>OX463764.1:4908642-5494339 GCA_949825005.1 Gasteruption jaculator | reverse complement strand
TTATTTACTCATTCATACGTACACTTACACATACGTGTATATCGAATGTGCTCTCGCAGTTGTTAAAAGAATCGATACATAATACATACATGAATACATATAAGCGTGTACATATATACAGCCACGTACGTGGGAATCTAAGACCGGTGGGGCTCTAGGTATAAATCCCCAAACACCCAATTTTCGGGCGATGAATAAAAAGCGAAGATTCAATTCAGACGAGATAAGCCGGTAGCTTTTTCCCCTGAAATGTATACCCCGGCAGCCGAGCGAGAACGTGGCCAACGTACGGGTATATCGTACCCGTCTCATTTCCACGCTATTATTTATTGGAAAGCTGCTCGTGCGAAAATGAAAGTACGGGAATGCGTGAGCCGAAGGTTTTTCAATAGCACGCGAAAAATTTCATTTCCACGCATTTCGGGGGAGAATCCTCTTCCTCTCATTCCCATTTGTTATTAACCCAATTGTTATTTGCATCGTTATTATTATTGTAAATAATGCTATCGTACTTTCGTTTCGAGAAAACGATGGTTTATGAAAAACCAAGCACTTTTTGTCAAAGAACCATTTTTCTAGGGTTTGTAGTTCTCGAGATATCTGGAGTTGCAGATGTTCCTTCGTTAGTTGACCGACGTCTCCACCAGAGGCGCTAGGGTTGAGTTCCACCTTTAACCTCTCGTATCTATTGAACGCTTGGCTTTAGAAAAATATGGTAAAGAATAAAAAGGTTTGGAAAGAGGGAATTCTACCGGAATTTCGGATCGATTTTGAATTTGGAATCAACCGTGTAATTTTTGTTGCTGTATGTGTAAGTGTCATAAATTTAGGATTCCAAGCCGTAATAGCGAACAGTTCCGTAGCAAAGAATATATGTGAGACAATATACCTCGACGAGCATGTTCATCACGCATTGGATGAATTATTGCGATGGCATGTTTGCTCAGATGCCTCAAAGAATGTTTGCATAGATGCTTATGTGCATCCATTTCACGTGTACGCGAATATGCAATTACAAGAACGTATATTGCACCCGCGTGACTTATCTGCGCGCTTCTTCGTATCTACGAATGAATCTGATGAAATTTCGAATTTTCCAGATTACCATATGCTTTCGTACACCGCATCACACACACACATACACACATACGTTCTATGTTTATTCATGAACGTTTACCTAATATTTCAGAACTTCTAGTAATAAATCAGAAATTGCCAAAATTCCAAAAGGAAATTCACTCGAAGTCGAAAATCATGGCAGGTTTCGGTAGAGTTGCCAATTTTGAAACTTTTTTATCCTTTATGATTTTTTTTCAAACCCAACCGTTCAAGAGAAATCAAGGGTTGAAGGTAGAATTTAATACCAGAGCCTCTAGCGCTAGCGTCGCTAAACTAAAGAAGGAAAATCTTCGATTTCAGGTATCTCGGGAATTAAAAGGAGTAGAAAAAAAATTCTTGAACGAAAAGTGTTTGATTTTTTATAAGCAATCCTTTTTTACGCATTAGTAGGCGATATTTAAGTCAATAACAACAACAACAACAACAACAACAACAATAATAAGTATAAAATAAAAAATGGATAGAATACTGGATACCGAAACTGTTTTGTTCCTTGCTATTTTTTCGTAAACCGAATAGTTTGAGAGGTACAAACGATCAAAGACGGAATTGGATGCCAGCGCCCCTAGTGGCAGCGTCAGCAAATTAACGAAGGAGGATCTTGAATTTCAGATATCTCGGGAACTAAAAGGGATTAAAAAAGACTTCTTCAACAAAAAGTATCTGATTTGTTATCAGCTATCCTTTTCTTACATTGATATGCGGTATTTGAATTAATAATAATAATGATGATGATAATAATAATAATAATAATAATAATAATAATAATAATAATAATAATAATAATAATAAGTATAAATTTCAAAAAAAGGATAGAAAACTGGATCCCGAAACTTTTTTGTTCCTTGCTATTTTTTCGTAAACCGAATAGTTTGGGAGATACAAACGATCAAAGATGGAATTGTATGCCAGCGCCTCTAGTGGCAGCGTCAGCTAATTAACGAAGGAGAATCTTGAACTTCGGATATCTCGGGAACTAAGAGCGATAGAAAAAAAGTTCTTGAACAAAAAGTGTTTAGTTTGTTATCAGCTGTCTTTTGCCACTTAGAAAATCGCTGTTGATAAATGTACTCGTGTAAATCCGCAACTACGTATGCACGTATGTACGTACGTGTGTGAGTATAAAAATGGAACGATTAAGGCACAAAGTTAAAGGTGACTGTACCGAAAAGTAAGAATAGCTATAGCCCCGGCCAGGCACGCGAGTTCAACGTTGTCGGTGCAAGGCTCCGGGTATAACACACTCCGTATGTACGTTCGTACGTACATACATGCACCCGAAGCTCATGTCACTATCCATAGTACGGGGCAATGGTAATGTATGTATATTCGTATATCCGCTTCTACTTTACCTTTGCCTCCAGGCAACACTGATAAGAGAAACAACGGCGAGCACTTGAGCCAAGATTCTACGGTAGACGTACCTACATAGGTACATCGAATACACACGCACACACCCGTAGGTACGGACGTGTACGTACACGCCTATTACGACATACACCCCGCCGTCTAACCGATCTATACTTCACACCTATTCTTCGTTACTATCCATTTTTTCTCCATTTTTTTTTGTTTTCCTCTGGCACAAATTCATTATGCACTTGAGGAACGGTCGAAACAATGCCCAGACGTTTACATTCTTTTCATCCAAGATACGGACGAAAAAATAAAAAATAAATAAATAAAAACGTGGACGTGAGTGACGACTATGACACTTTTGACAGTTTGACGTTTCATTGGGATTCGCGATTTTTTAATTTTTTTTACGGATTTAAAAATTGGTGTCAAAAACTGACATTTTTGAGACAATTCACATTGTTGACAGCGATGTCATGTTTGACAGATTTGCGATTTCTTTTACTGAAATTCACGATATTAAAATTTTTTTTTTACAGAATTGGAAATCTTATATTACAAAATTGACATACTCGGAACAATTAATGTTATTGACAGCGATGTCATGTTTGACAGAATTATGCATTTTTTTCTTATTGAAATTCAATATGTTCGCATTTATTTTTACAGAATTACAAATTAGTCCTCATGAAATTGACATTTTTGGGACAATTCACGTTATTGACAGCGTTATCATGTTTGACAGATTTGCGATTTTTTTTTACTGAAATTCACGATATTACAATTTCTTTTTTACAGAATTGGAAATCTTATATTACAAAATTGACATACTCGGAACAATTAATGTTATTGACAGCGATGTCATGTTTGACAGAATTATGCATTTTTTTCTTATTGAAATTCCATATGTTCGCATTTATTTTTACAGAATTACAAATTAGTCCTCATGAAATTGACATTTTTGGGACAATTCACGTTATTGACAGCGTTATCATGTTTGACAGATTTGCGATTTTTTTTTACTGAAATTCACGATATTAAAATTTTTTTTTACAGAATTGGAAATCTTATATTACAAAATTGACATACTCGGAACAATTAATGTTATTGACAGCGATGTCATGTTTGACAGAATTATGCATTTTTTTCTTATTGAAATTCAATATGTTCGCATTTATTTTTACAGAATTACAAATTAGTCCTCATGAAATTGACATTTTTGGGACAATTCACATTATTGACAGCGTTATCATGTTTGACAGATTTGCGATTTTTTTCACTGAAATTCGCGAAAATTAAAATTCCGTTTTACGGAGAAAATTAAGAGTTCCGGCGAACGGACGTTTCCGGTGACATCAATATGGTTTGGGAAAAAATCGGGTTCGGCTTCTCGGTAATAATTCTTGATTTTACGCCAAGCAGACCTTTTCCACGAGGAGCGATATACGTATGGAGCTATTAAGTCGCCGACGAGAGTACGTTCCATTTTAGCAGCGAGAGGTCGATCTTTCTATTATCGTATACCGATAGAAAAGCGGCCAAAAAAGAAAAAAAAAACGGTAAAAGTAAGTAGAAAAAGCGGACGTACTTCTCGATGGAAAAATAATCCCTTTCGGTGCTCTCGGTTCTTGGAATATTAAGTTTTCTTTATCCCGCGGTCAGACAGCTACTCGCAAATAAAATGCATTTCCTTTTAGCCGCGTATTTACGGCCACCTCGCATTCCATCCCGCTTATTTATAAGGCAAGCGCTTAGTCTGCACTTTCGTCGCACCTTGAACTCCTTCTACCACATGCCGGTACTGCTATTAATAATAATAATAATAATAATAATAATAATAATAATAATAATCTGGAAATCGGGAGAATGCCGAATTTGGAAACTTTTTTATTCTTTACCATTTTTTCCTAAGACCAACTGTTCAAAAGATATGATGGTTCAAAGGTAGAACACGACACCGTCGCCTCCAGTGGAGGCGTCGGTGAACTAAAGATGGAAAACGTTCGACTTCGGATATCTCGGAAACCAAAACCGATAGAAAAAAAGTTTCTCGACGAAAAATCTTTGGTTTTCCATAAACTGTCGTTTCCCATGGAACAAATTTTCCTAACGACGACAAAAATAATAACAATAATAACAATAGCAACACCGATTTACGAAATTGACATTTTCAAGTAGGAATTTGTTTTCTACGAACATGTTTTTTATTTAAGAAAAAAATTTTGTCTAAGACCAAATGTTCGAAAGATGTGGCGTGTCAAAGGTAGAACACGACACCGTCGCCTCCAGTGGAGGCGTCGGTGAACTAAAGAAGGAAAATATTCGGCTTCGGATATCTCGGAAACCAAAACCGATAGAAAAAAAGTTTCTCGACGAAAAGTCTTTGGTTTTCCATGAACTGTCGTTTCCCGTGGAAGAAAAAATTGTATTAACGGCGACAAAAATAATAAAAGAATAACAATAATAAAAATAATAAAACCAGCAACACCGATATCTCGGAAACCAAAAGAGATGGAGGGAAGGTTCTTGGACAAAAAACGCTGAGTTTTTCATAAACTCTCTCACCCCATCCATAAAAATCGCATCAGTGATGATTCCCTCGTTTTCTTCTCACGGACATTGAATCCCAATCACTCGGAATACCCGAGCCCCGGCGGATTTATCCGCTGCTAATTTTTTCGACGAGATGCTATTTTTCCATAAATAAAAATCCTATCCTTTATTTCTCTCTTTCTTTCCTACTTTCTTCCTTCCTTTCTGTCTTTCTTTCTCTCTTTCCCACCGGTTCCCTTGATTGGATTTAAGTCCGTCGATTGAACCGACTGCTTCATTATATCCGTCCTATAGCCGGTAAGCCAAGCGGATGTCGTGGAAGGGAGCAAAAAATGAGAAAGAGAGAGAAAAAGAGAGAGAGAGAAAAAGAGAGAGAGAGAGAAAAGTGAGATTCGAGTGTTCCATTGAATTTTCAATTCAGTTTCACTGAATATCAAACTAACGGTTTTCTTTGATCAATAATTCAAAGCATATGTTTAAACGGCTTACGTAAGTAATCGCGTTTCGCGGAGCTCGCGTGCGAAAATGGAAAGTCCCGATGGAAATCCATGGAAGCAAAAGCGAGAATTCGAAATCCCGGCTAATGAATGGGTGTACTCGATTGTTATGAAAGGAAAAAAAAAAACAAGGAATTGTTCATTTATGTATTATTTACTAACAATAAATATACACGCTTTAACGTACGCTGTAAATTGTTGTAAACAATGTATTAGCGTGTCCCATAAGTTTCTTCCTTTCCGGCTCGAGGTCGTACCATAGCGTGGCGCGGAAGAAACTTATGGGACACCCGAATATACCATAATTGAGCCGTTTATTTTGAAATTGACCCGAGCCTTTTGTCGCTAAGTGCAAAAATGCGCGCCGCTTGAAGCTAGCCGTTTGAAGGTGGGCCGGATTCTGAACATGCAACCCGTCGTACATGGTCGGCACGTGTAAACCAGGCTGTAGAAAAAAAGTCGCCCGATCGATCCAAAATGCTCGGTTTTCGGTGAACGGGGAATCTTAAATTTGGAATACGTCGTTACTCTCTGGAATTAATTTTTTTTTTTTATTAAATTTCCCTTTTTAATTAACTTACCGCCAAAGATATAAACAACACGGTAGACGCACGGATGTGTCAAATTAAATATAATATATTTGAGAAGAATAAAAATAGCGATTGGACGCAATCGAAGGAAATAAATAGCAACATTTGATTCGTAAAAATGTTAAATTCCAGTTAAATTGTGGAATTCATCATTTTTATATTTTCGATTGAATTATTGTATCGTTATTTTCGTTGAAAAAATTCAATTTCGAACTTTAACCGAATCTGAAGTAAATAAATAGTAACTTTTGATTCATACAAATTTTAAATTCCAGTTAAATTTTGGAATTCATAATTTTTATAATTTCAATTCAATTATTGTATCGTTATTTTCGTTGAAAAAATTCAATTTGGAACTTTAACCAAATCTGAAGTAAATAAATAGTAACTTTTGATTCATAAAAATGTTAAATTCCAGTTAAATTGTGGAGTTCATCATTTTTATATTTTCGATTGAATTATTGTATCGTTATTTTCGTTGAAAAAATTCAATTTCGAACTTTAACCGAATCTGAAGTAAATAAATAGTAACTTTTGATTCACAAAAATTTCAAATTCCACCTAAATTGTTGAATTCATATTTTTTATATTTACAATTCAATTCTCAAATCGTTATTTTCTTCGAAAGATTGAATTTCGAATTTTGTTTAAATTTAAAATAAATACCGAGTACATTTATAATTTCATAGTTAACTTCATTTTTTTTTCTTGAAAAATTGAATTTCAAATTTCATGAGATCATAAAATAAATAAAAGTAAATATATGAATGTAGAGAGTGGTTTATTTATACCGATATGTTTTGAGAGAAATGTCACGAATTTTAAAAATAAATTCGTCTTTCCTGCGAGAGAAATGTGGGTGGTGAGTAAATGAAGGCGTAGCAGAACTCAACTCAAACCGGGGAAGTGTAAATTATTTTCCCACTTCGGTGGCATTCACAGTATTTTACAATAATTCCAAAACATATTTTCACGGAACCAAAATAAGTTCATGGTCGGCTTCGCTTTATACTTTGTTCTACCGGATATTCTTTCATTGAATATATTTTAATGAAGAATATATATTCTGATAAAAAGTGCATCCTACGAAATTTTTTCGAGACACACTTTTCCTCCTTTAATCTTCAAAAATTCATATCTTCGGAACCAAAAATCGTAGAAACTTCCACTACAGCTCATTTTGAAGCTCGAACCTTCCGCTTCAAATTCTGTAAATTTCAAAATTGAAAAAGAAATTATTTTCATTTATAAAAACTTCTAAAGACAATCACATCTCACGAATTTCTTCTAAAAATGCAGATTTTCTGCTCTAATCTTCAAAAATTCATAGCTTTGGAACCAAAAATTTTAGAAACTTCTACTACAGCTCATTTTGAAGCTCGAACCTTCTGCTTCAAATTCTGTGAATTTCGAAATTGAAAAAAAAAATTATTTTCATATTTAAAAAATTCTAAAGACAACTGCATTCACGAATTTCTTCCAAAAATGCAGATTTTCTGCTCTAATCTTCAAAAATTCATAGCTTTGGAACCAAAAATTTTAGAAACTTCTACTACAGCTCATTTTGAAGCTCAAACCTTCTGCTTCAAATTCTGTAAATTTCGAAATTGAAAAAAAAAATTATTTTCATATTTAAGAAATTCTAAAGACAACTGCATCCCACGAATTTCTTCCGAAAATGCAGATTTTCTGCTCTAATCTTCAAAAATTCATAACTTTGGAACCAAAAATCCTAGAAACTTCTACTACAGCTCATTTTGAAGCTCAAACCTTCCGCTTCAAATTCTGTAAATTTCAAAATTGAAAAAGAAATTATTTTCATTTATAAAAAATTCTAAAGACAATCACATCTCACGAATTTCTTCTAAAAATGCAGATTTTCTGTTCTAATCTTCAAAAATTCATAACTTTGGAACCAAAAATCGTAGAAACTTCCACTACAGCTCATTTTGAAGCTCAAATCTTCCGCTTCAAATTCTATAATTTTCGAAATTGAAAAAAAATTATTTGCATATTTAAAAAATTCTAAAGACAACTGCATCCCACGAATTTCTTCCGAAAATGCAGATTTTTTGCTCTAATCTTCAAAAATTCATAACTTTGGAACCAAAAATTGTAGAAACTTCCACTACAGCTAATTTCGAAGCTCGAACCTTCCGCTTCAAATTCTGTAAATTTCAAAATTGAAAAAGAAAAATTCCATCCCTATTTTAAAAATTTCCAAATGAACAAATTTTCCTGAAACGAAAGAAGAAAAAAATTGCGTTCGCATATACCGGGTGTCGAAAACATCAGGCGATCGAAATATCCGTGTATTCAGTGGCCGGGTGCCACTGGATACAGTACAGCTGCTGGAGAAGGGAATGGGATTGTCAATTACACAGCTCACTACGCAGTTGGAAAGCTCGAGGTGCGTAGCTGTTAGGACGCAAGGCGTCGCTTGATTCCGGGTTAAAGGGCTATTATTATTCATGGGCCCGTGATTTTCATCCGAGTCGAGGCTTCGTATTATGCGTGATCGCGTGTCGCTTCACTGAGAATTTCCACAACATTGTGCATTTTCTTTTTGCCAGCAATCAAGCCCACAATTCGTTGAACAAAAATAACGAAAGAGAGAGATAACGACAATTTCCAGTCACAATTTTTTTTATTGCTTCTACATTTTTTTATTATTGATAGTGAATATATTATTTATAGGTACACGATTTTTTGTTGTTAATTTTTATTATTAATGAGAGTGAGAGAGAGAGAAAGGGACAATTTCCAGTCACAATTTTTTTTTATTGATTCTACAATTTTTTTATTATTGACAGTGAACATATTATTTATGTGTACAAAATTTTTTGTTATTAATTTGTTATTGCTTTAATTTTAAAAATTTGAAAAACTGCATGAAACCGTTACTTTTTGCGTTTCTTTTTGTTGAAGAAATTTGTAGAAGTTGGAATTTGATTATTTATTGACTTCTAAACTGTAAATTATTTTTAATTGTTATTAAGAACAGATTTTTCAATTAGGAATAACAATACGTGTGCAATAAAAAATTTCTTCCTGGATTTAGAAAATTTCGAAGACAATTGCATCCCACAAATTTTCTTCAGAAGATGCAGATTTTCTGCTTATATACACCATTTCCTATTTGAACAATTCTTTTTGTATAGAATTTTAATTGAAATATAAAATGTTACAACTTAAAATAAAATATAAACAATGTAAACAATATATATATATATATAATTTCTGACTAATTTTTTGGAACATACAAAACTTTTTCTTTTTTTTTCTTCAATAATTTATAATCAGTAGCGATTAATTTATTTTATAAATGTTACATTTATATATAAATATATATACATGTATACTATTCATGTGGAATCATGCGTATAAATATTAACGCAAGAGTAACTCGTCCATTTATTTTACAGCCTCAGGTTGATGGAGGAGAAAAATTGGCAAACGAGGTGGTAAAAACATTTATGTACGATCAGAAACGCTGTAAAATTGTGCGAAGGGTTCTCGCGTCTTTTCTCGCTTTAGGGGAAAGCCTCTTTCCGCAAGTGGCCCTAATTTTGACTCCAAAATTAGAAATTTTTTTTTCCACAATATAAAATTTTTTTTTCTGGGATCGTGGAAAGATAAATGCAATCAGATAGGTAGGATACAGTTTTGTTGACAATTTTTTATAATTTGGAGAGAAACGTTTTTTGTAACCCTAGTTATGGTGGAAATTTCTACAATTTTCTGCCCCGAAGCTACGAATTTTGGAACGTCAAAGGAGAAAATCTGCATCTTCTGAAAAAATTTCGGGATGCAATTGGCTTTGAAAATTTTTGAATCCGTAAAATTTTGTTCCCAAATTCGAGATTTTTACAATTAAAAGGACAATTTTGGAGCTTCAAAATGAGCTACAGTGGAAGTTTCTATGATTTTTGGTTCCGAAGTTATGAATTTTTGAAAATCAAAGCAGAAAATCTGCATATTTTGGAAAAAATCGGTGAAATGCAATTCGCTTTGGAATTTTTTAAATCCGAAAAGAATTTTTTGTTCAAATCCAAAATTCACAGATTTTGAAGCTCTAGGTGGGAACTTCAAAATGAGCTACGTTGGAAGTTTCTACGATTTTTGGTTCCGGAGATATGAATTTTTGAAGATCAGAGGAGGAAAAGTGCATTTTCTGAGAAAATGCATGGGATGCACTTTGTTCTTGAATTTTTGAAATTTGGATAGAATCTTTCTTTTAATTGGAGGGTTTATTGGATTAAAGAGGGGACTTGAGAGTTTCCCATAATTTTCGAAATGGGTGATAAAATTGAAAACCAACTCTTTACAACGTCATTATATGCAGCTGCATCTTGTTTCTCGTCGTCGGTTTTATAGGTTTCCTATAAGCACATACTGCGTATATACCGTGGGCGCCTTTTACATGGCATATATACAATATGCATCATGTGCAGATATACAACAGATGCGTCCCGCGAGAGACACATATTCCAAGAAGAAATCCCTGCTAAGAAATGAGGCGTTAAGTAACGCAATAAAGAAACATTTCTTGCATTCGATCAAAAATAATCAAATAGTAACAATAATAATAATAATAATTGTAATCAAATAGAAATTCTGGTAGAATTTTGGATTTCGAAACTTTTTTACTCTTTTTAATTTTTTCCTAAATCTAACGGTTCAGAAGATATGATAGGGTTAAGATAGAACTTGGCAGTGGCGCCTCTAGTGGTAGCGTCCCAGAATTAACGTATCTGAATCTTAAGTTCCTAATACCTCTGGAACTGTAAAAGCTAGAAAAAAAATTTTTCAACAAAAAATGTTCAGTTTTTCGCAACCAATTTTAAAAATTAATAATAACAATAATATCTAATAACAATAATAATAATAATTATAAAAACAAACCCGTAACAAATGTAATTAATTATAAATTCTGAAAGAATTCAAAATTTCGAAACTTATTTGTCCTTTGCAATTTTTCTCTAAACTGAGCCATTCAGAAAATGCAGGAAGTTAACGATAGAATTCGACACTAGCGCCTCTAGTAACAGTTTCAGACAACTAATTAAAATAAAATCTTTGATATCGAATATCTCGAGAACTACAAGAGCTAGAAAAAAATTTCTTGAAGAAAAAAGACTCGGTGTTTGATAAGCTACCTTTTGCCATCTCTCAAAATGTGATATTTCACTGATTAATAACAACAACGTTGATAAATTCCCCGTCTCAGCTCGGGGATTACACTTAATGCGACAGTTTGCAGTTAACAGAGACTTTGCTTTGATCCGTGCGGAATTATTAATGATTGTCAAACGAGAAATAGGGGCACCAAAAGGAGATATCCTTGGACGGATGTATAAATCTTGCCTAATGTAAGGCATCTTCGTACGTACATCTTACATCATAACCGCTGGCTACCCCCTTTGGGACATGGCTCACCCCAATTCCGTGAATATCAGTCTCATTAAATATGAAATTCTAGCTTCTCTCTTGTGTCTATATACACACACACACACACACACACACGCGCGCGCGCGCACCCAACTTCATTTAATAATAATAATAATAATAATAATAATAATAATAATAATAACGACAATGATAATTGTAATTCGTTGATTTATTAATTGGTCATTTATAATATCAATAACAGGACAGTTAATAATAGATTGACAGCAAATTATTTATTGTGAATTGTAGCAATTAATATTTAGTGAAATAAATAACTAATTAGTACAGAAATACTGTTGCAAGGATGACAAAGGATACCTCGTCCAAAACTAAATACTTTTTGTCCAGAAACTTTTTTTCTATCTATCTTAATTCCCGAGTAATGAGGAATCAAATTTTTCGATACTGGTTCACCGACGCTTCCACTAGAGGCGCTAGCGTGAACTTCCATCTTCAACTCTCCGTAAATTTCGAACGCTCGAGTTTTGACAAAAATGGCAAAGAATAAAACCGTTTTAAAATTTCAAAATCTACCAGATTTTCTTCTCAATTTTCCATTTCGAACTGGTTTTGAAAAATTGGGGGCGCTGTTGTCGAGTTGCGTCTGTACCATTCCTCTACTAGCTTCGTAGAAAGTTTTGGATTTTAAGAAACTACCAACACACACACACACACACACACACACATGTAAATATAGTGTAGTAGACATCCTACGGAAATTGAAAGAGAATTTTTCGGGCGTGGAAATAAATAATGACAGGAACCAAGATAGAAGTGCGCCGTCCACAGAGCGCACAAATAACAAGACGTAGAAACCGCAGTTCAGTTTACTTTGCCGTCCTTGATGTGAAGATGTTCCAATTCTACGAGGTTCTAAGGGCTCTCAGCGGCTTTTTCTTCGGGAGAGACGTAGAATTCGGTTGAGAGCGGAATCCGTCGAAGAGGGAAGACGGTGGAAAAAACGACGCGATTTCATCCTTGAATCTCCGGATGGAATTCAACGTTAACGCCTCTGTCGGAGGCGTCGGTGAACTAACGGCGAGGAATGTTAAACTCCCTGTATCTGGGGATCTGTGGGGAATAAAAAAATTCTAGGGCAAAAAATGCTCAGTTTTTGTGCATTTGTTTTTTTGCTATTTCTTGAGTTGCCATATAACAATAAAAATAATAATGACAACAACAACAACAACAACAACAACAACAACAACAACAACAACAACAACAACAACAACAATAATAATAATAATAATAATAATAATAATAAATCTGAGACTATTCGTGATTTCAAATCTTTCATTATTTTTTGGAATATTTAGAAACATTGTTAACATAGACCTTTACTATTATTATTATTATTATTATTATTATTATTATTATTATTATTATTATTATTATTATTAATATAATAAACATTTTTTAAAAAATTTCAAATTACCAAAAAAATTCCGATCAATTTCAAGAACTGTTGTCGTCATTGTCACTATCTTTGTTGGGGTTTCGTCTTTGTCATTGTCATTGCCATTGTCACTGTCACTGTCATTGTCGTTGTCATTATCATTGTCATTGACATTGTCACTGTCATTGTCATCGTCAACGTCATTACCAATGTCATTTTCAATTCCATTGTTATGGTCACTGTCATTGGCATTGTCAATTCCATCGTCATTGTCATGGTCATTATCAATTATCATCATAATAAATTCTTAAACTTCCTGTACGAAAAGTAGGGAAGAAAAGAAAGAGCGATCCATCAAAAAGCTGTTAAACCAACGTTAAAACTTTATCCGAGGCTATAAAACTTTCCTGCCTCTTTATACAATATAAAATAATGTAATATAATAATATCCTTATCGGTGTACATAAGTGTGTTCGATGTATCAGGTAAACATGAATTTCCATACGAATGATATTAAGAATGTCAACGTGAAGGCTCTACCTGGCTGGTCGACACCCAGGATTATTGTCTACCGTTTATCGAACAGTGAAATTTCATTATGGGGTTTGCCTTTCTATAGGGGGATATGGAATATACATCCACCCCCGTACCCTCGCCCTTGTAGATGCACAGACGGGACACGGCTGCATATTTTAGCCTCTATCAGTTAGTCACCGGGGGATGGAAGCTACATCCCTTCTCCGCTATTTGCATTGATCACTTCGCTACGTCGCTTTTGCTGCATGCTCGTGCACGCTATTATGCTAATGTCACGTGTAACTATACTGACGAATGTCACACGGAAATATGTATGATCGCGAGTGAGTCCCGTCGGTTTACCCATTCCCGCCGGAAAACGCATAAAATGCGAGATCGTTAGGGAACAAAAAATGAATCCAATAAAACCGGTAGGAACCCGTCCATTCCGAGACGTAATCACGCCGAAGATAGAAAATCCACGAGAAATGGGGATTTTTTGTTGCGTTTGTTAGTCATAACAGAGGTATCAGATTTCCAATAGTGCCAATCGATAGGTTATCGAATAACGACCAGTTTTTGTTAAAGAACTTTTTTTCTATCTCCAATGGTTCCCGAGATATACGAAGTCAAAGATTTCCCATGATCGGTTGATTGACGCCACCGCCAGTGGCGCTAGTGTTGAATTCTATCTTTAACCTCCAATATCTTTTGAACGGATGGGTCTAGAGCAAAATGGTAAAAAGAGAAAAATTGTTATAACTCCGTCTTCTGTCATTGGAGCCTTCGGAAGGTGAAAACGATTGTCAGCAGAATTGGACATTGGCGCCTCTAGTGGCGGTGTCAGTGAATTAGCAGCGGAAAACCTGGGACCTGCGATATCTCGGAAACTACAGAAAATAGAAAAAAAGTTCTTCGACAAAAAATCCCTGGTTTTTGATAAGCTTTCGGCTGCCGTTCACCAAAACGTGATACTGCAAATAATAATAACAGTAATAATAATAATAATAATTATAATAATAATAATAACAACAGCAAGAACCAATCAATAATCACTCTGAACCATCCATTCAGACAGAATCCCATTTTCATCAATGACGATGCATCGAATGCGTGGGCCGTATACAGCCCACGCGGCTCGAATGCAAATTTATCACCCACCCGATACTCGAAGATCGCTTCTGAGCTCACGCTTTGCATTTTGCTCGTGCTTCCAGGAGAATGGCCACGTGACGGGTGTACACGCGATCAGCAGGTGAAAACCATGAACTCGAACGGGAACGCGGGCTCCCAGGAGGGTGGCAATGGGACGGAATACGGGAGCAACGAGGAAACGGCGGCGCTGCTGAGCCGGGCACCGGCGCCCCCGGTGGTGGTGGCCCCACAGGGGAAGCCGGTGCTCACGCGGCAAGACCGGGCCACCTTCCTGGTGGCGTCCCCGCAACTCTCGGTCTCCGGCCTGGGCGGCTCGGAGGAGAGCGCCACCAATGAGGATCCGGCCACGCGATCGGTCCCGGACATCGAGCTGCACTGTCGACTGGACACCGAGCCGCAATTGGTGGTGGCGCCACCGGTCCTGACCACTTCCTACCGGCCGAGACCGACCTCGCACCAGTTCCGCTGTCGCTGTGATCGTCGAGAGTCCTTAGCGCCATCGTCCGCCTTGCATCTGGCCCGCAGTGTTTCCAGGTCGGTGCGATTTTCTATTATGATAAGGATAATGATAACAATAACAAAGATCGAATATAGGCGATAATGATAGCATTGATCACGATTACGTCGATTATGAGAACATTGTGTACGATAACATCGATCGCGATAATAGTCGATAATTGTAATATTCGATAACTATAAAATCGATAATGATAACGTCGATAACGATAACACTCGATAATGATAACGTCGATAACGATAACACTCGATAATGATAACGTCGATAACGATAACACTCGATAATGATAACGTCGATAACGATAACACTCGATAATGATAACGTCGATAACGATAATATTCGATAATGATAACGTCGATAACGATAACACTCGATAATGATAACGTCGATAACGATAACACTCGATAACGATAACGGTGATAATGATAAAACTCGATAACGATAACACTTGATACCCATAACATCGATAATGATAACGTCGATAACGACAATATTCGATAACTATAACATCGATAATGATAACGTCGAAAACGATAACATTGAATTTGTGAACATCGATAACGATAACACTCGATAGTTATAACGTCGATAATGATAATATTCGATAACTATAACATCCATAATGATAACGTCGATAACGATAACACTCAATAACTATAACATCGAAAATGGTAACGTCGATAACGATAATATCGATGACGATAACGTCAATAACGATAACGTCGATACCGATAATATTCGGTGACTATAACATTGATAATGATAACGTCGATAACGATAACATTGATACCGGTAACGTTGACAACGAGAATAGTCAATAACTATATCATTGATAATGAAAACGTTGGTAACGATAACATTGAAATCGATAGCATCGATAACGATAGCCATTGATAATGATAACATTGAAATAGATACTATCGATAAGGATGTCAACGATAGACTTTGGCCAGACTTCAATCTCTGGTAAGCAATAGCGACGAATTTCGAGAGAGACGAATGAAAATTTCTATTGGCTACTTGTTGGACCACAGAAGTGGCCACTGTCACTACGTGCCCGGGGTTGCAAAACCCTAGAAAAATTCCATACGCCTGGTGCCAATGGGAACTTATATGGGTCGAACATCAATTGAGGAAACGGATTTCGCAAGTCAATAGCAGGTGTTTACTTGTAAGGTTTTAAGACGTTTCCTTGATGCCTCCGAGTGTGTGGGTGGCTAGGTGGTTAGGTAGGTGTAGGCTGGATGGTTGACTGGTGGCTGGATGGCCGACCGGGTGGATGGATGGGTGAGTGGGTGGCTAGGTGGGTCTATATAATTCCCCTCGGCATCGACCGATAACACTTTTGTGAGCCAACAGCGCAAATAAGTTGCCTACTAAAATGGGGCGAAACGTATAACGCCGTTGTCGTAGGGGCGAGAGTATAATAACAGTGTATTTACGGGAATCGAGTGATGGGAAACGACAGCTCATCAAAAACTAAACACTTTTTGTCGAACAACTTTCTCTCCATCTGTTGTAGTTCCCGAGATATTACGAGTCGAAGTTTCTTCTTCGTTGGTTCGCCGACGCCACCGCTAGAGGGGCTAATTTCTTTGACTTTTTCGATTTTCCGAGCGGTTGAGTTTTCCAGGAAAAATGTTCCAGGAGAATGGAAAGTGGAATCAAGAATTTGATCGGCATTTTCTATTAGCGACAGTGACGCCTCTGGCGGGGGCGTTGGCGAACTGACGACGATGAAACTTTGAATCCCAGTATCTCGGGAACTACGGGACACAGAGGAAAAGTTCTGGAACAAAAAATGCTCAGTTTTTGATGAGCTATCGATTGCCATTTATGAAATTCTGTGTTCCTTATAATTAACGATATGTAGAACATGGATCCGGCAAATCCAGAAGCTCGGTATCACGACCCGTGCTTAATTACCGCGGAGGTCGGGGTAATGGTGGAGCGAGCGTGTGCGTGGATGAGAAAAGGAGATAAGCAAAAGGTACGGAGGTACAAAAATAGACACTAATTTTAGAGTTTCCTCGACCGAATATCAAAATGTATGATGGATATTTTAAGAGACATGTGTGGTCTGCCACTTTGTTTTTCATTTTTCACGCACGCTGCAAATCATTTCTGCCCGTACATTCATTGGAATGGAATTAAAAATAATAATATCAACAACAACAATAATTATAACGATAACGATAACAATGACAATCACAATTACAATGACATTGACAATGACAATAACAATGGCGATGACAATGACAATAACAATGGCGATGACACTGACAATGACAGTGACAATGACAATGACAATGACAATGACAATGACATTGACAATGACAATAACAATGGGGATGACAATGACAATGACAATGACTATGACATTGACAATGGCGATGACAATGACAATGACAGTGGCGATGACAATGACAATGACAGTGACAATAACAATGACATTCACAATGACAATGGTAATGCCAATGACATTGATAATGACATTAACAATGACAATGGTAATGCCAATGACATTGATCATGATATTAACAATGACAATGACAATAACAGTGACAATAACAATGGTAATGGCATCAACAATGATAATGACAGTTACAATGTCATTGACAATGGCATCAACAACGACAATGACATTGACAATAACAATGGTTATGGCAATGACAATAACATGAACAATGATAATGACAATGACAGTAATAATAATAATAATAATAATACATTGGGTACCAGTTATTCCTCATCGCATTTCTCGAATTCATAGCAAGACTCTAAGCCCAAAGGAAGTGAACGATCGGTGTTACGGGTTTCCATTAATGCACGCATCGTAAATGTGTCCATAAATATTTCTCAGTGTGGCATAAATCAAGCGGTATGGAACTTATGCTTTGTAATAAACTTCACTGTAATATCTGCGCTACCAGCTGGTCGCGGAGAGAAGGAAAGAGCGAGGGAAGCACCCGAAGAAGGAAACCCTTTCCGGCTTCGACCCAACGTATCTCCGTGAATACGAAATCCCCATTCCGCCGAAAATTGGCAAGGGACCTTTTTTCTAAAGCATCTCGTCATCTTGAACAAAGCTCCAGTGACCTTTCGACGTAGACCCCGAAGTTTCAGAGACATCGTCCACCAAATATCCGAGGATCGTCTCTGCCCTACTTCGAGCATCGGATAATTATTTAGGGAACCAGAGAGACGGACGGCAGCGGACATGATACGTCTGTTCTCACGGAACTTTAATTTGTACGGCGTTACGAAGTTTCCCCGATGGATAATAAATTAGGCAACGTCACGGAAACCGGAAGGAGGAAGAAGCAGAGGAGGAGGAACAAATGAGTGTCGAAGGAAAGAGGCTCTGGCGTTTTATTTATCTATTCATTTTTATTTATTTCTTTAATTACTACCTTTTGAGGGTTCGGGTCCTCGTTGACCCACATTCGCACGAAATTTTATTTATTAGAACCGGTAGTAGGCGCTAATTAGTGTTTTTATTACGATTATTATTATTATTTATATTATTATAACCATTATGATTATTATTATTTATTTAAATTAAAATTTATTATTTTGGGCTTGAGAAAAAGGTAGTTCATCGAAAACTAGTTCTTTTTTGTTCAAGAACTTTTTTTCCGTCGCTCCTAGTTCTCGAGATATCCTCCGTTAAGGATTCCTCATCCTGCGTTTCTCATTCCCTCCGCTAGAGGCGCTGACGTTGAATTCCACCTTCAACCGCTTCTATCTCGCGACCGGTTGGCTTTGGAAAAAATTTGCAAAGAAGAAAAATATTTCATTCCTCCTCCTTCACCTGCTCCTGGTCGAAAAGCGCGCGACCGGGGTATAATTGAACGAACTCGTGATCTTTTGTTTCCAGGGAAAGCGTGAAAAGTGGGTACGGGCATTGTTGTCCCTGTCAAGCGGTACCGCCACCGCCGGTACTCGTGACCACTTCACCCAGCACCCGCATTATACGACAGAGCTCTCAACCGGAGGCCTCCGCATGCTGTTGCTCCGGATGCAGTTGTCCCCTGCACTCGGGCGCCACCCCGAGCGCGGCCTCCTTACGGCAGCTGCGGGAACCCGGCGACGGAATCGCAGGTATCGCTGCCGACTCCCTGCGGATCAATGGCGGCATTCGTCAATTCCGACAGGTAAGAGACAGACTTCACCCGACCCATTAGCATCTTCTCGCCATCTCGTCATCCCCGATCTCGTTACCCCCAGCTCTTGCACCCCTTGTTTACCTACACATTCATACATACCTACATAAACACACACACCCAAGATACAGAAAATAAAGAAAGAAAGAAAAAAACCTCAAAAGTAAACATTCATGATTTGGTATTCATCCCTCTCCCCAGTCCGCCTACCCTCCCGCCCCTGAAAACGGAAATGAATCGAGGGTAGAAAACATCCCGCCATGCAAACATCACTTCCGGTAGAGCGGCTAAACGAACCGTGTAGAAAAATTCCCCCAGCCAAATGTGGGACATGCATATACAGTTGATTTTTTTTTAGGAAAGGGTGGGGTTGAAAGATAACAATGAGAACTATTATTATTATTGTTATTAGTGGTTGAGATTAGAGGTTTTGGAGCCTGGAAAGGGACAGCTTATCGAAATCCAGGCGTTTTTCGTTAAAGAACTTTTTTTCTATCTTCAATAGTCTCCGAGATATCGTAATTTGAAGTTTTTGGGCTACGTTCGTTTAGGGAAGCCACCACTAGAGGCGTTGGAGTTAAATTCTACCATTAATAGCTCGCAGTTTCTGAACCCTTGGGTCTAGGAAAAAATTGCAAAGGATGGAAAAGTTTTAAAATGATAAATTCTATCGAAATTTCTTATTAATTGTCGATATATTAAATATTTTTAATATTAT
This sequence comes from Gasteruption jaculator, assembly GCA_949825005.1. Lineage (NCBI taxonomy): Eukaryota > Metazoa > Arthropoda > Insecta > Hymenoptera > Gasteruptiidae > Gasteruption > Gasteruption jaculator. The sequence goes on along the minus strand of OX463764.1, from coordinate 5,474,305 downwards.
TTTTATGGGTGGCAAAAGACAGTTTATTAAAATCTGAGCATTTTTTATTCAAGTACTTTTTTTGTACCCTTAATGGTTCCCGAGATATCGTGGATTGAAGTTTTAGGTTAGGTTAGTTTACTAATGCCACCGCTAGAGGCGTGAAAGTGCAATCATATTTTCGATCGCCCGTATCTTCGAAACTACTTAGTCTAGAGAAAAATCGCAAGGGATAAAAAAGTTTCAGAATCCCTCAATTCACCAGATTTCCAAATCAAATTTGAAATCGACATTGGGAAAAGTCGAAATTCCGGAATTTCCTTCATTACTTGCAACTTTTTTTAGTGAATAGAAACAATGCCTATTCGAAAAAAGAAGAATGCGTCGTTTGAAAGAAACGCCTGTTTTCGGATACACGTGTAAGGACGCCAAACAGACCACTCGTGAGTCTCGGATAAGTGTCTGCTTCTCCTCCGGGTGTTTTCAAGTGGAGAAAAAAAAACGACGGGACGGGATGGAGAAATGGGTTACGGCGTAGCGATGAAAAAGTAGCACTTCGTCAATGTACACAAGCCCGTTTTGTAATACACACCGTTTACCGAGACGCTGCATCCGTAAGACCTACATTCGAGGAGCGAAAGCGTTTCTCGGGGTGTCGGGAATAGTCTCGACCGTCTGGCCCCTGGATCGATCGATTTTTCCGGGAAATTTATCCGCACGAAAGCCATCCGTCATCCCATTTCCCTGGAAGCTACAGCTTGACAGATAGGTGTCGGGTAAAGAATATATTTTTTTATCTCCTTTTTCGTTGTTTATGTTTAATTCGATTAATCGCTGGATGCTTATACAATATACCGTCCTCGTAAAAGCGGATATTGCGCTTTAAGAGCAACCGGCGTCTCTATTAACTTTCGTCAGACGGTTTATGGCCTACGTAATGGCCTGTCGCCTTAACGGTTCCCACGTACGACGAAACAGATTGAATCGAAATTCGAAAACGACCGAAAAAACCGACGGGCCTGGCCCCGACAGACTTTTTTCCTCTTTGCGATAACCCTCTAGACCCAACCGTTCGAAAGATATCGTCGGTTAAAGTTAGAATTCAACATTAACGCCTCTAGCGGTGGCGTCAGGGAATCAACGAGGGGAAATGTTTGACTCTCAATATCTCGAAAACTAAAAAACTTAGAAAAAAAGTTATTGAATAAATATCGTTTGGTTTTTGATGAACTTTCCTTTTCTACACATGAAATTAATAATAATAATAATAATAATAGCAATAGCCATAATTACAAACATTCAATTAGAAAATCGATAGAATCTCGGATTTCGAATCATCTTTACTCTTTACAATTTTCCTTTAGACCCAAGCACTTGAAAAATACAAAGCGTTAAAGATAGAATTCGACACTGACGCCTCCAGTGGCAGTTTAGCTGAACTAAAGCAAACGAATTTTCAATCGCGGGTATCTCGGGAACGACAAGAGATAGGAAAAAAGTGTTTGGACAAAAAACGTTTGCTTTTTCGTCGACTGTCCATTTCCACTCTTAAAAATGTGATATCGATACCTCTGTTGAAACCTCTTGAGTTTTCTTTTCTTCCTTTTCCTTCCGTATCGTAACAGTCAGAGGGTGCGATAAATTTCCAAAATACGAATTAACCCCCTTCCGTGCGCAGGAATTATGGCTATTCAGCGGGAAATTCGTTTCCAATACGATAAATTTCGCCGTCAGGTCGGCAAGAGCTTCGGGAACAAAACTTTAACTTTATTGGGACGAGAAAGGAAAAAATTCGGAAGAAATTGAAAAGAGGGGAATAATTCACAAGGGTTGTTCTCAGCAGGCTCTCTTTGTGGTATACCCCTCGTTTACTATATACATGCATGTATATGCACACACACACGCACACTAACAAATATATGGATGCATGGAAACGGGTGGCATTCAGATCAATTTTACCTTATTCTCCGCAACGTGGGAATGGCAGAGTGTATTGACTTTTACTGCATTTTAATATAGCTGAGAAGGTCTAAAAATATCGGGCATATTACCAGACCAGTTTCCTTTGATTTCTAGTTCCCCCCGACCCCTCATTCTTTCTCTCTATGTACACCTAGCTCGTGTCAGGGTTTGCGCACATACATCAAACATTCCGATCGTTACGGCACCCGGGCTCTTTTCGTTTCTTTTTTTCTTCGCTTTTAGACCCCCACTAAATTTCGTACTTACCGTTCTAATTCCAATTTGTACGCCCGAGGTCGTCCCCGTCATCCTCAGACCTGCCTGCCCGGCCTCCTCCTCTGGATTAGGCGGATTAGAACGGCGCTGAATAGGCGGTAGGCAGATTTCCCGCTGATGCTGCTCATCCCGTAGGGTCACGGCAAGATATTGGGCTGCTCGCCATTGTATCCGCATTGGATCAAACTCCAGAGCCGTCCTGACCCGATTTGCATCGGTCCCTTGCTCGAGAGTGTCTCTAAGTGCCGTTGGAGGGCACTGTCAGTGATAGGGATGTGCGAAGTTAGAAAGAAAGAGTTCGGCTAGTGTTAGTAGGACCCGGTAGAAGGCGCTGTCGGTGATAGAAGCGCGAAATTCGAAAGAAAGAGTTCTGGTAGTGTCGATAGGACCCGGTAGAGGGCGCTGTCAGTGACAGAGCCGCGCGAAATTCGAAAGAAAGGGTTCGTATAGTGTCGGTAGGCCTCGGTAGTTGGCGCTGTCGGTGATAAGTACGCGGCTTATTCTGGTTAATGATGACGGCCAGTGAATCTTTCATTTGCCCGGTCTCCAGTCGACCACTACGGCGATGCGCACTTATGTGTACAAGTGCCGAGTTATTTCCGTGTCCCCGATGGTTCGAAAGCGGACTCTTGGAAGTTCCGCCGAAGCGGGCGTATTTGTTTTTCTTTTAGGAGACATAAACCTGAAAGTTTAAAGCTCGTTTCACTGGTTAGCTGGCTCGTTATTACTCCCGAGTATCCGCACGTCAGTCAGACTTGAGCCAGGGTCATCCAGTCGTTAACTTCGATCCGCGTTTCACGTACGTAAAATACACACGGACGCACACAGACGCGAGCACCCACGTATCTATATAATTAACAATGTACGGTCTTCGAAAGGAAGCTCGCCGCCGCTCTTGGGAACTCGTCGCTGGTCTTAACATACTTATTAAAAATATACGTACGAAAAAATTGGAGTCGACCCGGCGCGCATTAATTCGTGCTGGGATTCGTGGAACGATGGATATCCTCCAGCCGCGTACAAGGAAAGTAGGTCTAGTGACGGTAATTGGAGTGGGGTTTGTCTCTACCGGCGTTATAGTACAAGAACCGACAGTGGCACGCAGCTAGGAACGGGTGGTTCTGGAGGAAGAAGTCGAACCACTTCACGAGAAACGGGAGCTGCAGCAGACCAGGACTCAGTCGAGGGTCGGATTTAACATCTCGTCGTTGAATTTTGCAAGAAGTCACTAGGACACAAATTCCTGATGTCCGGGGTATATCATCCGTGGGCTCACACTCAACATCCTGCCCTTGAAATTTGCAAGGAGTCACCGGAAGGAAGACGGATCGCACCCAGGATCCATTGAACGGGTCAAATTTAATACCCCATCCTTAAGGATCCCATCCCATACTTAAGACGTACTCCGACACCTGTCAGGTGCCGGCCAGAATCCCTACTTCGGTCGGTAATCTCCGGCCTGATCCTACGAGAGGTCAAGGGTCGTCGACGTCATTAACGTTACGGTTACCTTCGAAAGTCTTGGTCGGGGAGTTTGGAGAATCGCTAAGCAATTAGGCGGGCGTTTACGCCAATTTCGGTAGGACAGGAATTCCTCGGGATCGATTCAGACGGGTACACATAAACGACGATTCGATTGCCTGAGATAGCACACGATACACCGGGCGAAGCATTGACATACATAATGCACGGGCACACATACCTATCACGAGAACGAAGGTTAGATCGAACGATCGTCTATTCCTACATCGCGATCGATCGTCACGATAGTTAGACACTATCCTGTGCTCTTGTCTAGTTAACAAAGTATCGCATAAATAATAACAACAACAGTTCTCCTTACTCCTTCGTCAAACACGCTGCCATACCGGAGCGTTCCAACTTATACACCGCCGGGGAAAGAAACGCGGTTAATAAAACAGAGCGGGTCGTTTATCGATACCTTGAATGCACTGCTGCCTGCAAAAAGGATGAGCGATGGTTTCACCAGCGGCAAGAAACCCACATATACACGCGGGGGGTGTCGTTCTTCCCCAGATGCGGCGATAAGCAGGTTGCTGATGCTACCAGTTAGCAAATATACAAGGCGATTCTCCGTAGGTGACCCAAGCCTCGCAATGGAGACCTCAAAATGCGATTCTTTATCCAGTTATGCTCAAAACCCATCCAGGACGAAGAAATGCGGTACAGGACCCCCGAAGTAATCCCCAGGATCTCGGCCCTAAACCGTACGGAATTCGGTCCATCGGACGTTAGTGTCCAAGCCAGTCTCATAGTCGCCATTTTAATGTGCTTCTCGCTGCCTTAGCTGCCACTCAGAAAGTCAGAAGCTCACGGTTTGTCGTTTTTGGGTTTGAGTGTCTTACAATTAGAGGATGCACGGTTTGTGATTTTGCAAATTAAGTGTCCATAACCTGCAGGAGCCACCGTCGGATGGCGCTACGTCTCGTCCTGTAAGGTAAGACGGACCCATCAGGCCTGAAGCCGAAGCGGTCTTGCTTTGGCCGAATCAAAAGCCACCAACAAGCTCGACCTGATTTCTTCAGTAAAATGTACGCCGGAAGCGCGACGCTGCATACTGCAGGGACATAAATTCTCACGGCTATGAGGAATTTACGAGTCGGCATTTCCATCCGACTCTTGGTCGTTTCGGGCAATTCTTCAACGGTTTCGTGCAATTCCGCTGCTCACTGGCGTCCCTTGACGTTTCCCGTCCGTCAGAAAGCCCATTTCCGGAGTTGGCATTAGGCCGTCGCCTATATTGTTTCGCCTCGGACTCGGTAGAGCGAAAGAGAGCTGCCGAAAGTTTATGGCTGGCAATCTCCGTTTCAGGATGAAGCGGATATAGGTGTGCCTCGAAAGTCGAAGAGCTTTCTTTCGTTCCCCTTCCAGCGGGATGGATCAAAATCTCGTGTCCAGGGAGGTCAGGTACAGACGCGGTCGTAAAACGAGTGATTTAGGAGCGAAAAGTTCGGCACGGAGGGAACGACCACTTAAGTACACGGAGATCGTGACAGTCTGCTGTTTAAACTCCACCGTAGTCGCAGTTCGATCCCTTCCGGCGAAGACCGTGTCGGTGGGACTGCACGGCAATGCGTCCCCCTTGTCAAGCTGGTCGTTATTAGAAAGAGTTTTCTCGTTTCTCGGGTGCTGGGTTCCAATGCAATCATTCTCCATTTTCGGTCCAAGCTGTTACTAAATAGCGCCAGTGTGTCTTTTCGGAGGGGTGGGCATGGTAATTGGGTTCAGCTTCGCTGAGGTCCTGAGTTCGAGCCCCATGGAATTTACACCCGGCTCTTATCCATCGAAATGCCTCCCGTCGGTGGCACCCACATTTAGAGGGTCACCAAACGGCTCAGGTACGTCGTTAAAAGCGACTACGGTTTACCCTAATCGGCCAAATAGGCCTTTATGGTGAATCGGGCCGTGAAACTCCGGTAAAGTAGCAGCCGAAGAGCTTCATTTTAGAAAATAAACGATTCCTGGATCCGACGGAACGTCTTGTCGTTGCAACGAAGAAAGGTGTCGCGCTATTCTTATAAATAAGAGATAGGAACACGCGTTAGCGGGTTTCTCCGACGTAGACTGACAAGTCCGAGAGACGTGTACTGATAAAATAATGGAGGGTATGAGGGAGTGCGATCGAATTACCGCCGGAACTTTTCTCCGCTCTTCGGTAATGGACCTTCGGAATTGACCGCGGGAGGTATTTCCTACAGTCTCGCGACAATAACACTTTACACCAGACTTCCGGTTGCCATGACTGCAGCTCCGGGGATCGTATTTCTTCTAATATCCCTGCACCTTGCCAGGGCACGTTCGACAAACTGCCAGCTCTGGCCGTAAGAGCTGCGATTTTTTTTTTTTAGAATTCTGCCAAGGGACTCTTCACTGGAAGCCGAATGACGGCATTCGGATCCTCGGACCCTGAATTTTTAACTCACATAGGCACTCTAAAGCGAGGACAAGAAGTTTCAAGGTCACCGCGACCTGAATCTACAATATTTCGATACTCTGCAGTCCCGGAGGATTCGGTGGGGTCTAAAAACTGCCCGAGTCGAATATAACTCTTCCTCGGCAAACGTAAGACTCTGAAAAGAAGGCACTCAAATCCGGATCCCACGGAACCTCTTCTTTGGAGGCTCCATGCAGGTCGCGAGGGACGAAAAGTGACGAAGGAGTTGAGAGTGGGTTACAAATAAACGGTATTATATTTCCGCCCAATGCATTATTCATTCCCCGGATTTTGTTTACAGTCTTCGTTCCAGCCCGTTCGTACTCGAAGGGCTTTGAATTTTTAACGACCCCGTTAACGAAACATAACGATGGGGTGGGTCAACCCTGAATATTACAAAAGCTGCCGGTACCGGGCTGTTTTAACAATCAGTGGAAACGCCTCCAGCTGAAGAAGTTACGTCCTTCCAATCTCAGTCCCAAATGGAACGAGCCCTAGACTCCTGGGCCCCGATTCGACTTTTCAGACACGACCCCTGGTGATGAGAAGCTTCGTCCAAGCGGCCCCTAAATTTGTGGGTGGTTGAATCAGCGTGCTATTTTTTTAACTCATTTGCCAATTTCTTAAAATATCTTTTAATAAACAATTCCTCTTGAGTAGCGATTAGCCTGAGTACCTCATTGAGGCCTCGCCAGGGTCTCCCGGTTATTCTCTATCTGACGGCCGGCGGGCTCGCAGGTTGCATGCAATGAGCCACCCCAACGCGGGGCTAAGGGTGCACCTTATCGAGTGCGGCTCTTCTTTGGGGGTGGGGCTCACGTCGAGGCGAGGGTATATATCTCGACGATGCTATCGCCGTATTTAAAATATTGAGTTATCGAGTAGGTTCTTTCCTTCCTCGGCAGTTTCCCAAGACCGCAGTCAAGTACTGGGTGATTCGGCTCCCGTTGACGACCTTTCAGTTGCACGTAGGCTAAAATTTTGCTTTGAACTACAATAGGGTGATTTGCAAGTCAGAAGCACCTGGTGCCCAAAACCGAAGCTTCTGCCCGGATACAAAGGTGTCTATTGGATTGTTGCATAATGCGAAATTTTGTCTGTCAGTATATCAATCCACTCGTGTGCATATTCGTTAGAACAAACTCGCGTATTGCATTTAATCGTTACACACAATGCCGTAATAGCGGCTAGTATGACGAGAGTGCACGTATACGCACATCCACGAGGCTCCCTTACCAGTATTGGACATGTTCAACAAACATTCACCGTGTTCACTACTTCTTGGGTTCGCAGTCACAGTCAGAGTTTACTATTCTAATGCTTGTACCAACAAACGAATCCGGGGGTCTTTTCCATTAATGAATATCTATGTATAGATATACTTCAGCTCCACTGACTTGATTCCGCTCGTGCTCTCGCTCGAATTGATACAATGCCTTTAGCAGAGTCGATGGAAATCTTTTTTGACAAAGCGAGTTACCAGGTAATTTTTACCAGCACCGAATTTCGGAAAATCAAGAGTCACGTTGGGGTCACGAACTTTGACCGGCTGTAACTCATCAAATTTTCAAGTTTTCGAAAAATTTCAAGAGACATTTTTTCTCAATTTTCTTATTCTCAATAAGAAAGATCCTATGGAACGATTCGATACGATCGATAGTTTTTGAGATATCGAGTCAAGAAAGATTACACGCGTTCCGAAGGAATCGTCTCGAACTTTGACCAGTCATATCTTTTTGAATATGCATTTTTTCGAAAATATACATCAGGTTAATTTTGTAGAGCGTCAATTTCTCTACAAAAAAGGACGTATAGAATTTTTTCATAAGTGAAGACCTTAGGCACCAGAATTCTTTCAGGTAAAGCTGTACCATTGGTTTCATTAAGAACAATGCATCCAGCATAAATTAAGTGAATCAACGAGAGACTGTGTATTATCGTAGAATTGCTGATTTAGTGGAAAGCATCGGTATTAAATCAGCCGAGTGGATAACTGCGCAATGAAGCTCCGTGTCCCGCATAGGTACCTACGTATTCGCTACAAAACGTAAGTATGAGCGTTCGGAGGGATACAATGCCTGATTATTCGGGTCCCGCAGTACCACAAACATCCATGGGTTCGACCTAAACGCGTTCATACGTGGCATGTAATTATATGTATGCGCGCCACATTGTACGTACCACCATTCGAAACGACGAGTTAATCAGCCCACTAACGATCGAGTCCAGGGAAGCTTTTCACCTGTGCAGCCCAGTTAGGGTTCCAGCTTCGATCCAATTTTTAGTCGAGTGGTATTGGTTCCGAGGGAATTAGACCAACGTAGGGTCGGTATTTTAATGGGGCGATGGGCCAGGGACCCATTAGGGGACACCCATCGCTTCGCCAATGGAGTTCATCCAGGCTCCATTCGGGCACTCACGCCATCAGTCACGTTCCAGGATAAAGTGGAACAATTAATCCAACATTTCCCAATTTTGGGTTTTCCCTCCAGCTTCACCACGCCATAAAACGATGCGGTTTGGAGGAACCACGTAATGAAAGACCCTCCAGGAAACCTCTGGAGGTGAAAATTTCAATTGCTAGAGTTGAAGCTCAGTCGGTGGTGATCTTTTTATAACTGCCCGACTCGATAGTACGTATCGATTCAACAGCGGCACTCTCTTTTCGCGATTTAACGTGAGCAGCTCTTAATGCTGACGGTTACTCATTTCCAGGCCGGCTTGGGCAACAATTACGTTATATAGAAAGCTCCGGGCAGTGTATCTGTATTACTGGTTTTATTCGCAAATGAAAATCGACGTTCCGGCTGGCAGCCCTTTTCAATGGTTTATGCATTGTAACCTCTCCACGGCAGTCTCGCCTGCGGCGGCGTGTAAATAAATAACACTTTGTTTGTTATTAAAAGGGAACAAAAAGGCTTTATTCGTAACTCTGAATACACGTCTTGTGTTTCTTATATCTAGATAAATCCGGTCGACCTCTGTTGTTTTCTAAATCTTGCGCCGCCGTACGTCCTTGTTGCCAGGTGAAGGTCCTTAGTCGCAGGTTTTGAAGTTCGATGCCATTTTTGCGATTGCGTTCGGTGTCAAAATTTAAATTGAGCCGTAAAGGTAATAATAACAATAATAACATTAATAGTAATAATTACAATAATAATAATAATAATAATAATAATAATAATAATAATAATAATAATAATAATAATAGTAATAATAATAATAATAACAACAACAATAGTGATAATACCTTAATCCTGCAGGAAACTGTTTCTCGCCATGACAGTTTCCCAGGTCCCCAAAATGGACGATCGTTTTGTAAATCGTTAAATCGTCTCGAAAGTGTTCGAGTACGGGTTCAGTCACCGTGACGTGTAATTACACCCTGAGCGTCTAGATGTAGTCAGACCGGAACCCGGGGACGCGATGGGAAGTCGGATACCCGTGGAACAAAACGAGGGACATTCCGTCGTCGCTTCGACACGGTCGTCCGATCGGCTGAGATACAAATGGCAAATGGCGCCTTTGCGTGACGCTCCGCGTGTGTGCGTCCGCACGTACGCGTGTACGTAATTACACGACGCTCTTTCATTTCTCATAATCCCAACGGCTATTTACGACCGTCTGTCCGTCTGTATTCATATTCACGGAAAACTAATTTCATTAAAAACAATCAATGACTGTCTACCTGCAGTCAATTAAATTAAGACCAATCGAACTATGGTAAAATCAAATCAAATCAAGTCAAGTCAAGTCAAGTCAAACATCTCTCACATACGTTTACAAATGGATGCAGAAAGTAAATTCCATCGACACCCCGTTTTCTCTCACCTCCTTGGCTGGCCCTCGAGTCGAAAAAGAGTCTCCACTTGCCTCTCCTAACCCTCGACTGCCAGACAGCGCCCTCTCGGAGCGCGATTTCAAACCAAGTTGCTCTCCAGCGACATCTGGCGTCTCTTTCGTTCCACGGTTTCGTGCCAAGGTCCAAAACACCACCAGTCGGTGTATCTGCCGAGGGTAACGCCGTTATCGACCCGTCCTTCCAGTCAAAGGAGAGTGGTTCGACTTTCACCCGCTAGAAGTTGCCACCGGTACCGAAGGTAAAGTGCTGCCGGAGGAGACTCGGCGTCGGTGTACACACGCACACGACGTGGATGGTAGTGGTGGTAGTGATACGCTTAGTTCGGGTTAGTCGAGAGTTTCGATAGAAATCACACTCAGCCGCTGAGTGTTTTTAGTCAGCAGCTAGGGCTATCGGAGCAAATCTAACGTCGTACAGGCGCGCTTTTTGTATCCCTCGGATTGTGTGTGTCGGTCCGAGGAACGAGGGAACGAAGGAACGGGGGAGCTCACGGACCGACTGACGTTCACTGCTTCGCTGTACTATCTTTTGGACTTGGTCCTTATCGTATCGAGTTTACACACACATACGTCACACGATACGTGTACGAGAATGCACTCGTTAAGGGGATAGAAGAGGGGTAGTAGCCTTTACTGAAATCCAACGAGATATGGGTTTGTATTACATGGAGAATATCAGTGAATACACATACGTGCTCACGCTCGATGGGCGCCGATCGGAACGATTTCTCGGGACGACTCGAACGGTGCTTCGAGTACCAAACACTTCGAGTTCTTTGACTACTCCTGGCGGGTGTGCTAATGGTATCTCGAGAAAGTACTAAAAAAAATTGAAGTACTCCGGGTACCTTGGTACTTCTTTTAAAATTGAAAAGTACTTTTTAATCAAGAATGTAAGTGATTAAAGTACTTTGGGGTATTCTGCGTACTCATTTTTTATCCGAAGTACTTTGGTACTTTGGATAATTTAAGTACTTTAATACTTTCATCAAAAATACTTTTTTTAGTTTAAAAAACGAGTACAAGCACCAATTTCCTGTACTCGGATCCTGAAACTAAAGTACTCGATTTTTATACATTTTCCTTTTCTATAAAAAGTACTCTAAGTACTCGGAATAGAGTATTCGAGTACTTTAAGTACTCGAATCTATACTCAACTCTTTAGTATCCCAATCACCATGGCTACTTTAAGTACTTTAGTACTTTCGTCAAAAGTACTTTTTAGCAAAAAAAATTTGCGTACAAGAACTCATTTATCGTACTCAGTTCCCAAGACTGAAGTACTCAATTCGTACTCAGTTCCCAAGACTGAAGTACTCAATTCGTACTCAGTTCCCAAGACTGAAGTACTCAATTCGTACTCAGTTCCCAAGACTGAAGTACTCAATTCCGTGACTTTTCCTTTTCTATGAAAACTGGAAGTACTCGAAGAGGAGTACTCAAGGTACTCGAATTTTGTCGAAGTACTCGAAGCGGGATACTCATAAATTTCGAAGTGCTCAAGGTACTCGTATCCTTGGTAGCGACCGGCGACCGATTGTGAGTACCGGAGTGCCGAAGTACCGGTGGAACCCAGGAACCGCGATTTTTCTTCTTCCAGAAGGCTTCGTGTGGCAACCGAAAACCACCATGAGGTTCCTGGAAGAATACAAGAAACGCAAGGACCTGTTCAGGAACCCGAAGATGAAGAAGAAGCGCATCTGGGAGGAGATCTCCGAAGCCATGAAGGACGAGGGCTTCGAGGTCAGCTCCGACGCCCTGGATCGCAAGATGCGCAACATGAAATGCACTTACAAGACCATTCTGGAGAACAACGGCAAGAGGAAGGCCGCCAACGGCGGGCGCAAGAGCTACTGGAAGTACTTCTCCATGTTCGAGGACATTTTCCAGGACGACAGACCCGGCTCGTCCTCGTCATCGGCGGCCACGGTCAAGTCGGAGCCTCTGGGGAACCTTCAGTTTGTCGTCGACGCGAACGATGCCGTTTTTCCGACGATCACGGCCGAGGATGTGCCGGTAACCGACCCCAGCGACCCCGAAGGGCGACTCAACGGCGGCGGCGGCGGCGGCGGTGGCGGGTCGAGTCTGGGCAAGAGCCGGCAGATGGACTCCTTCCGGAAACGAAAGCTCTTCCTGGAGGAGCAGAAGCTCAAGGAGCTGCGGAAGTTACGCGAGGCCGTGGAGGAGAGTAACCGTATCAACCAGGTCCAGGTGGAGCTGTTCAACGAGATCCTGAGGACCCGAGCGTTCGTGTAGTGCCAGAGTGGGAAGCGATTGCGCTTGGGGTGCCGGAAGTTGGGACTGTCCAGGACAATTACGACTCCAGGGTGGTCCGGGTCAAAGGGGATCGGGTGGAATTTGATACAATTTCGACCTGTCACAATTTGGGGGCGACCGACGAGGACTCTGGAGTGTGGCAATTTGGGAAATTTGTACGAGTCACTGTAATCGACGAGATGGAATAAAGTCGAGGTTTTTACAATTTGAGGTTGGAAGTCGTGATTTTCTCGAGAAGCCGAAACTTTGGCGGACCCGAGGAGAAACTGACAATTCGGAAAATACAGAACCACCCTGAAAATCCCAATCGAGGTCAGCCCATGTAGGGTTTTACAACTGGGCGGTGACTGGTCCATTCCTGGTAGCCATTCTAACCATTCACGGCATACGATTGATATACAGACAGGTCCATGACTGGGACAATGCCTGGATGATAATAACTCGGGACCATTGTTGGTCACCGGTAAAGGCCCAATATTGGTCCGCAACATTGGGTCCTTAGCCACTCAACCTATTTCGGATCAACATTGGGATAACGATAGGGCCATCGCTTGGACCATTCTTGAACGATAACCTAAATCATTGTTGGCTACCAGATACGGCCCAGTATTAGTTTCCAAATTTAGCCCATCTAGAATCAGGCAAGAATCGGATCAATTCTCGGGAGCCAGCCTATCATGGCACATTTTGGCACAGAAAGAGGTCCATTGGTGAAACAATGAATGGGGCAACCTTGGAACCATTATTGACGATCAAAAGCATCGATGTTCTCTTCGATATTGATCAATCTCGCATTCATCCTACTAATTTGCAACACGAATATAACATAAGAAGGGGTGTTTTCACTTCTGCCGGAACAGAGATAGCGTTTCTTCATAAATTTTCGCAGTATCAAAGTGGAACGTAATTTATTGCACATAAACCAAAACTAGGCTCAAGTTATTCAGTTGAAGCGCCAAGTATTGGCAAAGCGATTATCGGTCAAGTATTGGTAGAGAATCATCTATCCAATTCTGGGCCGTGTACAGGCCCAGAATTGACGTGCCAAGAGTCGGTTAGTTTGCATTGGGCCAGATACTGGTCCGAAAATGAAGCGACAAAGTCTCTCTAACCAATTATCGCCCAACTCTAGGCCTAAGGTTGGATTTCCAGGATTGGTCATACAATTCATGCCCAAATTTTAGGCTGAGCTTGGTTTGCGATTTTCCGCAAACCAACACTCGCCCAGACTTTGGGCCTGTTGTTAAGCTTGGCAAATCCTATACGGGAGCCTCCTTTCTTGGGATATCAACCTGTATAAAATTGGTAACCTAAACTGGGCTCGCTGAACCCGAACTCGGTCACTAGATCCAAAAGAAGGCCTTGAACCCTGACCATAAGAACCTTCTTAACTCCTGGACTGGGCCGACCCCTTATTCCTAACAATAAGTGGCGCCTGAATAACGGAATTTCGTAATAGCTGATAATAATGAGGAATCGTTTGTGGAACGTCTTAAAGCTTGCCGGGATCATTAAATTCGTGTCGCTATGGTAGACAGGTATGGCAGCAGACATTGTTAGTTTAATTATGACTCCCCGGATGATGTTCGCTGGTAGGACTCATGTCGCAGTAGCAAGGGAGAGGAGGCGGAGGAGGAGGAGGAGACGATTTTCGAGAAAACGTGGGAAGAGGCTGCGAGAGAGCTTTTCCGTCAGAAATTTTGGCCGCCTTCCAACAATCAGCAATGGCCATAATCATCCCCTCGCGTGTCGTACACGTAATATCTAGATATGTAGTGCCAGCAAAGACCATTCGGCCCCTACACGTACATGAACACAAAGATACATGTAATTGATAATAATAACAATAACAGGAATAATAATAAAAATAATAATAATAATAGTAGCATAATAATACATTGCGAGAGAATTGAGGATTTTGAATCTTTTTTGTTCTTTGTAGTTTTTTTCTAAACACAGCCGTTGCAAAGATATGGCATGTTTATGGTGAAACAGTACGCTAGCGCCTCTGGCGGAAGCGTGGGTAAATTAGTAATAATTTTTCTTAAACCTCCGATTTCTCGGGAACCATTAGAGGTAGAAGAAAAATTTTTGGACAGAAAATTTTTGGACAGAAAATTTGTTTTTCATTAATCTATGGACTTTTATTGATGCTTTGAATTTTCGATCAAACCAATTTGAAATTCCGATAGAAAATATGTTTTCCAAACTTTTTCGTTCTTGCCAATTTTCCTCTAAATCCAATCGTTTGGAAACTAGGAGCGATCGAAGGTAGAATTCGACACTAGCGCCTCCAGTGGTAGGATCAACCAACTAACGAGCTAGAAAACTTCACATCAAGATATCTCGGGATCTATGGGAGATAGAAAAACAGTTTTTAGACAAAAAATCTTCTTCTTTCGATAACCTATCGATTTTTATCGATTATTCAAATTTCCAACCAGGTTCATTTGAAATTCGGATAGAAAACATGTTTCTCAAACTTTTTCATTCTTAGCAATTTTCCTCTAAATCCAATCGTTTGGAAACTAAGAGCGATCGAAGGTAGAATTCGACACCAGCGCCTCCAGTGGTAGGATCAACCAACTAACGAGCTAGAAAACTTCACATCAAAATATCTCGGGATCTATGGGAGATAGAAAAAAAGTTCTTGGACAAAAAATGTTTGGTTCTTCGTCGGCTATCGTTTTCCGTTTATAAAAGTTCAAAATTATAATTTTTGTTAAAAGTATTTAACGCCAAATGACTGCAGCAGACGTTTTAAAATCCATAAACGGGACTTCATCTTCTTAATCGTAGTTGATGCTTACCTGGGGAAGACGGACGCTTCTATATACCGACCTTTATGGCCAGATTGCGTGTACTGCAAACACTTGAGCGTTATCTTCACACGTGTTTAACAGTTTATTGCTTTCAAACAACCAATATCAATCTTCCTATCGTCATCTGCTGCCGCTACTGCGGCTGCTACCGATGTTTCAGTTCCACCGGAGGTTACATAAGTACAGGTTTCGGATAGGGGTTCGTTGAGTGAGTTCTTCCGCATAAATGCGTGGGTGAATTTGATGAGGGCGGTGGAAGTGTCGAGACTAGGGATGAGTCTTTTCACTCTGTTTCCCTTTGGTAATTCCTCGAATTGAGAGAAACTCCCTTTTTTTTGAGGGTATGCAAATCACAAGGTTCAAAGCACACGCCGTGGGCTTCGGAATGAGCTATTGTGGGATTTTGTAAAATTTCTTGGTTCCAAGTTATGATTTTTCAAAGTCGATACAAAAACCGCTTGAATTTGAAATCCTCTTCGATCTTTGTTTTTTCAAAAATTTCTCAAATTAGGGAAATTTTTTTTTGGAAAATTTAAAATCACAGGATTCAAAATAGGCATCCGAAACTTCAAAATGAGCTATCGTTGAGCTTTTTGGAATTTCTCAATCCCCAGTTACGAATTTTTCAGAATTAATCCAAAAAATGTCGCAATTAAAAGATCCTTTTTAATCCAAATTTCTTCAATAATTCCTCAAATTAAAGAAACTTTTTTTGGGAAATCGTATATTACAGGATTCAAAGTAGGGATTCCAAGCTTCAAAATGAGCTATCGTTCAACCTTTTAGAATTTCTTAATCCCCAGTTACAAATTTTCAAAGTCGGTCCAAAAAACGATTGAATTAATCGTTCCCCTTGGAATTATATTTCTTCAAAAATTTCTTAAATTGGAGAAACTTTTTTTGAGAATTCCGAAAATTATAGGATTCAAAGTAGCGATCCTAACCTTCAAAATGAGCTATCGTTGAACTTTTTAGAATTTCTTAATCCCCAATTACAAATTTTCAAAGTCGACCCATAAATCGCCCAAATCGAAAAAAAAACCTCTTCGATCCAAATTTCTTCAAAAATTTCCCAAGGTAAAGAAACTTTTTTTGAGAATTTGAAAATCACAGGATTCAAAGTGGGGATCCCGAGCTTCAAAATGAGCCGTCGCTCATCTTTCCAGAATTACTCAACCCCCAGTTACAAATTTTTTAAAACCACCCCGAAAGGGGAACGAATTCACGTCTTTGACAAATACGTTGCGCAATTTTCTGCCTCCAATAATAATAATAATAATAATATTAATAATAACAATAAAAATAACAATAATAATTCCAGCGGTTACATAAATCGCGGCTCACACGTCTGGCGGTTGCACGTAAGAGGGCCGTCTGCCGTCTTCTCGACCACTTGATTAAAATCTTAATTTCATTTGACGTCCCGCTGGAAAGTACGAAGCTGTTGGTGGCGAGCTCTGGCTTCCTTCCGGTAATCTTGGCTTTACCGAATTCCCATCCCTTGCTTTCCCCGGGCTGTAAACTTAATCCCGGATGAAGCAATCCCGCCATTTGGCCAATCGACTCAACCCCATCCCCTTCGGCCCACGTGGAGGTCCACAAAGAGGAAGAAAAAAAAAAAGAAAAAGTTTCGGGGAGATTCGTGCGAGATTATCATAAATTTAAATTCACCTTATTTTTCTTTAAACAGAAGCGGGAGCGAGAAGGGTGTGGGAGGCTTCCGAAATCTCGTATACTTATATTAAGTGCTTCCCCGGTAAGGTAAAAAATGACGTAATAAATATAGCTTTGGTTGAATGGCAGGAAAGGGGAGAAAAATGGCCTGATTTTCTTTCCTCGTATTACTTTGCCCGAATGAAGAAACTTTTTTCGAATTGGAGAATTTTGAAGAATTACCGCGACATTCCCAGCTTCAAAACGGATTATCGTGGGATTTTCTGGGATTTTTCTATCGCGAAATATAAATTTTCAAAGTCCAACCAAAAAACCACTGAATTAAAAAATTCTCTTCAATCTGAATTTCTTAAAAAATTCTTAAAATTATACAATTTTATGGGGGGAAATTGACAATCACAGGATTCAAAATAGAGATCCCAAGCTTCAAAATGAGCTATCGTTGAACTTTTTAGAATTTCTCAATTCCCAGTTACGAATTTTCAAAGTTGAACCAAAAAAACGACTGAATTAAAAAATTCGCTTAGAACTATATTTCTCCAAAAATTTCTCCAATTAAAGAAATTTTTTTGGAAAATTGAAAATCACAGGGTTCAAAATAGAGATTCCAAACTTCAAAATGAGCTATCGTTGAGCTTTTTAAAATTTCTCAATTTCCAGTTACGAATTTTCAAAGTCGATCCAAGAAACGCCCGAATTAAAAAATCCTGTTCAATCTAAATTTTTTTTTCAATTTCTCGAACTGGAGAATTTTTTTTAATTGAAAATTACGGGATTGAAAGTAGAAATCCAAAACATCAAAATGAATTTCCAAACCTGGCCTACAAAAATTTCGAAATTTTCTCATTTTAACCAGATAATTCGTGGAATTTAAGGAATTTCTTTCTTTAATTCGACAATTACACGGTTCGAAGGAGACATTGTGAGCTCCAAAATGGGCCAAAATGGAGTTTTGTCGGACCATTAAATTCGAAGTTATGAATTTTTTAAAATCATTAATCTGAAAAATTGTTCAAATTTTTCAGTAAATTCGTAAGATTGAAAAATAAACGATGTTTTTTTAGCAGTAATAAATTACAGGATTCAAAGTAAATATTTCGGGTTTCGAAATGAGGCTACATATATAATAAATACGCAGATACAAAAGTACCGAATCCATTCAATCACAGTTTCCATGACTATAAATGATCGCCTAAACATCAATTTTCCTGCTGTTCATTATTCAACTGCTGTCGCGCGAGTGCTTAAATGGGGCTAATAGAGTCATAAAAAATGTATCTAATTCGCAGAAAGACGGGGGCATTTATTGTGTCTGGATGAAGCCGTAAGATACACAAAGAACTTCATATTTGTATCCTTGGAATCTGGACTTGCGCCGTTCTAGCTTCGACCGACTTATGTATATCCATTTTTTATCAGTGGCAGGCGACAATTCATCAAAATACATACACTCTTTGTTAAAGAACTTTTTCTCTATCTCTCATAGTTCCCGAGATATCAATAATTCACGTTCTTGCTTATTTACTTCAGTGACGCTAGCACTAGAGGCGCTAACGTTAAATTCCACCTTGGACTCCTCCTATTTCGCAAACAACTACAGTTAGGAAAAAATTGAAAAGAATGAAAAAAATTTCAAAACCATAAATTCTATCAGAATTTCTTATCGATTTAGTAAAAAATGCTAATTATTTTTTTATCGATGGAAATCGATAGTTTGTCAAAAACCAAGAACTTTTCGTCCAAGAACTTTTTTTCTGTCTCTTATAGTTCCCGAGATATCACGCTTCCAAGTTTTGTCCCACTCCAGTTCAGCGACGCTACCACTAGAGGCGCTAGGGTTGAATTCCATCTTCGACCTCTTGTATCCCCCAAACGGTTGCACTTGGGAAAAAATTGTCAAGAGTAAAAAAGTTTCGAAACGATGAATTCTATCAGAATTCCTTATCCATTTACTAAAAAATACAAATTAATTTTTTTATCGATGGAAATCGATAGTTTATCAAAAACCAAGAACTTTTCGTTGAAAAATTTTCTTTCTGTCTCTTATAGTTCCCGAGATATCGTGGTTCGAAGTTTCTCCCAACTCTAGTTCAGTGACGCTACCACTAGGGGCGCTAGGGTTCAATTCCACTTTCGACCCCTTGTATCTCGCAAGCGGCTGCACTTGGAAAAAAACTGCAAAGAGTAAAAAAGTTTTGGAATCACGAATTCCACCGGAATTGCCAATCACTTTTCCAATCGAACCCTCATCCGTTGCCCCACACCTCCTTTTGCAACCGTTAGGGGTCGGGGGTATAAAGAACGTTGCGGAAGCATCAAAAAGCACCGTTAGGGCGGCATTGTCTTGCCTCATCTTTGTTGTGCAGCGGAAGAACAAAAGGCGTACAAACGGTGCTCGCTTCGCATGCATCGTTTGTACGTCTGCTGCTCCGAATCTTGCTCCGGTTCCGCATCATTGAATTGCTGCAAGCCGCAATCGATTCGATTCGGCTTCTTTGGCGTCCAAAAGGGGCTGCCCCCTTCCATTTTTGCACAAGTGCACCCCTTCGTTTATCGATAACATTCATTTTCCAAGGATGGACTGCGGGGAGAAGCCCGGGTTCGATCCCAATTTAGCCGTTCGACGTCCTTTTCTCGATTTGACGAAATGCCTCTTGACAGACAAGTCACTTTCGAGAGAGTATCTCCGCCGACAACCGATGAAACGTAAACACGGTTCGCCACTCGAAAGTATCTTTCCTCCCTTTGCCATTCAGGATGTATTTCTTTTTCCATTTTTTTTTTCACACCCCGAAATGGAAGCGTGCCCTAGATTGTTGACAGAAACGCTGGAAAAATATTTTCACCGATTTGTGTTGTTCAAACTTGCGGGAAAGGGTAGTTCATCGGAAACTGAACATTTTTCGTCCAAGAACTTTTTTCCTATCATTTATGGTTCTCGAGATATCGGGAATCGAATTTTTTCGCCTGGTTAGTTCACTGACGCTACCACTGGAGGCGCTCTAGTTCAATTCTACCTTGAATCCCTCGTATCTCTCGAACGAGTGGGTCTAGAAAAAAATTGCAAAGAGTAAAAAAGTTTCTAAATCGTGGATTTCACAAGATCCTCTCATCAAATTCCATTTTTCGAAAAATTCGGTTTCTTTTAATCCAATAATTAAAAAAATAGTTTAATTACGATAATTCGCGGACTCTCTCTCGAATATCTCGCGGTCGGTGGTTTTACAAGTACCGCCGTAATTTTCTAGGGGCAGTTGGGTTTCCGTTTAAGTGATCTCGGGTAAATTGGAGTTTCATATCCGGGATTCTGGAATTGAACCGACGCAACGTCTTCTCGGCCGGCAATTAGATAATTACGTTCATTAGCGAAACGCGTCATTTGGGGAGATAATAGGAATAACGCGTACGCTCTGCCGCTGTATTGAACTTTTTTCGAGAAATTCACTTAGCGAAAGTGCACTGACGTTCGAAGCCCATGAGAAAATTCAGCTGCACCAATTACGCTATAATTGTCCCCTTTATAACCGCATCGGCGACGGTATTTATGGAAGCTTTCCATACTAAGCACCTGGGCTGCAATTAACCGTCGCTGAATTATGCATTCCACTTGTATATTCAGCGACATCTATTCAAACCAAGCATTTTTTGTTCAGAAACTTTTCTTCTATCTCTAATAGTTCCCGAGATATCTTGGAATGAAATTTCCTAGCTCGTTAGTCAATAGAAACTCCCACTAGAGGCGTTAGTGTTGAATTCTATCTTCAACCCTTCGTATCTCACAAACGATTGCGATTAGGAAAAAATTGCAAAGAGTAAAAAAGTTTTAGAATCACAAATTCTATCAGGATTCCCGATCAATTCATACAAAAATTAAAAACCTATTTGTTATCGATGAGAATCGATAGTTTATCGAATCAGAAACATTTTTTGTCCAGGAATTTTTTCTCTATCTCTGACACTTCTCTAGATATCGACGATTCGAGTTTCTCTTATTGTTCCTTCAGTGACGCTACCAGTAGAGGCGCTGGTGTTCGATTCCATCTTCAAACCCTCGTATCTCCCGAACGGCTCCACTTAGGGAAAAACTGCGAAGAGTGAAAAAGTTTCAGAATCACAAATTGTATCCCAATTTCTCCTCGGTTTGAATCAATGAAAAAAAAAATAAATTAGAAGCCGTATAAATATATAAATAAATATACATATTTAGATTTCAAGGTCATCAGTGGTTTTTCTTTAATCGAATTTTCAATCGAAATTCTTAAAATAGATATGTACATATACATATTTATTTATTTATGTATTTATTTATTTACATTCAGGTAGGGAAGAAACGGATGAGTAGGTCTAATCCTCGACGACAGTGCGGATTAGGTATCCATTCCGAGAAGTATGGAAATGAAATGACTAATGGACGTAATTCCGCATATCCTCGCTAATATAAATACGTAACGTGTAATCAATCATGAACCTTATCCGTCATTCAACCTCCTCCATCATTTAATTGTCCGATAACTCACTTGAACTCTCCGAGAGAGGGAGTGAGAGACCGAGAGAGGGAGAGAGACGGATTATATGTTCTTACTAATGCAATATTTGATACATAATTCAAGCCGAATCGATTTATTTCGGTGATTTATCATTTTTCTTTTATATATATATATATATATATATATATATATAGATATATAAATATATATATATATATAGGGGATTTTAGAGGACCCTTATTGTAAATTTCACTCCAGAAAATGATCAAGGAATACCGAGTGGCAAAAGTGCACTCGAGTTGCAGTTTCTGCTGGAATCGGACGTTTTTCTGAATTGGACATGAGTGTGTGTGTGTGTGTGTGTGTGTGTGTGTGTGTGTGTGTGTGTGTGTGTGTGTGTGTGTGTACATACGTACATATATTGTGCTGGTAGGTACAGACACACCGGTGCACTATCGTCCCTTTGAATCGGCCGAAGAAAGGAATCGTTCGCAAGCACAAGATCCACCGTGTGCAAAGCGACGGAATCGATACCCAACAACGGAATCCATTTCCTGCTTCCAGCGGAGCGGGAGCTTCCAGAATTCCTGTAATCCTATTTTTTCTTCCGCCCTTACGACAACAATACCGATTGCTGCGTACACAAACTTCAATCGCGTTACAATGCGCGTCTGTGTCTGTGCGTGTGTGTGTGTGTGTATTTACCTGCGTTTGTAGGAAAACGGTTCCTCGCTTTTCCCGATACCTTCTCCTGTTGTTCCTTTAAGAGGGATCTGAAATTGTTACCGTTCTAATTCCTTGCCCATATATAAATAAATAAATATATGTATATATATACACACACATACACAAAATTATTAATATATTATATATATATAAAATAATATATATAATATACAAATATATATATACAGGTTTCATAAAGAAACAAAGAGTTCACCCCCCTCCCCTCCTTATCACAAAATTGCATTGTAGGGAAAAATAAATCGACACCGGTCTAAGGATGGGTCCGTAACTTTTTAAAAATTTGTATATTAAATAGATTTTTTTCATATTTATTGAATTCGACGACGGATTTCGGTACATTTCGCGATTCTGATACTTTTTCCCCCCTGGCAGTTTTTTCCTAAGTGCAGTCGTTCGGGAGATACAAGAGGTTTAAGGTGGAATTCAACACTAGCGCCTCTAGTGGTAGCGTCATCGAAGCAAGGGATAAGAAATTTCAATTGCCCATTTCTCGGAAACTATAAGAGATAGAGAAAAAGTTTTTCGACAAAAAGACTTTGTATTTCGATAAACTATCGATTTTCACCGACGGTTTTTGTTTTTGATGGTTGTTAAAAATGGAAAAAGAAATTAAAAACGAAAAATAAGAAATAAATCCCGGAAAATTAGAGGCACCGAAATTTCTAAACCCTAAAAAAGAAGAAATCGAATTTTGAATGGGAATCATATTTTACACAAACCACTTATCTCACCCTCGACTGCAACAATCCTCACCCCAATAACAAGAAATACAAAACACAAGACTTAAAGGAAAAACAAAGCAACCCCGTTCCATGAAAATTTACGTAATCCAAAAACCACCCTTCGAAAAATATTAAAAACTAAAGCTTCACCCCTTCATCCCCTATAAATAAACACCTTCGGGACAACCCCTTGAATCATCGCCCCTGAATAAACTTTCAGTTGATCCTCCAATAAACCCCAAAACAACCACAAAATAAATTTTCGAAATCCAAAATCAATCCCCGAAACACTTTACAATTCAAACTTCACATTTTCATCCCCAAAAACCAAACACTTCGAAAACAATTCCTCGAATAGTGAACCCCGAGTCGACTCTTAGTTTTAATCTTCCTATCAACCCCAAGGGCAAGTTAAAAAAATTTGCAAGATCCAAAATCAACCCCCGAAAAATTGTTTACACCTCAAACTTCACTGTTTCATCCCCAAAAAATGAACACCACCAAAACAATTTCCAAGACGGTCACCCCCAAGTGGATTCTTAGTTGATCGCCCTATCAACCCCAAATTAAATTTTCGAAACTGAAGAACAACCCTCAAAAAATAAATACCGCCAAAACAACCCCTTAGATCCTCACTCACTAATCGGTTGATAGTTAATTCCCATATCAACTACATATCAACCCTAAAGAATTAGTCACAACTCAAATTTCACCCTTTCAACCCCGAAAATCAACACCTTCGAAAAACCCCCTTAGAACAGCACCCCCGTATCGAAGCCCTTATCAACCCCATGACTCCGAATCACGGCACCCCCTGAAATTCCACCCTTAGCTGTAGTTAGAGGCACTGCTCATAATAATAATCATCATAATTGAAATAATAATGAGTCAATCCCCGTATCAACCCTCAAAAATTAATCCCAACTCAAATTTCACCCTTTCAACCCCGAAAATCAACACCTTCGAAAAACCCCCTTAGAACAGCACCCCCGTATCGAAGCCCTTATCAACCCCATGACTCCGAATCACGGCACCCCCTGAAATTCTACCCTTAGCTGTAGTTAGAAACACTGTTCATGATAATAATCATAATGAAAATAATAAAAATAATCATCCATATCATGAACGTCATCCCCATGGGGGATGAATCATCCCCCCGAACGCCAATTGGCTGGTGGTGAAAAGCGAGATCCGAGTATTAACCAGGAAATAACACCCCCGTAAAACACTCAGTTTCCCTGGTGGTGCAAATCGTCATCGACGACAACTGCGACGACACCGCCTCCGCCGATACCAGGCTCGGGTTCCGCTTCCGGCTCCTGCTCGGGCTCGGGCACGCAGGGGGTCGTGCTCTGCCCACGTACGCTATCGCAAGTCAGGAGGTCCCGGCTTCGCAGGGCACTCACCGAGGCCACCTCCGAGACGGTCAACTACGTCAAGACGGTGGGAACTCATGCCTATAAGCTGATAGATTATCGTTATCGTTATCGTTATCGTTACTATCGGCATCAAGCATCAGCATCAGCATCCGATCACGTATTAGTTGCAACCACCGATTGTTTCTGCGTAGCTCACCCCGAAACACCCTCACTTTTCTAAACCCGCCCCATCTGCATCATACCCCTTGAGTACCGCAGTTTCACGTTTCCACCCCCCAACCACCCTCTGCTATTAGAACCTTTTGGTATGACACTGAGAGAAACATTTGGAAATGCTTTGTTATTTTTTTGTAGAGGCTGGGGATTTTTGGAATTTTTGTTTTGTTTTTTTGTAATTGGGGGCGGGGATTTGGAGATTTTTAGGATTTCTGTTTTCTTTTTTTGGGGGAGGAATTAAAAATTTTTTTTCAGTTTTTTCTATTTTTGTAATTCTTTTATTGACACTGTGGTAATTTTTTGGGAGGAATTAAAAGATTTTTAGGTTTTTTTTTTCTTTTTTTTTGTAATATTTTGGGGGAATTGGGAGATTTTTCAATTTTTCAATGGAGAATCGAAGAACCTTTTCAGCATTTTTCTTTATTCTTTTTAACTAATTTTTTTCATGAATTCGAGACCAGTCGACGCAACTGATTTTTTTTCTCTCAGTGTGGATATTTTGCAATTTGTTTCCGATCTGCACGAAAGCAACCGACTGGAAAAAGTAGCAAATAGAAATCCACGTAGAGGTGGATACACGATTTTCAGGGTTTTCGAAAACGCCGATATTCCCACGATCGGATCTTTTTTTCTGGTCGGAGAAAAGAAGAGGGTTGTGTGGATGCACCGAGTGCACTTGCACTTCAATGGGATTGGATAACGGGTTTCACGTGTGTTTTCATGTATGCAACGCCTGCGTCGGTTGAAAATCACGTTTTTCTTGCTCATGTTAGTTTTTCAAAATTTATCTTCTTTCTTCTTCCTATTATTATTATTATTATTATTATTATTATTATTATTATTATCATTATTATCATTATCATCATTATTATTATTATTATTATTATTATTATTGTTATTATTATTATTATTATTATTATAATTTTCATTACGATTATTATTGTTGTTGTTATTATTAATTTTTACAATTGTTCCCATTTTTTATTTTTTTAAGGAGAATTTTAGAATTTTTTAGAATCTCATTTTGTGTACACATCATACTATGATTAATATTATTATTATTATTATTATCATCATAAATATTATTATTATTTTAGTACTCAAGCGTGTAATTGGCTGGAATTCGACTTTGATTTCAACTGCAGGCGTTTCTGGTTCTCGTTTGTTGCACAAAATTGTGTTGACGTGTGTGTTCGTTCTTTGTTGTGAAGTTAATGACGTGGATTTGACCATAAAATCGCGGTAGAATCGGAACGGGAATCTTTAAGATTTTCCAAGAAAAATCAGGAAATAATATTTCCCAGAAAATATGTTGTACTTAAAAAATATCTAGTGGAAGAGAAACGCCGGAAAATCAATCGGGACGAAACATTCGGTTTGCGCTTATCGCGAGAAATTTTCTCAAAATATTTGTTTTTTTCCATGAAGGTTGCATAGGTGAGTAGTGAGTGAGCAGGTAAGTTCCAGACACAGGCGGGTCTCCTCCAGGCGACTGGAATTTGAGATTTCGAGTTTCCTCTTCGAAACGAATTGGAAAATGGCGTCGAACGGAGCCGCAGAATCAACCCGCATGTATAGAAAATCCCCGCAAGATTTCTAAGCCCGGCTTACTTACTTATATCTTATTACTATCTTCTCACGATCATCAGCCGCCAGAGAGAGAGAGTATGGCACAAGTCTGGGCAAGCCTCGAGCCATACTCTCGTTTTCAACCGGGTCTATTCGTACCGGTCTCTTCACACACAATGGCTTTCTTCCAGTAGGTATCACTTGAAACTGTAGTTGGTTGGTTAATTAGTTCATTAGTTACTTAGTTAGTTAGTTTGTTAGTTAGTTCGTTAGTTAATTAATTGATTAATTAAGAAATTAATTTAGGACTTTCTACTCAAGCCACTTATTCTTGTTGCCTGCACTTTTATGCATACAAGTGCAAATATATTTAATTGCGTCACAATACTATACTCTAATATATTTATTTATACTTTTTTATAATAACAATAATAATAATAATAGTAATACTAAAAATATGAGTAATAATAAATAATATTTTTATTATTATTATTATTATTATTATTATTATTACCTATTATTAATATTATAGTAATTATTCATCATTATTTAATTGCTATTATTCTTATTATATTATTGTTATTGGGTTGGCAAATAAGTTCGTTCGGTTTTTGTGATTTATTCCACTGTTAAAAACCGAACGAACTTATTTGCCAACCCAATATTATTATTACTATTATTGTTATTATTAATAATATAATTCTTATAATAATAATAATAATAATAATAATAATAATAATAATGATAATAATAAGCGAAGATCGCAAATAGTATTCAACTAAAAATAATAATGACATTAGCGAGAGAAGTCGATTACCATTATTATGATTATTATAATATCATTAGCAATGAGATGAATTTAATGAAGAGGATTAAAAATTAGCCAGAATGGGATTCGATTTGAATATGGAAGACACGCGAATGACTGGAACTTCATTCGATTCGACATTCGACATTCTCGTTCCCCCTTTCCTTAATACCTCCTAAGGAGATTCCTCCGTGAAATATCCTCAATTGCGTCAGTCCGTCGATACCCCTGGAGAAATGAATTTCCAATGCATTTCGCTTCAGCGATTTCTGCTTTTAAGCGTCAAAGAGCGAGATTCGTGAATCGGTCGTCCCTTATAATACCGTCTCGACCCTAGCGGCACCACGCCGCATCATGGCGGGACTACGGTTTGAATTTGAAGACACGATTTTTCCTGCAAATTATAAACAGTAGCGTTATTATAAAAAAAATATCATTATAATTATCAACACGGGTTTTCCATTATCATTATCATCGGGAATTATCATCATCATTTTCATGATAATTTATCATTGCTATTATCATCAGATATTCCTAAAATCACTCTCCCCGTCATTATCAACAGAAATTATCATTGTCATTGCCACCACGAATTATCATTGTTTTTTTGTCAATTTCATTATCATCTCTATCATTATAAATTATAACTGTCATTCTCATCATAATTTTCAACACAAATTATTATCATCGTTATCATCGCGATCATCATTATAATAATTATCACTGTTGTTGTTACTATTATTTTTATTATTTTTATGGATGTACTTTTAAACATTTTTTTGTAAAGAATTTGGAGATTTTTTGATTTTTTCCTTTCTTTAAAGAAGAATGGGAGAATATTTCATTTTGTGGAAATTTTATTCTATCATTATCATTATCATTATCATTATCATCACAAATTATCATTCTAAATTATCATTCTCATTGTCTTTACCATCGTCATTATCGTTATCGTTACGAACATCATTATAATAATTATCATTGTTGTTGTTGTTGTTACTATCATTATTAATGTTATTATAAATGATAAATAACATTAAATTGGATTTTTTTTTTAATTTTTTCCTTTTTTGCTTTCTTTAAAGCAGAGTTTCGAAATTTTTCGTTTTGTGGAAATTGTATACCATCATTATCATTATTATTACCATTATTATTATTACTATTGTTGTTATTATTATTATTATTATTATTATTATTACTATTATTATTATTGCTATTGTTGACGGTCTTGTTGTTATTATTACTACTACTCATTTATTGCATTCATTCCTTTCGCACATTGATTCACCTCCTTTGTTGCAATCATCACCTTATACACATACACACTTTCACACATCTTGGGATAGATAGTAAACCAAGGGATGTCTCAAACGATGACCTGGTTTATCACGAAACGTTACAGGCATACTTAGGTACGTATGTATGTATGTACAATCCATAGATAGGTGTATGTGGGTATACATACATACAGGCACCGTTCGGTAAAATGGTTCCGATGTAGGCGTTGAAGAATTCACAGTTCACCCTTTTTCTCGCACTCCTCCCTCGATAGCACCGTTCCTTCGTTCCTTCTCGTCCCCATCTTCATATTTTCCTCACTCGGCTGAACTTGCAGCTTACGTATTATCTCAAGTGCTACATTGCAGCCAGATGACCCCTATATAGGAGAAAAATGTTGGCAGATTTCTGCGAAATCCCGCGACTCCCCGTTTCTGAAACTCCACGGAGCCGAGAAGATGAAGAAGCGCCACTTCGATTCTACCGACATTCTATACGTTGGTTTAGTGATTTATAAATCATCCCATTTCCCGCTGGGTCTTTCCCGGGAACCTGGACGAAACCAGTAGAGTCTCCAGTTTCTGCCGGACAGTTTTCAGGAAGGGATATTTTTCTTCTTTTTTTTTTGTTTTGAAGACGCGAGTTTCGAAAATTTTTTCAATCTGCAGCTGTCTCTCGTTTTCTTTTTGGATGTGGAAATTCATATCTCCGAAAGAAAGAGTCCTACGAAATTCCGCTTGAACTCATTTTGAAGGGTTGAGTGTCCCCGTTTTAACATAAAATTTTCAAACTTCCAAAAAATTGTTCGTGAAAGTTATAAATTTCTAAAGGACAACAAATTCTAATAGGATTCTTAAAAAATTGTGGTAACTCCTATTTTCAGATCTAGCTCTGGAAATTCATATCTCCGGAAGAAAGAGTCCTACGAAATTCCGCTTGAACTCATTTTGAAGGGTTGAGTGTCCTCGTTTTAACATAAAATTTTCAAACTTCCAAAAAATTGTTTGTGAAAGTTATAAATTTCTAAAGGACAACAAATTCTGATAGGATTCTTAAAAAATTATGGTAACTCCTATTTTCAGATCTAGCTCTGGAAATTCATATCTCCGGAAGAAAGAGTCCTACAAAATTCCGCTTGAACTCATTTTGAAGGGTTGAGTGTCCTCTTTTTAACATAAAATTTTCAAACTTCCAAAAAATTGTTTATGGAAATTATAAATTTCTAAAGGACAAGAAACTCTCATAAGATTCTTCAAAATCATCAGCAACCCCTATTTCAGATTTATCTTTGAAAATTTATATCTCCGGAAGAAAAAGTTCTATAAAATTCTGCTTGAACTTATTTTGAAGGGTTGAGTGTCCTCTTTTATTACAAAATTTTCATACTTCCAAAAAAATTGTTTATAAGAATTATAAATTTCTAAAGGACAACAAATTCTGATAAGATTCTTATAAATTTGTAACAACTCCTTATTTCAGATCCGTCTTTAAAAATTCATATCTCCGGAAGAAATGGTTCCACAAAATTCTGCTTGAACTCAATCTGAAGGGTTGAACGTATTCTTTGTATCATAAAATTTTCAAATTTCTAGAAAATTATTTATCAAAATGAGAAATTTCTAAAGGACAAAAACAATATCACGAGATTCTTCAAATTCGTAGCAACCCCTTATTTCAGATCAATCTCTGAAAATTCATATCTCCCGAAGAAATGGTCTTACAAAATTCTGCTTGAACTCATTTTGAAGGGTAGAGTGTCTCCTTTTCCCCAAAAAATTTCCAAGCGCCCAGAAAATTCTACATTGGAGTTACAAATTTCTCCCGGAAATTGAAACCTCCACGAAATCACATAAACTCCCTGAACTTCCTTCTTCCCAGCCCAACTTCAAAAATTCGTATTTTCGGAAGGAATAATCGCACCAACTTCCACTTGGGACCATTTCAAAGAGTGGAGTCTCTTCTTTATACCATAAAAATTTCAAGTTCCCACAAAACCCTTGCCCGAAGTTACAGGCATTTCCCTCGGTTTTACCGTTCCTCGCGTGGTTTCCCAGGCGGTGCAGTAATTTTTTTTTTACGATTATATGCACTTTAGCGGCTGCGTGGTTTATGCAGCTGCACTCGAGTAAGGAAGAGCAACAATTTCTGAGCACTTATCTGCGCATAGTATGGCCGAAGTCCAGGAAAAATCCTTTTTTTTTTTTGTTGCTTTCGATCTTCATTTTCAAGTAGACGCTGTAAGCAAATATTTCGCGAGCCAATATTTTGGGTTCCAATTGAGAGCGGGTCTAATTACTCCAATTGCTATGGCTTTGTCGAAGTTTACGGTATGACAAGCCTCTTCTGTTTTCTGCAATATGTACACTGCACACACGTGCATGCATGTTGCATAAGACTACGAGTGACTGTTACGATCTCGTACAGCTGTAGGTATACCCGGCTTGTTTACGGTGATAACATTTATACGCAGATGATAGATTATGTATGCGGAATGAAGTTATCGGCTGAATCTTAATTAAATTAAGTACCTGTTTTCATAGGTATGGGAAATTAGGCATGTACGTGCAAAGGGGATGCCTATGTATAATACATGGGCATAGATGGAGTTCAAAGGGTGCCTTCTGAAACTTCTCGCCTCTTCGGGTACCTCGTAACTTTGACGAGGAATTTTTTTTGGTCCTTCGATTTTTTTTTTTGGTCAAAAGGAGGTAACGAAGCCTTCGAATTGAGATAAAGTGGAAGCTGAAAGGATTTTCGGTTCCCGAGATAGGAATTTTTGAAGTCGAACGTGAAACAAGCGAGTTCCCTAGTGTTATGGAAACTTGTACCCCTTTGAAAATGTGTAATTTCAATACGCGATTTTTTAGGAATTTGAAAATTTTTTGGTATTAAGAAGACACTCAACCCTTCAAAATGAGCTAAAGTAGAATTAAATAGGACACTTTCTTCGTAAGATATGAATTTTCAAAGATGGATCTGAATCAAGGGGTTGCTAATAGTTTTGAAGGATCTTGTGAGAATTTTTAGTCCCTTAGAAATTTATAACTTTGATAAATAATTTTTTAGGAATTTGAAAATTTTATGGTATAAAGAAGACACTCAACCCTTCAAAATGAGCTAAAGTAGAATTAAATAGGACACTTTCTTCGTAAGATATGAATTTTCAAAGATGGATCTGAATCAAGGGGTTGCTAATAGTTTTGAAGGATCTTGTGAGAATTTTTAGTCCCTTAGAAATTTATAACTTTGATAAATAATTTTTTAGGAATTTGAAAATTTTATGGTATAAAGAAGACACTCAACCCTTCAAAATGAGGTAAAGTAGAATTAAATAGGACACTTTTTTCGTGAGAAATGAATTTTCAAAGATGGATCTGAATCAAGGGGTTGCTAATAGCTTTGAAGGATCTTGTGCGAATTTTTTGTCCTTTAGAAATTTATAACTTTGATAAATAATTTTTTAGGAATTTGAAAATTTTATGGTATAAAGAAGACACTCAACCCTTCAAAATGAGGTAAAGTAGAATTAAATAGGACACCTTCTTCGTAAGATATGAATTTTCAAAGATGGATCTGAATCAAGGGGTTGCTAATAGTTTTGAAGGATCTTGTGCGAATTTTTTGTCCTTTAGAAATTTATAACTTTGGTAAATAATTTTTTAGGAATTTGAAAATTTTTTGGTATAAAGAAGACACTCAACCCTTCAAAATGAGGTAAAGTAGAATTAAATAGGACACTTTTTTCGTGAGAAATGAATTTTCAAAGATGGATCTGAATCAAGGGGTTGCTAATAGTTTTGAAGGATCTTGTGCGAATTTTTTGTCCTTTAGAAATTTATAACTTTGATAAATAATTTTTTAGGAATTTGAAAATTTTTTGGTATAAAGAAGACACTCAGCCCTTTAAAATGAGTTCACGTAGAATTTTGTAGGACTCTTTCTTCCGGAGATATGAATTTTCAAAGCAGGATCTGAAATAAGAGGTTGCCACAATTTTTTAGGAATCTTATTAGAATTTGTTGTCCTTTGGAAATTCATAACTTTCATAAACAATTTTTTGGAAGTTTGAAAATTTTGTGGTAAAAGGAGGACACGCAATCCTTCAAAATGAGTTCAAGCAGAATTTTGTAGGACTCTTTCTTTCGGAGATATGAATTTCCAAAGATGGATTTCAAAGAACGGATGACTAATTCTGAAGAATCTTGTATGAATTTCTCCTTTTTTTCAACTTGAACGAAAAAATGTCTACGTCAGCAGCAGCCTAATCTACCACTATTACCACGACAATAGCAATACTAGTAATAGTGGTGTCTATCGATTGTAACATAAACTAGTTTATATATTTCACATATAGTTACATATATAGTATATATATATACGTATATGAATATATGTATGTAAGTACATACACACATATTCACGTATGTAAGTGTACCTGGTACGTTCTTTTCACTTCTCCCCAAGCGAAGACGATAGACTACTTGGTAGCGACATAATCTGTCGTAAAAGACGCTTTACGGTTGACGTGTCTCGCGCGAGAGAAAAGCGTAAAACGAACGCTGTTAGCCGAGTTCCCTCGGAATCACTGTTCTCTAATAGCTGCAGCGCTGAAAATATATCTTTTTCGTGTACTTATCTTATCAAACACTTGCAGCAACCACGAAACTTAGAAAAAGAGTCTAAGAACGAATCGGAAAGAAATTTCCCGAAGGAAAATCCGAAGAAAATAGAGTTTGGAGAGGAATCTAGAAATTTTATAGGGATATTATAGGATTTTCACCAGCAGCAAAAAATAGCTCGTCCAAAACCAGACATTTTTCGTCCAAGAACTTTTTTTCTATCTCTCATAGTTCCCGAGATATCTGCAGTCAAAGTTTGCACCTCTTTCGTTCGCTGAGTTCGTCACTAGAGGCGCCGCTGTGGAATTCCATAGTCAACTGCCTTTATCTCCCGAACGCTTGGGTTTAGAGAAAAATCGCGAAGAGTGAAAACGTCTTAGAATTACGAATTCCACTGGATTTTCTCATTGTATTTAATTTTTGAAAAATTTTAGAATTTTGGTAATTTGAAAAATTTGGGATTTTCGAAGTTTTTTAATTTTTCTAAATTTTTCTTTTTTTTTAAATTTTATTCACCCGGTAAATGTTCCATTTTGAAAACTTCTAATGGATAAATAAATAAATAATTATTGATTTACTTGTTTATATAGATAAATAATTTTTTATTTATTTTTGTATAGAAAATTCGGCATCCAAATACTTCACCCTGAAGAATTTCATTAACTTGTAACGATCGTTTGCCTTTGTCTATCCGACAGCCTGTCTTTGCTGCAGCTGTGAACTTATCTTATTACTTGTATGCACTTCCAGAGATGCCCATGCTACCCGACAAACTATCTGCATATACTATGTACACATATGCAATGTGTGCTTACGTATATATGTACAGATAGGATCAAATTCCATGAAACAGACGGAATCATTTGCCGTGTCAACGAATCTCGTCCATACTGCGAAGAGGATAATCATTTATTTATTTATCGAATTTTGTTTAAGAATTGTACAACATATTTATTATAAAAAATACTAATATTATATTTTTAGGCATGCCAAAATTTAACTCATCAAAAACTAAACATTTTTTGTTCAACAACTTTTTTTCTATGTTGAATAGTTCCGGAGATATTCGTATTCCTAAATTTCTCGATGTTGGGTCCAAATGGTTGCCACTAGAGGCGCTGATGTTTAATTCTGTCTCAAATCGGCCATATCTTCGAAAGTATTGGGTGAGGGGAAAAATAGGAAAGAATAAAATTGTCTCGAAATTCCCAATTCCGTCCAAATTCGTCGCAGAGTTCAGATTTTGTACCGATTTCATAAAAATCGGTGGCGCTGCTGTCGAATTCCAACTTGAGCCACTCATATCTTCGAAATTATTGGGTTTGGTGAAAAATTGCAAAGAATAAAAGTGCCTCGAAATTCCCAATTCCATCGAAATTCGTCATAAAGTTCAATTTTAGTACCGATTTCACAAAAATCGGTGGCGCTGCTGTCGAATTCCAACTTGGGCCACTCATATCTTCGAAATTATTGGGTTTGGTGAAAAATTGCAAAGAATAAAAGTGCCTCGAAATTCCCAATTCCATCGAAATTCGTCATAAAGTTCAATTTTAGTACCGATTTAACAAGAATCGGTGGCGCTGCGGTCGAATTTCAACTTCGACCACTCACACCCTCCAAATTATTAGGTTTCGAGAAAAATCGATAAGGATAAAGTCATCTCGAAGTTCCCAATTCCACCCGAATCTCTCATAAATTTCAATTTTATCGTCGATTCACAATAACAAAACTTAGAGGCACTGTCGTCAAATTTCTCCGTCTAACCTCTCTTATCTGCGAGATATAACTCACTGTGAGTCCATATTCGCGTTTAACGGTCTTACCAGTTGCACTGGTGGAGAGTTAAGTCTGGGCGATTTACTTCGGATGGAGTCTTCCGAAGATAATGGCGTAGATGCTGACGCGTCTGGAAAGTTCCCCAGAAGCTGATCTCTGCAGCACCGGGGCTTTATGGCTGCTGACGCAGAATAATGCCTTGCTCCCATTCATCGCCGTGTTTCTTCCCGGACCAGCCCTGATTTGCGTTCACGAGTATGGCGGAAGTCGGTAACCGGTCGGGTTCTGCCCGTTCTCGAAGCTCGTACCGGATGTATCGGTATGGAGGCAGTATGGGAGGAGTATGGGGCAAGTACGAGAGCGGAATTTCAAGTCGAGAGCAGAGGAGTGCATTTAGAGTCGCAGCTAATCACGTTACGGACGTTGCATATGCCTGCATGTAGCTTATGGGAAACGTTAACTCTCCGCGACTGCAAGTGATATACGTTCGGGGTTATCAGAAATGTCGCTTTTAATTTCACCGGCGTGAAAGGACAGCTTGATGTAGAGTGCATCGGGTGCATACATATGTGTGTGTGTGTGTGTGTGTGTGTGTGTGTGTGTGTGTGTGTGTGTGTGTGCGCGTGGGATGCATCTGTAGCTACTGCATACAATATCGGGTCGTGTGACCAGATTTCAATGCTAATTTCAAACCCATTATGGACCTGAAGCTTACGTCTGCGTGAATATATGTATACGTACGGTATAAAAATGGTTAAAAAAATTGGAAACTTACCAAAACTCGAATTTTATGAGAAATTCCGATGGAATTGGCGATTCTAAGACGTTTTTACTCTTTACGATTTTTCGCTAAACCCAAGCGTTTAGGAGTTATGGGAGGTTGAAGGTGGAATTCGACACTCGCGCCTCTAGTGACGCACTCAGAAAACAAAGGATGGAGAATCTTTAACTACGCATATCTCGGGACCCACTGGAGATAGAAAAAAAGTTTTTAAACAAAAAGTCTTGAGCTTTCGATAAGCTATTTATTGCCACCGATAAAAATGTCGTTTGCTCATTGTTATTATTATTAATGATGATTATCTGTACATGTCAATAATTACCGCGACTGCACAGCAAAGTTTGCCTTTAGACAACAACAATTAGAAAGACTTTAATGCCCTGATCGATTGGTCGTGATCCAGAGTGTGTACGTGTACAACATCGTTTCGTTGTTTCCTCATACTCGTGGAAGGAGCTTTTCATTTGAACCAATCGATCCATCAACTGACACTATAGGTACCTACGATGCACCGCAGGCGGAGTGACATATCTAGCGACGTGAACTCGAGGAAATAATTTATCCCCCGGAGCAAACTTTTGCGAGTATCTTCATTGGACTTTTCTTTCTCTATATTACCGTTGCTCTTACGTATGAGAATGTGTGTGAGAGTAGGCTCCCATGTAATCCTTCGAGAACTTCGACTCTTCCGCAGTAAATGAATCAAATATGGGAGAAGGGGAGGGAAATAAGCAGTATTATTATTGTTATTATTTTGTTGTTATTATTAATGCGTTTTAAGGTATGCCAAAAAATGGTTTATTAAAAACCAAACATTATCTGTCCAAGAACTTCTTTTCTGTCTCTTGTGGTTCTCGAGATACTCGCGAACAAAGTCTCGATGTTACCGGTTTGGTGGTTCCACCACTAGAGGCGCCAGGGGTAAGGTCCATCTAGAATCGCTCGTAACTTCCAGACGGTTGATTTTAGAGAAAAATTGTAAGGGATAACAAAGTTCCAAAATCACAAATTCTACCAGAATCTCTTGTTAAATTTCAGTCTAGACTTGATTTTGAGAACAGTAGAGGCGCTGCTGTCGAATTCCATCTTCAGTCGCTCGTATCTTTCAAATACTTGAGTTTAGGAAAAAATTGCAAGGGAGGAGAAAGTTTCTAAATCACAAATTCTACCAAAATCCACTATTGAATTTCAATCTGGATTCGATTTGAAGAACTGTAGAGGCGCTGCTGTCGAATTCCACCTTCAATCGCCTTTAACTTCCAAATGGTTGAGTTTAGAGAAAAATCGTAAGGGATAGTAAAGTTTCCAAACGCTGAATCCTATCAGAATCTCTTGTTAAATCTAAATTTAGATTTTATTCGAAGAACGATAGAGGCGCTGCTGTCGAATTCCACCTTTAATCGCCCTTAACTTCCAAATGGTTGAGTTTAGAGAAAAATCGTAAGGGATAGAAAAGTTTCCAATCGCTGAATCCTACCAGAATCTCTTGTTAAATCTAAATTTGGATTTTATTCGAAGAACGGTAGAGGCGCTGCTGTCGAATTTCACCTTTAACCGCTTTTGGATGTTTATTGTGCTTTAAGTGTGGGTTGGAAAGACGAGTGTTCTGCAAAATTGCGAAAGTTCCTTCGGAGTTCATTTAAATCCCAATTTTCGCGTCTATGGTTCCGTCAAACATACAGACGTAAACGTACGAATGCGACTGCGACAACGACGAAAAGTATCATATACAAACTCGTTAATTTTAGATGACGAAGAAGAAGTTGGAATTAACTTTGCCTCGCGTCACTAACTTTTCAAGATGAATATTTCAACTTATGATATCGCGATCCTTTTTCAGGAAAATAAAATGTCAAAAGGAAGACGGCAAAAAAAGGAAAATAAATAAATAAAAGAGAACTCGCAATTATGAGAGTAATACGGTGCAGTTAGATATATATATATATGTATAGACGGGAGCTGCATAAAAGTCGTGGCGACAGTAATAAGTTTACTTTGAAGGCAAATTAAGTTCGTCTTTTGACGTATCGACCGAAGTTACCGGATGCAAAGTATTCCAATTTCTGTGAAAGACACCACGTCGGCCATTAAGGTTGTATTTTCACACAAATTTCGAATTTTCATTCCAAATTCGAAAACACCGATGAGTTCCGGTAGAATTGGTGATTTTGAAACGACTTTACTCTTTGCAATTTTTTGCTACACCCAAGCGTTCGCGAGATAGAGCCGGTTGAAGGTGGAATTCGACGGCAGCGTCTCTGGTGGGAATCTCGAGAAACAAGCGGCAGTAAATCTTCGAACGTGAATATCTCGGAAACTATTGGAGGTAGAAGAAAAGTTCTTTAACGAAAAGTGCCCAGTTTTTGGTACTGGTTGCGATGATTTTACCAGTTTTTGACTTCGAAACCAAATTCGATTTTCAAAAAGGATTCCGATAGAATTGGGGATTTTTATACGTTTTTACTCTTTGCGATTTCTCGTTACATCAAAGTATTCGGGAGATAAACGAGATTGAAGATGGAATTTCACAGCAGCGCCTCTAATGGAGAGCTCAGAAAATAGAAGTCTTAGAATGTTTGAGCATGGATATCTCTGGACCTATCGAAGGTAGGAAAAAAGTTCTTCAACAAAAAGTCGCCAGTTTTTCACGAACTACAGTTTTCCAGTCGTGAGAATCGAATATCAATGAAATGAAAAATAATAACCATCAATATTTCACGTGGAACCACTAAAATCAGAGTTGCCAAAGTGGCTTTCCTAATTTAATTACACGCTACGTAAAAACGCGATACAGCAATTAAGATAGGACACGATTTCACTTTTTCTGGATTGGAAATCTGCCAAATGAGCGTATAAATTAGATGAATTTAGTGTCCCGTGTAATTAGAACTGCTTCGATTTCGGTCTACGTATGAACTTACACATACTTGAGCTCATAAATATGCGAGTATATATTTATAGGATGAATATCCTAATTAGCTGCGCGAGTGTTCCAATGGCAGGCTTATACGAAGTTCAATTAAGAACCCTTCATCACCGGCTACGGCCGTCTCTCTCTCTCCCACGCGACAGCGATACAGAGCCCCTACGCGATATCGGGTTCCTTCTCTCAACGCGAATTTAACGTCTCAGTGTGCGCTTATACGGTTCATTATGAGCCTCGATACCCTCCCTTGTCTTGACATTCGCAGCCATTGTGTAGCCAAACAATGTTCCGCTCCGACTTTACAGGCCGTTGATTAAGAACTGAACAGGTACATACAAGTACAACCGCATCCAAGGAGACTCTGATTTCGATTTTTCAGAACAAAATTCAATTTTTTTTTTCTAATTTTGCAATTTTTATAAGAGATTTCGAGAGAATTCATGATTTTGAAACGATTTTACTCTTTGCTATTTTTTTATGCACCCAAGCGTTCGGGGGATACAGCCATTGAAAGATGGAATTCAACGACAGCGCCTCTGGTGGATCGGTCAACAAACAGAGGGCATACAATCTTTAACCGCGGATATCTCAAAAACTACTGGAGATAAAAGAATAGTTCTTGAACAAAAAATATCCAGTTTCTAGAAAACTCTCTTTTTCCATTCGTCAAAAATTAATATTATAATAAAAAAATCAATAATAATAATAATAATAATAATAATAATAATAATAATAATAATCTATATTTCACATATGAAATCTTCAAATGAGAATATCTCGGAATCTATGGAGGTTAGAAAAAAAGGTTTTAAGCAAAAAACGTATGGTTTTTTATAAACAATATTTCGGTATTCCCCAAAATGTGATAATAAAATTATTCGAGAAAAATAATAACAATTTTCAAATATGAATCCCACTTTCAAGTATCACTGAGCTATTCCGAGGAAGGTATAGCCACAGTATGGGTGAAGTATGGCAACAGTATGGGACGTAGCCTAAACTCTGCATTCGACTTCCGGGTATCGATTGGAGCATGTTTTCCCCTATTTTACCGCAAAACGGGGAACCAGGCGAAGGACGCGGAAATTTGTATCGATGCTAACGAGGGTGTCGTCGCATTGCAACACTGATTTTCCATCTATTGTATCCATTTTCGGGTGTTTCCTTTTTTCTTTCTTTTCTTATTAAATCTATATTCCGCTCGTTTTCCTTTTTAAGTATACAGGCGACTGATTTCGGCTGCAGATACTTGCCAAGGATCTTCCCCCTGTAGTATGTACATGTATATCTATCTACGGACTTGGCGAGGTAGCATGGAAACGAGGGCCATGCTTGGAAAGGGTGGCTCTTAACTTCCCTCGGTCCTCGTCGATCGTTTTGCTCAACCGAACTTAATGGCTAAATCAGGTTTTTGGCTTGCTCGACTCCTGCATAGTTTACGACCCGGATCTTGGTGTCCCGAAGGTTCCAGGAGGAGAAGGGAAATTACCTGATTTCGCTCCTGTTTGAAAATGAAGTGAAATTTTGGAAATCGATGTTTGGAGAATTGTTGAACTTCGGGTGTATTGAAAATTGGATAATATTTTGTTCATTGACAAATTTTGTGGTTAATTGGTAAATTTAACGATTTTTTTTGCTGTAAATTGAAATATTGAAAAATTAAAGAATTAATATCCTTTGAATATTTTAATATTCTTCAAATTAAAATATTCAGCAAAATCCTAGCTTTTTCAAAAGTAGAAAATTTCTCAATTTCTCAAAAATTCGAAAATTCGATAATTTTCCATTTTTTAGAACTTTCGAAAATTGAATATTTTCCAATTTCATCGAAATTTCGGAAATTGGACAATTTCCCAATTTCATTGAAATTTCGGAAATTGAAAAATTTTCCAAAATCTGCAAGTTCGAATTCGTCATTTCTAAAAACCAAAAACTTAGTGATTCGATTGAATTTCAATATTTTATTTAAAAATTCAGACAATTTTTCTATACTGGTACAATTTCAAAAACCTCAAAATCTCTACAAAATTTTACATATCCCTGAATAAGAAATTCTTTGAATGCCATTAAAAAACAACGTTTCCTTTTTCCAGCATCATCATCATCAATATCACCGTTATCAGTATTATCGCCGTATTATTATCGCCACTTCGGAGACGATTATCGTCATAAAAAGCATGGAGAAAGAAACAAGGGTGGAGAATGGGAGCTTATCAAGGGTCGGTGATACCATATGAACTAAAATCTGTTTTACGGTCGCGCTACATATACTCTCGACGTTTTCTCTCTTTTCCTTTTTTTTTTCCTCTTGCCAAAAGGACACTGAAATTCTAGAACATTACGTAAACTGAAACAGGGACATATTTCTGCCGTGCTCTCTCCGGTGAAAATTTAGTTGCACAATTGGCATCGAGTAGCCCCGAGTGGATAATTCGTTTGAAACGCATTCGCATAATTCGTGCGAAGGAGAGGCAGGCGAGTGCATGATGCGCTAATTAACTGGATAATGAACTCTGGGAATTATCACGAGATAATTGCATTCACGATCCTTTTCCTTTCTGCTGCCGTCAACTGTCACCTCGAGCCTCTTACGAGTGCCGCCATCTGTTACGATTCGCTCGTTCGTCATTCGACAGGGGTCAGAAATTGGCGCATATGGGATTTTCACCATTACCAATCGATAGGTTATTGGAAATCAGTCATTTTTTGTTCAACAATTTTGTTTCCGTCGTTTTTAGTTTCCAAAATATCCCGATCGAGAAGATTCAGCCATTCGTGATAGGATAGGGGTCAGAAATAGGTGCATATGGGATCTCCGCGATTACCAATCGATAGATTATTGGAAATCAGTCATTTTTTGTTCGACAACTTTTTTTCTGTCATCTTTAGTTTCCAAAATATCCCGATCGAGAAGATTCAGCCATTCGTGATAGCATAGGGGTCAGAAATAGGTGCATATGGGATCTCCGCGATTACCAATCGATAGATTATTGGAAATCAGTCATTTTTTGTTCGACAACTTTTTTTCTGTCATTTTTAGTTTCCAAAATATCCCGATCGAGAAGATTCAGCCATTCGTGATAGGATAGGGGTCCGAAATTGGTGCATATGGGATTTTCACGATTATCAATCGATAGGTTACTGGAAATCAGACGCTTTTTGTTGGAAAAGTTTTTTTCTATCATTTTTAGTTCCTGAGATATCCTCATTTGAAAATTTGATATCATTAGTTTCGATGTTGTCACCACTAGAGGCGCTGGTTCCAAATTCGATCGATAGCTATTGAATTTTTTCGATTGCGAATCAATAGGTTATCGAAAACCGGACATTTTTTGTCAAAAAACTGTTTTTCCATCATTTTGAGCTTCCGAGTTATCCTCATTTGAAAGTTTACGCTCATTTATTTCGATGACGTCGCCACCAGAGGCGCTACTGTTGAATTCTATCTTAAAGTACTTATATCTTTGAAATGAATGGGTTTAGAGAAAAATTGCAAAGAGTAAAGCAGTCTGAAAATCGCAAATTCTACAGGATGCTCTTATCAATTTCGCATTCGGAATCGGATTTCAAATCCCCCCCCCCCCCTCCTTCCCCTCTTCCCGTTCCCATCCCATCCTCCTCCTGAGTACACTTTACTCGAGTTCGATTTAATTACTATTTCAAACTAGTGCTTCTTTCGTTGGTTGTACATTTATGAAGGCAGATGGTGGGAATTAAATTAAGCGGATTTCAATTTAATCCCAAACACGATTGATCATGTTCTTACGTAACTATTATAATCGCATTATTATAACAGTCGATTCTAAATAATTGGGCAGCCGGGAAATCGATTAATTGTTTCACTTTCTCTTGAAATTATGTGCGGAAGTATGTGTGCGTGTGTGTGTGTGTGTGTGTGTGTGTGTGTGTGTGTGTGTGTGATTTACAAATTGGAATCTACAAATTCTGTTTCAAATTCCAATGGAAATGCAAAACTCTCCGATTAGTATATTGCAATTCCAGTCAAAATTCCAGGAATTCGGATAAAATTTAAGTTTCGGGGGGTTGTTAAATTGTGGAAATAATCGTTTGGAAATTTCCCGATCTTTGTAAAATTTTCCTGTTTTTGAAATTTGAATGTTCCTGATAAGTTGGAGATTTTTGAAAAAATTGGAATTTCCAATACGAAGAATTGCTTCTTTTTTTTTAATTGCTTTAAATATTTTTGGAAATTTGGTGAATTTCGAAAAGTGACAGAATTTAAACGACATAAAGAAGCAGAAGAACATCGCAAAATAAAAAAAAAAAACAGACATTTTTGGTTCGACAATTTTTTCTCTGTCATTTTGGATTTTGGAAAAATGACCAGAAGTCTTTTGAATAAATTCAAATTCTATAGATTTTTTTGAAATTTAATTTTATAATTCAAAACCCTCCAGTTGGAATTGGAATTCCAGATAAAATTCCAATAAAAATTTCACAACTGAATCATTTTTTCTCCAGATTTGGTAGAATTTCAACCAAATAATAACAACAATAATAATAATAGTAATAGTAATAATAATAATAATAATAATAATAATAATAATAATAATAATAATAATAATAATGACAATTCCACCTGGAATTTCACCAAATGAAAGTCGAACTGTGGAAGTATAATTTTCAGAAATTTCAGCTGAAAT
This sequence comes from Gasteruption jaculator, assembly GCA_949825005.1. Classification (NCBI taxonomy): domain Eukaryota; kingdom Metazoa; phylum Arthropoda; class Insecta; order Hymenoptera; family Gasteruptiidae; genus Gasteruption; species Gasteruption jaculator. The sequence goes on along the minus strand of OX463764.1, from coordinate 5,431,530 downwards.
TTTCTGCAGTTGGTATTCGAACTGGGCTTTTGAAAATTCTTTTGACACGAGAAGGATTGATTAGAAGAAGAAAGAAATGGGGAAAAAGGGCTGTAATACGGGAAACACCGAGGAAGGTGAAAAATTCGTCGTCGTCGTCGTAGGTAATAACATCTAAAATTCATCGAAGCTGTCTTTTCGGGTTTTCGTTGTGGCGGTATTTTTTTGCGCCCTTTCCGTGTGTGTGATACATTCCGATAATGTCACTCTGGCGGAGGATAAAGTGAGCATCAATGTTGAAGTCCAATATCTCGGCAGTGGGGAAAAAAAAAAAAAGGTTGGTAGGGTTGGCAGGTTACTGGGTATAAACCTGGTAAAATCGACGAGGGATGGTCTAAATGTGCAAAATGTGCACTCCTACCGTGTCACGTTGCATGTTCAAGGTTCGTGTACGGAACCTTTACCGTCTTTCACTTTGACAACAACAAAATTCCATCTATATATACAACAACTTAAAAATGTTGGAATTATTCGTAATCGTGATAATTGAAATAATGGTTTTTAATAACAATAACAATCGCAATAATAATAATAATAATAATAATAATAATAATAATAATAATAATAACAACAACAATAACAATTATTATTATTATTATTATTATTATTATTATTATTATTTTAGTATTAATATTAATAATATTAATTAAGAATTATTAATAATAATATTACTTTATTATTTCAAACAAGATTTTTGGAATTTGAATTTAGTTTAAAAGAATTCCAAAATTCCTTCATTCAAATGGAGTAATATTATTATACGTAATAATAATAATAATAATAATAATATAAATATTGATGAAATTAATGAAAAATATGATTAATAATATTATTATTTCATTATTTCGAACAGAATTTTCTGAATTCCAATTTTTCAAGGGATAAAAGAGGGTTGAAGAAGTGTTAATAGAGTGTTAAGGGAGGACAAAAAATCCAAAACTATTTTCAAACTCATCACCAAAAATTTCAAAACGCCAATTTCGAAGAAGGTCTCCCAAATCCACCGGATCCCCCGAATTCGAGAAAAAAGAAATCCATTTGAAGAGAGGATTCGAGAGGGTGTCAAAAGGGTGTTAAGAGGGAGTTCGGGGGGAAAACAAAAAATCTCAAAATATTCTGAAACCTAATGTCGAAAAAATGTCCAAATGCCAATTTCAAATGAGGCCAAATCCCCTCGAGCCTCCAAATTCAGAAAAAAATAGGAAAACAAAAATCTTTTAGGGTTAAGAAAGTGTCAAAACGGTGTTAAAAAAGAGGGTTAAGGGAGAACAAAAAATTCCAAAATATTCCGAAAGTCATTCCCAAAACTGTCCAAACGTTAATTTCAAAACAGGTCCCTCAAATCCACTGGGTCCCCCAAATTGGGAAGAAAGACATCTATTTGGAGGGTTGAGAGGGTGTCGAAAGGGTGTTAAAAGGGTGTTAAGGAAGAGCAAAAAATCCCAAGACATTCTGAGACTCGTCAAAAATTTGCAAATGCCAATTTCGAATCGGATGCTCGAAAAATTCGGGAAAAAAGGAATGTTTTCGAAGGGTCAAGAGGGTGTGAAAAGGGTGTTAAGAGGGTTTTGCTACACGTTGAGGAACCCGTAAAAGATCGAAGCGCCGATAGGCGATACCGGATGATCCGCGAGGTCAGGAACCGGTGCTGTTTACCCTCAATGCGAGGGTCGCGTGGCGGGGAGATGTCGGGAGACGGGAAACGGGGGGGATGCTACCCACAACAGAGGAGCACGGACGGAGGACAAGTGGAAAAGGAGGAAACGCGTGACTGCGTAACGTGGCAGTGGAAACAGACAGACAGACAGACAGGCGGGCGGGCGGGCGGCTTGCGAGGGTATATGAATTCTGCCGAGGCTGTCCGAGGCAACGCGGGGGGGAGGGAGACCGGGGGTAGCGGTGCCGAGGCTGGAGGGTGGCGAGAATACACTGGAGCAGCCGGGCGAGGGTAGGAGGGAGAATAGGCGGAAAAGGGTGGCTGGTTGGTCGCCCGCTCGGCTCGTTCTACCCCTTAGCCACCCGAAAACCCTCCCCACACACCCCGTGGCTGCTCCGCTAGGGGTTGCAGCGCGTAGGGGATGAAATGGGACCGACGCAGTCCTACCGGGAGCGTCACAGCGGGCGGACGCTCTCACACGGTGTTTCTACCCCTCGTTGTCTGCCCGTCAAAGGCACATCTTCCACCATTGTCTCGTTCTTCCCATTATCGCCCTTATCGTTATCACCCGCCGACGGGGTTATCGTTAGTTATCGTCCTTGTCGTTGTTCTTGTCGTTGTTCTTGTCGTTCCTGTCGTCGTCGTCGTCGTCGATGTTTCCTCCCTCCTCCCCCTCCACCTTGTTTTTTCCCTTGCGTTACACCCGTCGCGAAAATTTCAAAATAAAGTAAAGCGGTGTTCGCTCGAGAACCCCACCTCTGCACGGGGTGTTAATTCGCGCACGTGTTCGGGGATGCTACCGTACACCCCCTCCCTCCCTCCCTCCCTAACTTCTCCCCGCGGTCCACGCACCTCCGTGTCTCGAAGTTCTGGAAATGTCTGGCGGAAGTCTGGATGATGTAGTATCGAGGGAATCCTTGCGTCTTATCGTGGCCGCTCAAAATTTTCAAAAAATTTTTCATGAATTTTTCGACATTTTTCGGAAATTTGTAACAATCTGGCTGAAAGTTACCGAGGTTCCTAAGAATTTTAACGGATTTTCTGGGGACTTTTCGGGATTTTTTTTCGGGATTTGTGGAGTTTTTTGGGGATTTTCAGGTTTTTTGTGTGTTTGGAATGATTTTTTGGTGATAGACTTTCAACAAAGTGACTGGAAGTGACCAAATTTCTCGGAGATTTAATGGGGATTTTTCAAGTTTTTTGTGAATTGGAAACGAATTTTTGACGATAGAATCTCAACAAAGTGACTGAAAGTTACTGAAATTGTTTTGAGACTTCGTGGAGTTTTTTTTTTGCGGATTTTAAATAAACTTTTAATGGTAGATTTTAAACAAAGCGACCGAAAGTTACCAAATTATTTTCAAAATTTCATGGGAATTTTCGAGGACTTTGTACTGTACTTCCTCTACAGACTGTTGGTAGACTTCCGTTAGACATGCGACAAATTTTCGACGTACTCGTGAAAAGTTTTCGTCGGATTATCGACAGACTCTTGCCAGACTTTCAACAAATTTTGGACGAGATCCTTATTTATCTTAATTGAATTCTATTTTATTCTAGCGTATTTTATTTTATTTAATAAATTATTTTATTTCGACCCTCGATGAATGATTAGGAGACTTCAATCGGACTTCCCGCAAACTTTCGCCAGATTTCCACCAGACTTTGTCCAGACTAGCCGGTAAAAATTGGCCCAAATAATTCCCTTTGTTATTTTTTTAGTGTGGAAAGAAGATAAATGATAATAATAATTACCAATAATTACCAGTACTAATAATAATAATAATAATAATAATAATAAAATTAAGGATGATAATAATAATAATGGGCGTTATCATCATCATCACCATCAAGTATTTTGTTACGTAACGCGAGTGTGTGTGTGTGTGAAAGAAGTAAAAAAAATATATATATATATATAATACAACTAAATAAATAAATAAATAAATAAATAAATATATATATATACTGCGACGAAAGTGGTGCTGGTTCTTCTCCCCACTGCCTTTACGAGAAGGGAGATATGTAAAAAAAAAGGATATTAATATTGTTCTTGTTGTTGTTGCTGTTGTTGTTGTTCCTTGGAAGAAGAAGAAGAAAAGAAGGAGGAAACATATTTATATATGTACCCGCTCGGTGAGGCTCGAGGAACTCGTCGGGATCTAGTGGCGTATCCGGAGATCTATTTTTCGTATCTAGATAAACGCAGTGCGTAAATTACAAGAAAGAGGAATAGGATGTTATGTTATGGTAAGCCATCCCAGCCAAGTCAAGCTTAAGCCAAGCCAAACCAAGCCAAGCCAAACTACCCCGTACCCTTTCTTATCATTAATCATCATCTTCTTCATCCCCAGCATCCGCAGCAGTACCAGAAGTCGTATCTTCTGGTAATTATCATGTTGGGATAGGGAAGAAAAAAGGTTAGACGCGTGTCTGGTCTACTTCGCGAGCAATATATATTAATACACCACTATTAATATATAAATATACAAGTGTAGATATAATTATATGAGTAGGTGTGTATATAATTATGTATAAAATATTTATTAAGTGGAATTTCAACGTGCGCCTATTATGTAATTATATTGTGTATAATAAATATTAATTATATACAAGTACTGGTTACAATTATATACTAATATATAATGGGTGCTGAAATATGCGTATATATGTATATGTTTGTTTAATTATAAGAATATGTATATATAAATATAATTTATATTACATCAATTCCATCAAAATTTGTATTACATTAGGGTGTCCCATAAGTTCCTTCCTTTCCGGCTTGAAGTCATACATAACGTGGTGCGGAAAGAACTTATGGGACACCCTAATATATGCTATAAGTGACTATATATATTATTATAAGTAGAAATATGAGTATAAGGATATATACATATAATTATGCTAGTTATACAAATATTGCTACATAAATATATATATACTCTTATACTATATTCATAATTATACCCAGAGTAAGATATGAAATATCTATATGCTTATAATTAAAAAAGTGTATATGTATGCACGTATATGTATAAGTACCTATGTTGGAATTCCGCTTGATAAATAATTTATGTGTAATTAAATATATTTCAATATCATCAATTTTAAATTATTATATTATATGTTTATGAAAATATAAATATATAAATCAAATATAAATAATGATTAGATATGTATACAATTATATACATATGATTCGTGTTTATATTTTTATTTATTGATAGTGGTGCATTAATATATATATAATAGCAAATTGTATATATGTATATAGTTTGCTATTGTATATACTTACAGATTTAAATATTAAATCCATAGATATATATTAATATTATAATTTCCAATTTTGTGATATATATAGGTATATGTATGTATGCGTATATATATATATATATATATATATATATATATATATATATATATATATATATATATTCCACCATTAAAAATTTTTATAGCGAAATACACACATGTGTATTGCTACTGAACAAAATAATAGATACATACAAAATATATAATATATATTTGTGTACGTGTGCGTCTATATAGGGGATGACCAGCATATTTAAATGACACAATACGACAATAGAATCCACGTCTTCCTGCCTGGAAGCTCTTTTCTACTTATATACTATTTACTTATTTATTTATTTATTTATTCATAAATATTTTCAAGTTCATGCCAATCCATCTTTCTGCCTTTTTGTGGCAAAAGAAAAAACAAACAACAGAAGAATACGCTGGATTCCAACTGAAAGGAAGAATTCCAGGGAGGAATTGTTCTCTGTATACCCTGCATGCCCTGGAGACAAAATTCCAGTTGGACTTTTTTTTCTTCCATTCGGCGAAATTCCGGGTGGAATTTCCAAATTCTTCTTTTTTCTGGTAGCAATGAAGGAAGCAAAATATTGTCTCTTGACGAATCTCCTACCGTAATTTTCCTCGAACTGGGAAATTAACTGGAGATGTCTGGAGAGTGGTGAGTTCCAGTCGAAATTTCCAAAATTAAGATTCTGAATTTTTTTTAACTGAAGAAAACTCCAGTTTGAATTTCCATTCGAATTTGCACTGAAATCTTATGAAATAAAATAAATAAAATAAAAAATTGCAAAAATTGACATCCCATAACAATTCATTTTTAATTTTGGTGTTAATAAAAACAATAATAATAATAATAACAATATGCATAATAATAATGAGGATAATAATAATAATAATAATAATAATAATAATAATAATAATAATAATAATAAAAACGATAAATAAGAGGGAAAAAGTAATTATTGAATTTTGCCTGTTATTTATTATTGGTTGATTTGATTCCATGAAATTTATATGAAAAGCGGGTTTGTTAGTAAAATAAAATTAATAAATATAAGGGAATCAGCGTATCGGCGAAATCTTCTCGATGCACATGCAACTGCATATCGAAATTTCCCTCTGATGACGAATCTATAGGTATAACCGAATAAATACAGTTTGCACAATCGTAAATATTGCTGAAATCAAAATCGGCGCTGTTTATGAGAGCATGCACTATCGTATTCGATTTGCTTTTCGACAAAAAATTCTTGAATTTTCGAAAGTTGAAATTCGCAAAAATTTTCAAAGGATCTAAAAATATGTTATTATCAATTCCACTTTCGTACGAATCATTATAATTTTGAAATTCCAAAAATCTTGCAAAATTCACCCAAAAAAAAATTCACAAAAAATAGAATTCATACAATCACAGGATTTCGGTATTTCGGAATTTTCCTCGGGCCAATCAAAATTATTAAAAACGTAGAATTATAAAATTTCGTTAAAAAGGAAAAAAAATGCGAAATCAAAGACAAGCCACATTCAACGAAAAAATTCCTTGTTCCGTCAGTTTTCGGGTCGATATCCGCTATTTCTATCGAAAAGTAAATCGGATACGTACGTAAAAGAAATTGTCGGTTAAAAAAAAATGAATTTCCCAAGTTTTCTGAATCTCGTGAAATTTTTCCTGCATTTAACGTCCCGGGGAAAAGTGCTGACGGTGATTTCAGGCGTCGTGGATTGTAATGACATAATGGTGGTGCAAAAAGGCGCGGTATAGTAATATTTACTACACCGGATTCTGGTTGTGACGCAGCATAACTTTATGTGTCTGCGGTAACGTCATGAACCGTGGTGAAATATTATTCATGTGCTTTCGATAACGTCGTGGCTTACAATGCTTTATCGACGGAATTGGCCGGCTGTGTGCCTAATAATGAGTGTAATTGTTGATGTTCGAATTTACCGCAAAATTAGTGAGCTTAATTAACGCTGTGCTATTATACCGCCGAGCAATTTATTGACACAGCTAATGAATATCGAATTAACCCCTTTCTGCAATTTGCTTTCTTGGAATTTTTAATAAATTCCGTCCATTCAAGCTCACAAGCGTGGACGCAACATGGAGGCACATTGACATGCGTATGCGTGTGTGGGGACATTTTTATTCCCGGAAAAATGTAGTACATGAAAAGCCAAGCATCTTTTGTTCAAGAACTTTTTTTCTACCTCTAATGGTTCTCGAGATATTCGCGAACAAAGGTTTTCGCGTCCTTGGATTGCTGGTTCCACCACTAGAGGCGCTAGTGTTGAATTCCATATTCAATGGCCATTATTTTCGAAACCGTTGAGCTTAGAGAAAAATTGCAAAGGATAAAAGAGTTTCTAAATCGGTGATTGTATGAAAATTTCTTAACGATTTTTATTTATAGAGGGCGCTATTGTTGAATTCCATCATTAATCTCTCACACCTTCCAAACGGATCGCTTTAGAGAAAAATAGCAGAGAATAAGAAAGTTTCGAAATCGCAAATTCTACCAGAATATCTTTCAAATTCCACCCATTCAAGTTAATAAGCATGGACGCAACATAGAAGCACATTTATGTATATATATGTGTGTGTGCGACGACATTTTTATTCACAGCAAAATGTAGTTCATGAAAAGCCAAGCATCTTTTGTTTAAGAACTTTTTTTCTACCTCTAATGGTTCTCGAGATATTCGCGAACAAAGATTTTCACGTCCTTGGATTGCTGGTTCCACCACTAGAGGCGCTAGTGTTGAATTCTATCTTGAATAGCTTTTATTTTCCAAACCGTTCAGTTTAGAGGAAAATTGTAAAGGATAAAAGAGTTTCTAAATCGTTCATTGTATAAAAATTTCTTAACGATTGTTATTTATAGAGGGCGCTGTTGTTGAATTCCATCATTAATCTCTTCCACCTTCCAAATGGATGGCTTTAGAGAGAAATTGCAGAGAATAAGAAAGTTTCGAAATCGCAAACTCTACCAAAATCTCTTGTCAAATTTTAACCTGCGTTCCATTTTAAGAACGGCAGAGGCGCTACTGTCGAATTCCGTCTTCAATCGCTCGTATCTTGTAAACGCTTGAGTTTAGAGAAAAATTGCAAGGGATAAAAAAGTTTCTAAATCACAAATTCTATCAGAATCTCTTATCTTTTTCCCATTTATAGAGGGCGTTGCTGCTTAATTCCATCTTTAATTCCTTTTACCATCCAAACGATTGAATTTAATGCTAAATCTTCTTAACTGTTAACTTCAAATCTGGATTTGACGCGACGCCGCTAAAGGCGCTGCTGTCGGATTCCACCTTGACCCTGTCTTATTTCGAAAACCGTCGCCACTAGAATAAGAACCGCAAGGGATAAAAATCCTTTGAAATTACACTTTCTACCGGAATGCGCTCTTGTCCATGTCAAAAACGTCAGATTTGGCGTTACGAGTGTGCATGGGCGCAGTGCATAGGTACTTATGCACTCGAACCTGCACTTCTGCACTTCAGATGCCACCCGGGGGCTCGGGGATACCGGCCACGCAACTACGCCCAGCCTAATTAACAGCATTATTTCGTCAAGAGTGTTTCGTGGAGACTTAATTAGGATGCGCCGAGGAGCCCGCGTGAAGTGGAACCCACACACACGTGCATACGTACACTGCTGCAGTAGAAGACCCCTCTGCAGGCTGCCTAACGACGACGACCGAGCCCTTATCTGCTCTTAATTATGTAATACCCGAGCCAGCAGCCCTTTGATTACGGTCATCCCCCGTCTGGGGATGCCATTGTCTTGGTGCGCTTTAGCTCGGGACGCCGGATAGCCATTAAAGGTGCATCGCCGGCGACGACGCTCCCTCGGTCTCCTTGCACCGAGGGAGTCCCCCTAATTGCGTCAATAGGCTACTCTCGCCCAGCCACGCATTCGTCAGTGGCGGTAATTAACTGCAATAATTATTTTTATTAACGGCAATTAACCCCGGCAAATGTTTTTACGATAATTGCAAATTTTCGTCCAAGGGGAACTTGCAAGGACTTGCGGCGCAACAACTGCAGCGTACGAGTGTCCCTCTGGTTAGCATTAATTAGGTATGCGAGTGTGTGTTTAATAAGTGGCTACTGGAACACGGCGGTACTTTTGGCCGCAAGTGTGGTTACAGCATGAACAAACCACGACGAGCGGCGGTGGGTAACGAGTTAATTTCCTGGGTCTTAGAGGAACCCGTCTTATAAACACATTATTCATGAACGCACGTACTACAAGCCCTATACGTACGTATGTACGTACGTTGTAATTAGCATTAGCCGAACACGTAACCGATGATACCTAACAGTGTAGGGTGGAAGGGTATGTGTAGATGCAGTGTAAGTGGGTCGCAGTAGCGTGTGTAGGTTAAAGGGTCGGTGGATGGATGAATGGATGGATGAATGAATGAATGAATGAATGAATGAATGAATGAATGAATCAATGAATGGATGAATGAATCAATGAATGAATGAATCAATGACTGAATGAATGAATGAATCAATGAATTAATGTTTGGATGAATTAATGGAGGAATGAATGAGTGGATGGGTGAATGAATGAATGAATGAATGATTGAATGATTAGATGAATTATTCAATGGATGAATGAATGAATAAGTGAATAGATGATTGAAAGAGTCAATGAAGAAATGGAGTAATGGATGAATTAGGAATTAATGATTGAATGAATGGATGGATGGATAAATGAATGAATGAATGAATGAATGAAGAATTGATTGAATGATTGGATAAATTATTCAAGGAATTAAGGATTGAATTATTGAATGAATGGATGCATCAATAGGCGACGATGGAAGAATGAACGAATGAATGAATGAATGAATGAGTGATTAATTGATTGATTGGATGATTGTATGAATTATTCAATGAATGATTGATTAAATGATTGGATGAATTATTCAAAGGATTGAATGAATAAATGGATGGATGAATGATTGAATGAGTGAATGAAGGATTGATTGGATGAATTATTCAAGGGATGAATGAATGAATGAATGAACGAACGAATGAATGAATAAATGAATGAATGAATGAATAATTGATTGATTGGGTGATTTTATGAATTATTCAATGAATGATGGATGAACAAATGAATGTTTGAATGAAGGAATGAATAAATGAATGATTGGGTCAATAAATGAAAGATTGATTAATTGGTTGGATGAATTGTTCAAGGGATGAATGAATCAATGAATGAATAAATGAGTGAATGATTGAACGAATGAATGAATGAAAAATATTCCACATTACTCTAAAAATATTACCAGAATTTGATTCGTGGAATTTAGAAATTACTGACTGGGGTATAAAAAAATTCCAGAGATTTCCGGATTTCGGGATTTCGATGCACTGATTTCTACCCAAAAGTCACATAGATTTCGAGATCATGGAAAAATGGGCTACAAGATTGTCAAAATCCAAACGAACAAGAAAAAAAAATAGAAACAAAAGGAACACTCCTCTCGTTCTTCTCGTTCTTCTTCTTCTTCTACTTCTTTTATCCACTTTAGCAGAGGATTAAAAGGAACGAGTGGCCGATCGTAACAACTTACTGCACTTTCGCCTGCAGTTTTTAGATTCCAAGTGCAAGGAGGGTTAATGAAGCCACCACTCACTTTCCCGCTTATTGAGAGATTCGTTACTTCCCTTTTTGTCGGTTTTTGCGTGAAAAGAGTATGCTTTTTATTTATTGTGGAAGGATACTTAAGAATATATACATTGCGTGGGAGTAGGTACTTTTCAAACACACACTCACACACACAGAGTTTCGATAAGGGAATTCGTCCCTTTTCGCTTTAATTTATTTTTTTTGTTTTATTTATCTTTTTTTTTCGACCTCATTAGTGACCTTATTTTTGGATGAACAACGAGCATCCGAGTTCCACCTGCGACTGTGTCTGTATCTGTGATTCAGGTGGACGGACAGGAGGATTCGGTCCGGTAGACTCGAATGTCAATTATTTTCGGGGAACGAATTAGCAGAAAGAAGAGAAACAGAACGTGAAGTGACTGGCAGTGAAGGACGAAGTTCGTTTGTTCCCAGGATTGACTGACACCCGAAGTCCCGATTGATAATTACAAGAGGGATCATCTGGTGGAATTTCTGATTTGAAAACTTTTTCGTCCCTTGCAATTTTCCTCTAAAATCAATCATTTGGGATGAAAGAGGGATCGACGATGGAATTCTACGGCAGCGCCCTCTATAAGTGAAAATCGATAAGAGATTCTTATAGAAACAGCGATTTAGAAACTTTCTTATCCCTTGCAATTTTTCTCTAAACTCAAGCGTTTGCAAAATAAGAGCAAATAAAGCTGGTATTCGACAGCAGCGCCTCTACTGTTCTTGAAACCGAGTCCAAAATCGAATTCGGCAAGAGATTCCGGTAGGAAATATGATTCAAAAACTTTTTTATTCCTTGCAATTTTTTTCTAAACTCAAGCGTTTGGAAAATAAGGGCGATTTAAGATGGAATTGAACACCAGCGCCTCTAGCGATGGGACCGGCCAACCAACATTACAAAAACTTAGATCGCGAATATCTCGAGAACTGGAGGACATAAAAAAAAAGTTCTTTGACAAAAAATGCTTGGATTCTCGCAAACAATATTTTGGCGAGCATGGAAGTGCCATTATATGACAGATAAGCACCCTTTGTCCCTATATAATATACTCGTATAGCAGACAATTCTATAGAGGTCTTTGTGTGCGCGTGTAATTCCGGTAGACAGGCCTCGCGGTATGAGGTAAACGTTTCAACTGCAGTTATCGTGCAGAAGGTCGTTATATGCAGATTGATAAGAATCAAACATGCAATCATACATAGTGGCCACTTGAGCGGTGCATGAGAACACTTCCTTCCGGTTGCTTAACCGGAATTAATTGAATTAAGGGTGCAATAAGCCCTCGTTTGTTCATTTTCAGCAACGCGACTTCGCTACCTACTTTATTAGCGTGCCTACTCGCGCTTGCAATTCTACAGGGTGACTCTCGTAAAACGGTGGAACCCATGCTGGGCGGATTCTAACCTCAAAAATAGAGGGAACTGGCGATCGAAATTTTTACCGTAGCTTCTTCGAGATCCCCCGGATGTTGTAGGCTGCAATTGATCGGGATATCAATAATATATCGGGGTGAAAAAAAATCGTGGACCTATTTTTCATCGATGCGCCTCCACGTATTACTCTCGCACGGTCACGTGGAGTGTATCTGAATATTTCAGCAGTATAACGTAGCAGAGCTACGGGGTTTTCCGCCGAGTCAGCCGGCGCAAGTAGGCCTAATATTATAAGTCTGAACACGTCCTTTACCGAGTATCGGAAACTTCTAGACACGCCGCTGGAAAGCACTGCAGTCTGGCTGTTGCAACCCTTTTTTTGCTTCGATAAACTTTTGTCTCTCACTTATTTTTCTTATTTATATTATTTTAGGCTGCCCAGAACCGCAACAATACCTATTTTAATTAAAATAATAATAATAATAATTATTATTATTATTATTATTATTATTATTATTATTATTATTCCATCGGAAGAGTCCAGAAATTCCTCGGGAATCGAAGAAAACCATCGATTTCACGTTTTTTCTCGAAAACAGCGCCACCTAGGATACGGTCGTTGGGTGCATCGGATGTCTCAGATGAAACCACGTGACTTTTATTCGAGACATTTTTCTCTAAAGTCAACGTGGTCCGAGATACGGGCTCGTACCCGATACGGTAGATCGCCCTGTATAAGGGAGACTAGTCGTCGTTAGCGGGACGCGGCTAGAGTTTATCCGGATCCATATGAAAAGGACTTACTTAGCCTCAGCCGGGAGGCTTGATATTTATTAATTTTGCTCTCCGGTTCATAATGCCGCTGCAATTACGGCGTTAATGAGGGGATGTAACGCGCAACGTGTGCGTAACAACTCTACATGTGTTGTATCCATCCCCATCGAAACACACATACACGCATATATGCACCCGGATGGATTCGTATACTGGTTCTGTGAGTTTTACGCGTGCAGCCACTTCCCATTTGTCAGTGTCAATTCCCAAGCAAGCCCCCGCTGAACCTCATTTTGTAGGAAATATAATAAAACAGCATATCGATTATTATTAGTATGTACGTGCTATCGGCACCTGCCCCTGTATAAGTTCCAACAAATACGCAGCCTGAAACACGAACGCGGGTTTTGACCTAATTTCAGTCGTCGTGGGGTTCCCCTGAACCCAGGCGTGCGGAAAAATGGAGGGATCTAAGAGGGAATCCGGCCGCAGCGCCCCTACAGGTCTTCAAATCGAATCCAAATAGAGATTCGACAAGAGATTCTGGTAGAATTTACAATTTACAAATTTTTGTATCCCTTGCAATTTTGCTCTAACGTGAACCCCTTGGAAGATAAATGGGATTAAAGATGGAATTGTACAGCAACGCCACCTTTAAATGGAAATTTATAAGAAATTTTGATAGAATTTGCGCTTTAAAAACTTTTGTGTCTCTTGCAATTTTTCTCTAAACTCAAGCGTTTGGAAATTAAGAGTGATTGAAGATGGAACTCGATAGCAGCGCCTCTACAGTTCTTTAAATCAAATTCAAATTTAAATTCTAGAAAAAATTCTGGTAGAATTTGCAATTCAGAAGCTTTTGTATCTCTCGCAATTTTGCTCTAAAGTCAACCGTTTGGGAGATAGAAGAGATTACAGATAGAATTCCATAGCAGCGCCACCTATAAATGATAATTGATAAGAGATTCTTATAGTATTCGCGACTTAGAAACTTTTTTATCCCTTGCAATTTTTCTCTAAACTCAACCGTTTAGGAATTAAGAGCGATTGAAGATGGAATTCAACACTAACGCCTCTAGTGGTAGAACCAATAAACAAACGACGAGAAACTTTGACTTTGAATATCTCGGCAACTACAAGGAATAGAAAAAAAGTTCTTTGACAAAAACAGCTCAGTTTTTCACAATGCATTTTCTGACGTGCGTAAAAATGTATTTGAAATATATGTATATGGATATAAATGTGTCTATCTACGGATTTATTTATACACGCAAGTACATAAGTATGTATGTATGTATACTTCAACACTCCCTTAAGAGTGTTTACACTGTAGCAGACAGGGCTTTGCCGTACCTACAAGGTGTATAGGAAATCAATGTGATAAGAAAACAAGACATGCAAGTAGGCGTCTGTATTTTACACTCGTCTTCTTCGAGTGAGCCATTTCAATAAAAATGGCGATCTTGGATATGTTAAAAGCCAGCCTTTCGGATTGGAACATCGCCAGATAGACTGTTATCACTCGAGAGTCTACACTCAACTGTTACCACTCAGTTTTACCTAAAACGGGCTTCACACGTGTAGGTACACCTATATTTATTGACACGTGATATCGACAAAAATTGGATCGCCAAATATTATTATTATTATTATTATTAAAGTATATATATACAAAATCGATATATCGTTTCTTTTTATAACGAAATAAGATTTAACTTGAAAAACTGAACATTTTTCGTGAAAGAATTTTCTTTCTATCTCAAGTGGTTCCCGAGATATTCTCGATTGAAGTTTCTTTATCGTTGCTTGAGTGACGCTATCGCCAGAGGCGCTGTTATCCAATTCTATCTGTGATCGCTCTTATTTTCCAAACGGTTAAGTTTAGAGGGAAATTGCAAGGAATAAAAAAGTTTCTAAATCATACATTCTACCGGAATCTCTTGTCGAATTTAAATTTAGATTCGATTTTAAAAACGGTAGAGGCGCTACTGTCGAGTTCCACCTTTAATCGCTCTTATTTTCCAAACGCTCGAGTTTAGAGAAAAATTGCAAAGGATAAAAAAGTTTTTTAAACCGCGAATTGCATAAGAATCTATTACCAATTTTCATTTACAGAGGGCGTTGCTGTCGAACTCCATCTATGATCGCCCTTAATATGCAAACGCTTGGTTTTAGAGAAAAATTGCAAAGAATAAAAAAGTTTTTAAACCACGAATTACATAAGAATCTATTATCAATTTTCATTTACAGAGGGCGTTGCTATTGAATTCCATCTCAATTCGTCCTCAATTTGCAAACGCTTGGTTTTAGAGAAAAATTGCAAAGAATAAAAAAGTTTCTAAACCACGAATTATATAAGAATCTATTATGAATTTTCATTTATAGAGGGCGTTGCTGTCGAATTCCATCTTTAATCGTCCTTAATTCGCAAACGCTTGGTTTTAGAGAAAAATTGCAAAGAATAAAAAAGTTCCCGCACCACAAATTATATAAGAATCTATTATCAATTTTCATTTACAGAGGGCGTTGCTATTGAATTCGACCCTTAATCTCTCCTATCTTCCAAACGGTTGAGCTTCGAGCAAAATTGCGGGGGATGAAAAAGTTTCTGAGTCATGGATTCTATCAGAGTTCTCGTCTGAAATTTCCATATATATAAAAATTTCGTTTTTATAATAAAATTGCATGTTATAAGTACGTATATACATAGAAAACAGCAAAAAATCAGGGCTTCCACTCTCATCCCCGTGAATTTACATTCATTAGTGGCTTAAACAAGGCTGGTAAATGGTCAGTGCGGTTAGCCCCCAGCTATCGTCACGTCCCATGCCGGGGAATTTTACTTTACATTTCCATTGTTATAATGCGAGATTTAGTGGCCCGTTATCCTTTTTGTAAGATTACACGGACGTGTGCAACGTGACTTGTCCTTATGCAACGGCATTCTCGCTGCAATTATATCGTTTGATTCGAGTCGTAATTTCCAGACTAATTAGAAATTTTCCCGTTTTTTTTTACGTTTTTTTCCTCCCATTTTCTTTGCTTCTTTTTTGGGGGGGTAAGCGAGGTTCCACGGGGAAAAAAGGAGCACCCGTAAAAAAAAAAATTTATTAGTAGTGAAATTTTTTTTTTTTTTTGAAGATACAAAAATCACGGTATATCCAGAATTATTTTTTTCTTCTCTTTTTTCATTTCTCGTCACGCTATTTTCTAACAAGCCGCTCTAACTCGCCTTTCTGTAGCTTCACATCCTATTAACGTCTATTTCTTAAAGAGCATTAGATCAGACAAAGGCGACGAACGTGAAAAGCAACATTCGCTTACTTCTCAAACCGGGGCTTTAGAAAATCTCGTATTAAAGTCAAAATTTGATAATCGAAATAACCTCGATTTCGAGTTTCTGAGATTTCGTAGATTTTCAGATCCAGCTGTAAAAATTTGTAGCTTTCGAACAGAAAATTGGAAAAATGATTGAACGATTTTTGTCAAAAGGCGAAAACTTGATCTCTCATCCTTATTAATTTCGACGTTCTAGGAAATTTGGTTTTAAAATGGAAAAATTGATTAGTGAAAAAGCAACGAGTTCGAGTAAAGATTTGTAGATTTTCAATTCCGACTAGGAAAAATTCGTAAATTCAAAAAAACTGATTCTAAAGAATTTATAAAAATCTCACCTTGAGGCTCGAACCCTGCACCTTCGAACATATAAATTTCAAATTCCCATAAACTTCCTTTTAAAAATTAAAAATTGCTAAATAACTGAAAAAAAAAACAGATTTACAATTTTGTAAATTTCACACATTTTCATACCCAACTTCAAAAATTCGTGAATTCAAAACAACAAATTTTAAAGAATCTCTAAAAATCCTAATTTGAAGTTCAAACCTTATATTTTCACCGATATAAATTTCAAATTCCCATAAACTTTCTTTTAGAAGTTAAAAATTGTTAAGTCACTGAAACTAAAAGCACATTTGCAATTTTGCAAAGTTCACAAATTAAATTAAAAAAATTACATTTACAAATTTTTGTAAAAAATTGTCGTATCCAACTTCAAAAATTGGTTAATTCAAAACAACAAATTTTAAAGAATCTCTAAAAATCCTACTCTGAAGTTCAAACCCTGCACCTTCAACTAAATAAATTTCAAATTTCCATAAACTTAGTTTTAGGAGTTAAAAATTGTTATGTGATTCATAAAAATACCACATTTACAATTCTTGTAAATTTCCAAATTTTGGTTTCCAACTTCGAAAATTCGTAAATTTTGAACACAACTTTTGACGAAATTCAAAAAAATCCCACCTTGAACCTCAAAACCTACACTTCCAATCCCGTGAAATTCAAGTTTCCACAAGCATCCGTTTAAAAATAAAAAAATGTGATAGTATTTAACAGAAAATTATTGATTGAATTTTTTCAAATTTCATCAATTTCAATTTGGAAGTAAAAAATCAACAAAGAAATAAATAAATAAAACCAGGAAGCTCCGCATTTTTTCCTCCAACCCCAGAAACGTAAGAAACTGTCTTATTGATTGAAATTCGGAATCCATCAGCCCTAATTCCTTCCTGCCTCTCCATTTGATCTGAGAGCAGAAAGAAACGAGACAACGGGAGGAACTTTCGCGTGTGGATTTAATCCTCCCTGTGTGTTAATGGCACGACTCTGGCTCGTAAAAGAAAAGATATCAGGGAAAAGAGTCTTTTGAATTATGCGGCGGCGTTTCATCCCTCGGAAATGTCAACAGCCAATTCCCGCAGACGTTCAATTTCAACCGAAAATCGCGAAGTTTCATCGAAAATCGTGCAAACAAATCAGAAAATATTTTTTTCCAGAGCTTCCGAGCCGAAGCTCGAGCTTTTCGAGCTCCACTTATAATTCCGGAAACTTCAAAACTCGAAAAAAAATTATCCCCGAAAATTAGGATTTTTTCGGTTCCAGAAATTTCGTGAAATTTCACTGGAGCTTGAAAGCTCGAGCTTTTCGCCTCCACTTGAGATTTCGAAAATTCCACGACTCGAAAAAAAAAAAAATTCTTCCCGAAAATTAGGATTCTTTTCGGTTCCAGGAATTTCATGAAATTTCACTGGAGCTTGAAACCCCGAGCTTTGAAAATTCATAACCGGCGAAGCAAAGCTGGTGGAGCTTTCCACTTTGGCTTATTTTAAAGCTCAACATCCCCACTCCAGTTCCTGTAAATCTCAAGTTTCCAAGATCTTTCGTCTGGAATATGTGAATTTCCTTTTGCCAGCGCAAAAAGGGAGTCTTTGAGTTTCCCCAGGAATTGAAATTTCATTTTCAATACCGCGGCTTCAATAATTTATAACAGCGGAAGGACAGGTGGTAAAGGCTTCCACTCGGGCTCGTTTTAAAGCGTAATGTGCCGGCTTTAATGCCGATAAACCTCGGGTTGCCATTAAATTTTGCATCAAGTGTATCAATTTGCGGAGGAAGGTGTCTCCTGTTACGCATTTTTCCGGATTTAAAAATTCGTAACTTCGGAATGAAGAGGCATAGAAATTCCTGCTAAAATTTATTCGAAAGCTTGGAATCTGTACTTCGAATTCTATAAATTTCTAAATTTTCGAAAATTTCTTTTTAAAGTTACGATTTTCCAAAGGGAAAAAAATTTCTCGAGATTTGAAAATTCGTAACTTCGGAATGAAGAGGTAGAGAAATTCCTGCTAAAATTTATTCGAAAGCTTGGAATCTCTACTTCGAATTCTATAAATTTCAAAATTTTCGAAAATTCTTTCTTAAAGTTACGAATTTATCGAAGAAAGCAACAATTTATTTTCTTATTTTTTCTCTCGAATTCAAAAAAATTCGTTCGGAAAAATTCCCTAGAAAATTCCAGTACCATAAAATTTCCCTATATTTCGTGGAATCGCATCGCGAGCTTTCGAAAAGCTCGGAAATTTGAGCTTTGACGCTTCCCCGAATTTTTATTTAAATTTTTGGCAAAAATGTTACCATAAAAAAAAGTTGAAAAAAAGAAGGGAAAAAAATAGAAGCGATTCCGTGGCTTTTGCCTCTATACCGGCGCTTATTGTTACATTCTGAGGAAACTGCATGTAATTTCGGCTTCAGAGGAAGGATGTATAGCAGCAACACCACTCTGTAGCGTTTTTTAAACGACGTTCTCTCTCCACGACTGACGAGGAAACCTCAAGGGAGAGCTTTGCGAGCAGGGGTTGCTTCTAAAAGGGTTCTGTATCCGGATAGAAGTCGAAGATGTACAGGCTGAGTCGTTTTAGACGATCCTGAAGCAAAAAAAAAAAAAGAAATTGGGTTAGAAGTGTCGGGAAAGAAAATAAAAAAACTCGGGAGTGGTCGGATGGGAATTTTTTTTTAGCCCAATGCGGAATTTTTTATAGAAACTGGGAATTTATTTAGTCAAAAGGGTACATCCCAGGCTCCAAAGTCGAATTTCTTGAACGTGATTCCAATTTTTCATTTGAATCTTATGAATTTTTGAAGTTGAAAGTAAAACCTTGTGAATTTTTGAGGAAAAAAATTGAGGTTTTCGGGGTTAGCAATTTTTTACTTTCGTATGGAGTTTTTTAGAAACTCGAAATTTTGGGTGTGGAAAGTGTGGGATTTCAGGTTTTAGAAAATATTTTATAAGTGTTTTTTTTATTTTCGATTCCGAAGTTATGAATTTTTTAATTGAAGGTAAAAATTCATGAATTTTCGGGGATTCAAAGTTGAAGTTTTTGGGGTTAGCAATTTTTTACTTTTATATAGAATTTTTTAGAAACTCAACATTTTTTATGTTAAAAGTGTAGGGTTTCAGGTTTCAGAGAATATTTTTCAAATGTTTTTTACATTTTTTATTCCAAAGTTATGAATTTTTTTAAATTAAAGGTAACAATTTATGAATTTTTAGAATTTCAAAAACGAGATTTTTGTGGCTAGCGATTCGTTACTTTCATGTAGAATTTTTTAAAGACTTACAATTTTAAGTAATGAAAATGTAGGTTTTCAAGATTCAGAGAATATTTTTTAAATGCTTTTTAGACGTTTTATACGAAAGTTATGAATTTTTGAAGTCGTAACCGAAAATTTATGAATTTTCGAAAATTCAATATTGACACTTTCTTGGGCGTTTTTTTTTATATCAATGTGACATGTAAAATTTCTAAATATTGAAGGTTGAAAGTGTAAATTTAGTGGTTTATAAGACAATTTTTCAAATAATTCTCCAAATTTGTATTTCAAAGTTATGAATTAAAAAAATATATATCCTCGGTGAAATTTCGAGAGGATGAAATACCCTCTCTCAGTTACCTCGTAAACTGTCGCAATGCAATATTTCACCAATAACGAACGTTTGTGCGGCTTCTCGTGACAAATTTGTTATGCAAATCGGCAAACCTATGAATATCTGCCGTAATATCCCGCGTAAAAATTCATCCCTTTTCCACAACTTCGTCCAAGAAAGGGTCGATTTCAAGTTTCTGAAACTTCGTAAATTTTCAAATTCAAATTAGAAAATTCATTACATCGGAAGAAAAGGTAGAAAAAATATTTGAAAAATTCTCTCATAAAGCAGAGAATCTGCTCTTTCAATCCTGTGAATTTCAAGTTTCTATGAAATTTCGTATTTAAGGAAAAAATTGGTAAACGAAAAATCGTCGATTTGAAGTTTTTTAAAATTCGTAAATTGCTAAATGCGACTTCAAAAATTCGTATCTTCGGAATAAAAAAATTAAACAATATTTGAAAAATTCTCTCGTAAAGCTAAGAATTTGCTCTTTCAACCTTGTAAATTTCAAATTCCTATCAAATTTTATATTTGAATAAAAAATTAATAACTAAAAAATCGTCAATTTAAAGTTTTCGAAAATTCGTGAATTTTCAGAGACGACTTCAAAAATTCCTAACTTTGTAATAAAAGAATAAAAAAATATTTGAAAATCTCTCTCATAAAGTAGAGAGTCTGCTTTTTTAATCCTGTAAATTTCAAATTTCTATCAAATTTCTTATTTCAGGAAAAAATTGTCGATTCGAAGTTTTCTAAAATTCGTAAATCGTCAGAGGCGACTTCAAAAAATTCGTGACTTTGGAATAAAGAAAAAAGGAAAAAGTTGTCAAATAAATTCTACGTTATTTTCGTCAATTTCGGAAAATCGTTATAGTCGATTAATGAAAAAAATAAATGAGTAGGGAAGAGACCGAATTTTCCGCGAATCCGGCGAAAAGTGGAACTTTTTCGTTTCTTTTTTTTTCTTCCTGACATTCATTTTTTATCACGAAACGAGGAAAAAGTGGAGTGTAGATAAGGTGTGGACGTAACGGACTGTACGCAGATCAATTACCGGCAATCTACCATCCGAACTTTTCCTACGACCTCTCCCACAACTTTCGTTTCTTATCGCGTTTTTCCCGAGATTTCTTGAAATCTCTGCTGATCCTTTCGTTTGTTTTTTTGGCGAAATGAAACTTTTAATAAAAGAGCAGCGGGGGGAGTAGATGTCGGTAACGACGTGTTTTTCGTCAGATCCCTTTCTCTCTCTCTCTCTCTCTCTCTTTCTCTTGATTGGCCTGTTTTTTCAAGGCAATTTCTTTTTTACGGATACCGAATTTACAATTTAACAAACGAAAACTTCAATGTGGGTTCGGCGAAGGAATCATCCCCTTCTTTTAAGAAATTCCTAACTTTGTGCCGAAACCCCCTAGGATTTCGAAATTTACAGAGTATAAAGTGGACATTCCAAGCTTTCGAATGAGATTTAGTAGAAGTTTCTGCAATTTGTTGTTCCAAAGTTATGAATTTTTAAAGTTGAATCTGAAAATTGTTCAATTCGAGAAAAAAATGTGGGAATAAAAATTCATGTTGTCTTTGGAAATTCGCAATTTTACGGAACAATTTTTTCGAATTTTCAAATTTATAGAGTTTAAAGTAGAGATTCTAAGCTTTTGAATGAATTAAAGATGAAGTCCCTACGATTATTTTTCTCGAACTTACAAATTTCTGAAGGTTCTTCAAAAATTATGATTATTCTCTGAAATTCGAAACTTTCTGACGGAGCCCCCGAGGATCTTGAAATTTACATAGTACAAAGTGGACATTCCAAGCTTTCGAATGAGATTTAGTAGAAGTTTCTGCAATTTGTTGTTCCAAAGTTATGAATTTTTAAAGTTGAATCTGAAAATTGTTCAATTCGAGAAAAAAATGTGGGAATAAAAATTCATGTTGTCTTTGGAAATTCGCAATTTTAAGGAACAATTTTTTCGAATCTTCAAATTTATAGAGTTTAAAGTAGAGATTCTAAACTTTTGAATGAATCAAGGACGAAGTCTCTGCGGTTATTTTTCTGAAAACCACAATTTTTTGAACTCGAATCCGACAAGAAAAACTGGAAAAAAAAATTTCCTCTTAAGAAATTCTTATTACTCGTTAAAAATTCATAGCTTTAATTTGAAAATTTCGAAGAAGGCGAGCTTTCCAAGATCGAAAGTGGAATTTCCGAGCTTTCGAATGAGCGCAAGCTCAAGTTCCTGCGCCTTTTCTCCGCGGAGTTATGAATTTTGAAAATTCACAAGTGAAAAACTTCTGATTCCATTACTTTCTGCATAATTTACTGCAAAAAGAAAATAAGTGAATTCACACGAGGGAAAAAAATGTAAATTATATACAACTTTTTTTTTGCACCCGAGTTGCATTCTCCCGATGCATATAAAATAATGCACATGCATGCGAGCAGACGTGAAGGCAGAAAAAGGGTAAAAAAAAAGGAATTAAATACCCTTCCGAGTATTTCCCTCGATTTTTGTTTTCTTACTTTCCTCCAGCCGTATTATTTAATTTTTTAATTAGCGTAATTAAAAACTAAACTAACTGCAGTTCGGGTATAGCTTCTCCGTGCCCTAACCCACCTCCTTGCCGGCTTAATGCATGCAAGGAATTTATATTAAAATGGCTTACCTACTCCCTTCGACTCCAGTTACTTTAACTTCAATCAATTTTCTCGAAACTGAGATTGAAAGCAGTCCCTTACTGAAATTCTCCCGGAGTTCCCAGCTGGAGGAATTTATTACGATATTCGAAAGCGCTGGAGAAATATGTAAATGTGTGTGCGTGTCATACAGTTATTACCGTGCACGGAAATTCTTGTAAGAATGTCCGGAAAATTAATAATTCCATGGATACAATACATCAATATCACTCATATAATTTTTTATCGCTGCAGGAAGTTACTGCCTGGGTACAGCAGAAATTTGCATGAATAGAAATCTCTATGGTTGCTATAAAAATTTCTATGGAATTTATCTGAAATTCAAATATTTTTATGGAAGTAATATATTAATATTGCTTATGTTTTGGTAAATAGAAATTGTACTCGAATATAAATTAAATAATAAAATATTCAAATTTTAATTAAATAGAAATGTTGCTAATGAAAGTCACCGTATAAGTACTGTAGAAATTTTAATGAATAAAAATCTCTGTAATTGCTATACAAATTTCTATGGAATTCATCTGAAATTTGAATATTTTCATGGAAGTAATATATTAATATTGCTTATGTTTTAAAGATAGAAATTTAGAAAAGGTAGAAAAAAAAAGGTAAATAGAAATTTCATTTGAATATAAATCAAATAATAATACATTCAAATTTTAATGAAAGAGAAATGTTGCTAATGAAAGTCACCGTATCAGTGCTATAGAAATTTTAGTAAATAGAAATCAGTACGGTTGGTACTAAAATTTCTATGAAATTTATTTGTGATTGAAATATTTTTATGACATTAATATATTAATATTGCTTATATTTTAATAAATATAAATTTTTATTGAATAGAAATTAAATGAAAATAATTACAAATTTTAATGAAACAGAAATGTTGCTAATGAAAGTCAGCATGTCAGTACTATAGAAATTTTAGTAAACAGAAATCAGTACAGTTGATATTAAAATTTCTATGAAATTTATTTGTAATTGAAATATTTTTATAAAAATGATATATTAATATTGCTTATACTGTGATAAATAGAAATTTTAATTAAATAGAAATGCTGCCGTGGAACATTACTATATGAGTACTAGTAGAAATTTTAATAAATAAGAAATTAAAACAGTTGTTATAGAGAATCATAAACTTACTTTCTATAAAAATAATAAAAATTCCATAGAAACAATGGAGATTATAATACACCCGATTTCTAAACCTTTTGTCATCGAACCTTTTGACACTTTTCCTTTAAGTCTTTCGACATCGGTAACACTCCAGTACTAAGAGATAGACTTGGGCCATACTCGAAGTCCCTTCTTTCGCTTCTTCCTGGAAATGAGAGCCCGTGGTCGGGGGCAATAAAACGCCGGTTGTATCGTACATATCCGTGGAGTCGTAAGCTCGGGACATTTGTTTCGAGATCCCGGCATCGACATCTTCGGTTTAAGGATACGTCGCCAATCAAGATTCGGATTAAGGAAGACGTAACCTCGCGGGACGGTCTCCATGGCTACCACCCTTGTTCCACATCCTCCGTCTTTCGGTCGTCTTCGCTCACTACCAATAAAATATCCCGCCTTACAGAGCGTCTCCATTTCTTCGTAGTGCAAAAGGTCACAGGATTACGCTTTGCACACTGCCAGGCTTCGTATCCGCTTCCAACACAAAAGTTTTAAGCATTTCTTTCCTCGAAACACGGATTTCGCTCGATTTCATTGATTACAAATAAAAGAATCCCGGAACATTTTTGAATTTCCCGCGTTTTCGCTACCACTAGCGACCTCTGGCAAGCCCCATAGGAAGTAGAATTAGAGAACAGCCGGTTTCCCCGCAGGCGGCGCCATCTAGTCAATTTTGCGGAAATCTGATTTGGAGGTTAGATGGAAT
This sequence comes from Gasteruption jaculator, assembly GCA_949825005.1. Taxonomy (NCBI): domain Eukaryota; kingdom Metazoa; phylum Arthropoda; class Insecta; order Hymenoptera; family Gasteruptiidae; genus Gasteruption; species Gasteruption jaculator. The sequence continues at coordinate 5,406,850 of OX463764.1, read as the reverse complement.
CTTCGCTTGTTTGAGCATTTTCGTGATGGTCAGCGCCCTCGGTCGGTCCCTGAAAGAACCAGGATTCGAGGTTTCTTATGAACTTGAATTTGTTAGTGTTTCCGTCACGGACAACGCCCTCACACGGTCCCTGAGAGAAGTAGATCCAACGATTCCTGAGAATTCTTCGTTTTAAATGCCTCGTCGTCACAGTCAGCGCCCTCAAGCGGTCTCTGAGAAAAGTAATTTCCAAATCCATTGAAATCCGTCGTTTTCGATGATTTTTCGATACATCTACCGCCACCACTTGGCCCCGGACGAAGGCAGGATCACAATTTTTTCAGAACCTTTCCTTTTCCACGTTCTATGAAAACCTTCGCATCAATTAGTTTCCCGAGTCTTTCGGCTCCACTCTAGCTCCACTTCCGAAAATTCAAGTATCCATTTAACGCCTTTTCTTCCCTCGAGTGTCCCAGGAGTGCTCGTCTCCCGCCTCGCGAGAAGGACTTTCGAGAGTCCTTCGCAGGAGCTGGACATAATTTCACCTCGCCCGGGCGGGATAAAAATAATGGTCTCTTGCCACTCCATGAATAATTTGGCAGTCAACGACACGCCGTTAATGCGCCATTCGCGCTAAAGGGCGATCGCGTTAATTCGCAAAACGTTGGGCGGGACCACAAAAGCCCTCCGGAGCTGCAAAAATGCCAATATTGCGAATGCACGTTTCCCGATGCAGTCGATTGCCGGAATGACTTTCGTGTTTACACTGGAACCCAAGATAATGGCCGCTCCGCGTAACAGACGCTCTCTTGTTTACGTGTTTCGCATTCATTGGAGTACCCACTGCCTCGTAAGTGCCTTTCGTCGCTTATTGCAACGAGACTCGATAAAACCCACGACGGTAATGGCACTGCTGCAAATTGCACCGCCATAACGCGATTTTCATCGAAACGATGTTTAATTTTTCCTTCCCTCTTTCGCTCCGCTAAATAAGCAGTCACTTGCTTCACAGCCATTGTTGACTCTCGACAGCCCTAGAATTTACCTCGGATGCTTCAGCTCCCGCTGAATTTACGGTCACTCGAGTTAACCTCCTGTTCCGGTAGCTCCCTTTCTTTCCCTTCTCCTCCTTACTTATTTATCGTGACCAGGGTTTCAAGTCAGTAGCGCCGTTAGGGGATGTTCAATCACCACGGGACACGGGGTCAGACCTAGGCCCTGGACGTACTACGAGCGTTTGTGGCCAAAAGAAGCAGTGGAAAGATTCAAGGGCCTCTAAGGATACACCACTGGGGCCACTTTGTCCCAGTGTTCAGGGTCCAACGGTATGAGAACCACGTTTCGGTTCCTCCTTGAAGACTTCCTTCTCGAACGATGGTTGAAGGTCCCAGTTCCCAATCCAATGGAATCCTCGAATGGGGATGCCGTCCTTCGGGATATTTAGTCCAAAATGAAAGATCCAAATCCCAGACATTTTCCGGTACCGTTATTTTCGAATTTTATTTCAATGCAGCGACTCCAGTGACTGTTATGAGACAGCCCAGAGTTCCGAGGCAACGATATGGACAATAACAGACGCGTGGATCGTTCTCCAAGAGTCATTTGGCGAGTGTCGTTATTCGGTTTACATATACATATAGATGGCGTGTGATAACACTCGATACGGTTCGATACAGAGTTATAACTAGATCATAGATGGCACCGTCGCATAACGGTAGCGACATTCAATAACGATATCGGGTACAAATCCGTATTGTCAATTCGATGTAAATCCAAGATTATGAATATTTATATAAATCGCGTGAGATGCGAATTGGCCTCACTCGGCTGGCAACCGGACACGATCTTGAGAGAGTATATGCCGAATAACGCTGATCGCAAAATTATCAATTGTACAAGATTTTTAATTCAATTTATTATAATATTACGATGGCAAAAATACAAACTATCGACAACTGTCTTATTTGTATAGAGAAAAATGAATAATAATAATAATAATAATAATAATGCATGGTCCATGCTGGATCATCAGTTGGAACAATTAAATTTGGAATATTCAAATTATTTTGAGAACCTGCAGGTGGTCGGAATGAGTCCATCGGAAGTAGAGTAAAGTTCTTTTTTTTTGACCTTCTAATGACGTCAAACGATCACTGGGGAAAGTAGAATTGAATATTTTAGTTTTTGTATAATCCTTGCGCGGACAGCGCCCTCAGTTGATCGCTGAGAACAATAGACTCGCAGCTCCTCTTCGCATCCATTAGTGCCAGTACTCGGTACCATTTTTTCTCCGCGATAGCCGTGTCCAAATTGCAAAAGTTAAAAGTCAGCCTCTTTAGAAACAGCTTTTCCACGTCGGTAAGACGCGGATATCGCATTAGCATTTCTCCAGTGGGTGAATCCCACCTCCTCTCCTTCGACATCGCGATAACGGCGATCGTTAAGATCACAACAGCCGTGAGCCTACCCAGCTCCACACTTGCGTCCTCCCTCCCAGAGCTCTTAATGATCCGGAAAGGAACTGTTACGTCTGTTAACGCGTTTATCAACGTTCCGTAGCGGAAAGGAATGTCCTCGATTTTATAGGCGAACGGCGCGGTAAAAGTTTTCATCTTCCAGCGGCACTCCAGTGCCTCCAAGGTCGCAGAAAGCGAGTGAAGAGGGACTGAAATAATCGCTGCAACGTATGCGCGGTGCACTCGATGCAAAAACCACGTAATTGGATTCCACAAAGTGCTTGAGACAAAGCCGAGCAATTACCGAGTCGGCTCTTAGCGCTTCTCCATCCCAGCGAGAGCTTCCCGGAGTCCATCTGGTCCCGAGAATTCCGTAATTCCACCAGAAAGGCAGTTCCCGAGCTTCCGAGCAAATGCGGCGATCCTATTGGCCGGTCGACTGCGCGCTGGAGTGGGGATACCAGTGGTTCTCCACGCGGGAGCCCGTCGATAGTGTTTATTCGCTCTATCCCCGCTTCGATTCGCCCCCCAGCGGTCTCTGTGACTCCGACGGTAGCTTGACCTTCCTCCCCACTCGAGGCTCGCCATTAATAAGGTGCACGAGTGCGACACGAGAGCACTCTTATCGTTGTTCTTCCTTATCAGCGACACAAAGGGCGCGATGCACAATGGGCAGGTGCAGAATGGTTCGTTAATAAAGTCCGACACGTTCGAATCAACGAGGAAAATACCGGCGATTCATTCGCTATGCAAATTGCGAGTTTCGATCGTGTACTTGCCGACGTTTAACGATTGCTGCCGAAAAATTTAGATGCACAGGTGCGGTTTATCGTTATCACTCGATATCGCCGCCGAAGGAGACTTTCGAGGAATTTCTTGCCTTCCCGGATACCGTCCTTTCGAGGAAATGTAATGACCTCACATTCTTGCCTCGCTCTCCCAGAGGGTTTCCAACCGTATTTCGTTTCTCCATCCTCGTAACCCGTTCGCTCTGTTCTCCGTTTGATACGACGGATAAAGGAAGCTGCTACCGGGAATAAGAGGTCGAATTTTACGACCCAAGCTTCACGACGGAGGACTCGATTTTTATTAAACTCCCTCCCCCCACCATCGACGAACTGTTATTGTTGCTACGCTCCAGTTGCCGACCAACTTCACGTGCAATTACGCAAATTAAGTTTCCACGACGATTTTGAGGTCGTCTAAGAAGAGGAGGAGGAGGAGGAGGAAGATCACCGTTTCTTTCGAAGTATTCCCGATGCTACATTCACTCGGGCTTTAATAATGCAGTTCAAAGGTAGGGGTTTATGACTTGTTGACCCTCCAGTTCTCTCAGAGACCAGCCTTAATTACCTTTATTGGGTAGAACGTCGGCAAGGATCCTCGTACAATCGTTCCTGCGTGCAATAATGCTATTTGTGCAATCGATCTCGTGTCTGGTCACTCCTTTGACCCATAATATTGCATCCAATCAGTCCTGTGGCCCATAGCGATGCGCTTAATCGCTCCTGTGGCCTATGACGCTCCACGCAATTGGTCCTACCTCCTGGAGTATCACATCGAGACGGTTTTCTGCCCTTTAACCTTGCATTCAATCAGTCCCGCATCCACTAATGCTATTTCTGCGTTTGATCCCGTGCCCAGTCGCTCCTTTGGCCCGTTATGCCGCGCCCTGTGGATTCTGTGGCCGATGATGTCTCATCCAATCGCTCCTGTGACCTTCAACGCAGTATCCTGAAGCACCGGTGGTCCACAATGCTGCTCTTAACCAATCCCTCGATCCGACACCCAATCGTTTGTCCCGTGTCCTCCAACGTGGCGTCCAGTGGGTCCCAGATCGAATAACACCTTCGTTGACCATGAGATGAATCGTAACTGAGATTGCGAAGCTCTGTATCCAAAGACCAGGATTCTCGCGGAGATTAAAAGATCGTGGAGTACGTGGCTTATCGAAAGCAGGTATATTTAACGAACATCAAAGCATCCGGTGACCCCCAGCCCGTCCCAGATACCGCCCGTACTCTCTTTCCGTATGTCTCTCTCTCTCTCTCTCTCTCTCTCTTGCTCTGTCGTCTTGGACACTTATCAGGCTGCGATCGAATGTCTCGTTTGATATTTCGAAGGCACGTCATCATTACGGGAAAGTCTTTCGCCGGTGTTTGAATTTTAATCGAGTGCTATCGGGTGACATTGTGCACTTGTATCAAATATCGTAACTCGCCGAGCCATCGATTGAATCATTCGGGAATATAGCTGCGCGGCTGTATAAGCTAATGCACACACACACATGCAAGCGTATGCACGTGTAACGGTATAAAGTGATGGAGCTGCAATATATAAAGCAGGGTAATGGAAAATACACAGCTGTTCATACATTTTCCATTGGATTTTCAATACTCCTTTCGACGAGACCTTAAGGCTGCTGCCGCTGCAACTGCTACTGCAACTGCTACTGTAACTGCTGCTTTGCACACTGTTGTTGTTCTTGTTATTGCTTTGTTTGATCTTTACGCTCCCCTATTTTCGCCCTATACCTCGTTTCTCATTTTCTCTTTGGTTTTATTCATGGACACACAATAAACTCCCTCGATAAACTCACGCAATTCAGCGGCCAGATAAACCTTCCTTCCTTCCTTCGCTTTCCTCCTTCTTTTTTTTTTCCCTCTCGTCCACATCACGATTTTGGTCGCGCTGCATCGGGGTATTCGTGTCACGCGGATGCCCCTTGTATACCAACAAAAAAAATATTCATAAACGGATTCACGAGAGGCGACCCAGTTAAACCGGCAAACGGATGATCGAAAATCGATGGCTCACTCGTGTCGGATAATTAAATCCAGCCTTTTTGAATAACCCCCCGACAGCAGGGGCTCCCCTTTCGAAACATTCAAAGCGACAAACAATGGAGCGCATTTTGTCCTGACTGTTGCAGTTGCGGAAGCCAGTGTCCACTCTCTCGATTCCCGGTGCGATGAAGAGCAGCAGTGGCGGCGCTGGTGGTACCGGGGGTGGCTGTGGAAGCGGTGGTGGAGTTATCGGCGGTGGAACTGGCGGCGAGGATGCTGGAATTGCCTTGGTTGGTGTTCACAGCGAGTACCCCCGTTACATGGATGAACGGGTTCTGGGCGGTGGGTCGCTTAAGGGGCCATCGGGCAGCATCGGTCCCGCCTCGAAACACAAACCCAACGTTGGCTACCGCCTCGGCCGACGGAAGGCCCTCTTCGAGAAGCGCAAGCGCATCAGCGATTACGCCCTCGTCATGGGAATGTTCGGCATCGTCGTCATGGTCATCGAAAACGAACTGTCCAGTGCCGGAGTCTACACTAAGGTGAGTCCCAGCTTCAGCCATTTCAGAAACCCACACGGCAGTCCCATTGCGGAGGATAATCTGGCCCGGGGAGCCTGTGAGATCCTGTGATCCACTGGCCCACGTCCGCTTGCACCCGTCGTCCATAACACGGCGTCCAGTTTTTCCTGGACCCCATAATATCGCATTCAATCACTCCCTTGACGCATAACGATCCACCCCATCGGTCTAGTATCCCGAAAACGTTGCATCCAGTCCGTCTGGTATCCTCAGATCCCGCATCATGACGCTCCTATTATCGTTAACCTGGGTCTGAATCTCGGGAGGAACGTCGAGAGCCATTCTTCTACTTTTTCCCATGCTTTGGCAGAACCATGAGAGCGGGAAGCATCGATTGCATCACAACAGCGTTACATGATGTATCAGCCCGAGACAAAGTATTGACAAAGACGTGAGCCTGGCAAAATAAGCTATCACATGCATCGTTTCATTGCACTTATATATACGACGAAGGATGAATCATTTATACGCCATTTGCTGCCATTCTTTCCCTTATTACCGGATTGAAGGTTCACGCTATAGTCACCTGGTATCGAACGGAATTTTCTATTCTTGCCCGACGACTCGCGTATACGTGCATACAAATTGTTATTGCCGGGAAGCCGCCTTCCTTCCTTCCTTCCTTTCCTTCTCGGCTCGCAGTGGCTGGCAGACGTTAACGAGCGCTAATCTTCCACTGCTGTCGATGCGTCGAACTTTGCTGCAGATGGTTATCGGTCCGATACGTCCCGGCCCGTAGCCGATGTGGACTTCGTTAGGAGGGAAACTGGAGCCCCGATGGTATTTTGTGACTTCTGACTTTGTCTCCAACCCCGAGGGATAATTTCGATACTATGGGTTAACGCTGGGAACTTCAGCGGTGGTTTGTAGAGGGACCCGAAGAACTTCTCGGATGTACCGCTATTAGTTATGACGTTTCGAGGTCTTCTGATTAAGCTAATGCCGCGGAGGTAGACGCTCCAACCAATGGAGCGTTTACCCGGTAAACTTTGGACGATATAAATCCTCCAAGTCGCATGCATAATTAACGGTTTCATTACCCCAAGTAAGTTTCGTGGGTTCGCCATGAAAAAGAAAGTTGCGCGATATTAATAGCGACGTTCCCAGCTGTTGTCTCGTCTTCACTTTGCTGAAGGTGGAATTCGACAGCAGCGCCTCTAGGCTCAATTAAATTCACTCCGATTTCAAAATAAACGAATCGTTCTGATGTAAATCAAGATTTCCAATCGCTTTCACCCTTTGTGATTTTTCCCTAGATCCAGTAGTTTGGGAGATAAAAGTGGTTCAAGATAGAATTCAGTCCCAGCGCCTCTGGTGGCGCGATCGAGGAAGTATCGGAGCGATATCTTCACATCGGAATATCTCGAGACCGGAGAGTGATAGAAAAAAAATTCTTCGACAACAAACGTTCTGCTTTTCATGAGCTTTCTTTTTCCAATCATGAAATCTTCATTCGAACGATAAAAAAATTTATTATACGTCACTTTGTCCTCCACTCCCTCGGTAACAGTCAAAGGAGGCTCGGCAGGACCATATCCTCGAATGGGAATTGCGATCGAATTTAATGGACGAAATAATCATCCGACATTTCAGAGGATTCCTATACAAAAAATATTCAATCTCCTTTTTAAGTACCTGCAAGGTTTCCTCCATCTCTTTTTCCTTCTAGAACAGAAACGAAGCAAACTGACGGGAGCTCTTTCTGTTTTTTCTTTCTTTTTTTTTTTACATCAGGACGTAGACGATACTACGTTCTACTCAACGGAGATACGGCAGGCGGGGGCGAATAAAGCGCCTGCGAAAGTCATCTATGGTCGTAACGAAAATACGATGCACAGGATAAACTACCAGCTCGTAGCGGCTTCTTTTTCTCTCCTCTTTCCGTTTCCCATCGTACGTGTATATCTACATGCACGCTTTCAATTGGATTTAAATTTCGGTAATGGCTCAAAGTATAATCCCCTCGGCACGTACGCGGAATTGGGTCCTCGCAGATTCGTTATATATTGTTCCTTTCCCGTCGACGCTATCACTTTGGGCCTTTGCAGCAGCAGGACCTTCATCACGAAGGCTCCGATTCGTCGAGCCTTGAGCCCGGATCTCTTACATGGGCCCAAATGCAGTCCCGCGTGGCCGAGGTCCACCAATGGCGCATGTTCGTCTGCTGTTGTGACGTCAGACTCGGTCTTACAACGAAATCAGGCCCGTGGTCTTCAATATTGTGCCTTGATTATCCTTTCGTTTCTGGGTCCTATGCTTGCGGGACCCTATTTGCGACGCAATTTCGAGATGAAGAATTTTTTCGTTGGCGCTCTCAAGGACACTCGAATAATCGACACGAGGGCTCGGGAAACTCCCTCCTGCGAGCGGAACGAGCCCCCTAGGGACAGGCAAACAAGTCAACCCTCGTATTGCGAAACACGTACATCCCTCCAGGTCCTGTACGTGTGCAGTTGTGACCGCAGTGTGCGGTAAGTAGTACACGTTCGAGGAAACTTTTCAAATCATACCTCCTCTCTGTTTCGATATGTTACACAGCTCGGGGCGGATTTCAAACAGAGCAGCGGAGCGGCAGCAGCAGAGGCCCCCTATCACCCAGTATCGAGCATTTGCCCCTGGGCTCGAGGTAATAGAAGCTCAAATCTGAAGCGTCACGTCTCCATCAGGCCACGATTTTCGTTCTTAGTAATCGGCGCTTTCGATTGGCTGGTCTCGGTTGGTCGATCATCGGCCTTATAGCGGGCGTCAACCGCATGGGCAGGACTTCGAAAGGGGTCATGGCCAGCACTTCTGCACTCCCGATCTGGGTTTCGGCCTTACAGCGGATGTTGCCTGCCTTCGGGCAGTTGGAGACAGCCATGACTGTCGTTCCTTGAAAAATAAGCAGCGGCAGCAGTCGTTATTTAGAGCCAGCAGCAGCCCCGATGTGTTACAAGGGTTTAGGGGTTTCGACAATGCATCGTGTAAGGTACTTTTGGCGTGGGGCCAACGCGATAGCAGATTTAAGTAACTAGTTCATGTCCGCTTGCGAGAACCTCATAAATTTCCGCCTGGCGCCGAAACTGATCACAATGGATTCCTTTAATTTCAATACTTCTGCCGTACGGCAGAAGCGGAGTAGGTACGCGAATGTCGCCGATAAATGTAGTACCGGAGAGTCCTTTCCGGCCAGAACCATCGAGAAATTACGTTTCACACCGACCCGCGGCAACTTTCAATCGCATTAAGGCTCGACCCCCGATAATCAACCGCACCGCTGGTTTATTTACGTTTTTTTTTTTTAAATATGTTTATTCGTTCCTTCGACAGACCTGTCGCACATTTTTTCTTTTTCCCTATTTCCCTGTCGCTCTCAGACAGATCCCCCTCGTCGACATGTAAAAATTCCCTCGTTGAGATAAATGGTATAATTATGAATACGGTAATTCAATTATGCTGGAATTATAGGTACAATAAGATTTTATGTCGGCAGATAAAAGCATTATTTACGTATAATGCAACAGTGCTTTATAGAATAATACGGTATTGTTGTGATAGTTTATTATCTTTTAACGGCTTATTATTGGCTAGTTTGATTCGGTATTAGCGGTTAATGAAATTTGGAGGTTATGGTTGATCCCATTTACGACGAGTCTGTTCATACAAAAATGAGGAGTTTAAGAAATGTGTTATTCAATGCGGGCCAATTGGAAATTGTGTATTATATTTAATTTTTATACTTTTTTTTTTCTTCAGCCTCTGGGTCTTACAATTATTTATTTCGATATTCGTGTTGACCTTGCGACAACTAATACGTTATCATCCTCGGAACTATGCAAAAAAATGTATTTATTTTTTTGTTAAGCCTCGCGATTTGGAAAACAGAATTATTTATTGTGTAAGAGGAAACTCAATGTTTGAGGTTAATTAATCACGGATCAGACATTTCGAAATTGATTAAAATAACAAATTTATTTAAAACAATTCTAGAATTAATTATTAATTATCGTCAAATAGTTATAAAAAAAGTATTATACGCTTCACTTCTAAACCTTTTGTCATCGAACATTTTGACACTTTTTTTTTCAAATCTTTTGAAAAGGTTAGGTCACTCACGCGACGGTCGCGCCATCTTGTACCGCGATGCAACACACAGCGTATTTGAAAAACATCCGGAGTATTACCCTTGAATCATGTTTTGCAAGAAAACAAAATACGCGTACGAAATATAATTAATAGCACAAAGGCGAGTTTTCACTGCGCGCGAACTAGGGACCAATATTCATTGCCCTGGCAACCAATGGCAGGTCCTCTTTAGCGTGGTTTATTTTGTCAAAAGGCTCAAGTGTTTCCGGTCCGGACATGACAAAAGGGTTAGAAGTCGAGTGTAATAAAAAAACTTAGTAACTCACCTTAGGCACGATCTCGAATTCCGAAGATGGACAATTATGTCGAATAGTGGGAAAAAAAGGGTTCCATCGTCGCTCGCGTTGAATTCCACTTTCCAGCCAGTTGGGTTCCCTAGCGGAAAAAATTAGGAGGGTGAACTCGGGAATTCCATCCATCCATCCATCCATCCATCCATCCATCCATCCACCCACCCATCCATCCACCCATTCATCCTTCGGCATTTCTTGTCAATGTTAAACACTCCTTCAGTCCTGAGCGACCATATGTACCCGTCAAAGCGGGTTGTACACCGCCGGCAGTTAATGAACCTGAACTTAATGGCCGTACCGACGCTTAAGCCTTCTGCTCGTGAGCGTGACGTGCTCTACATGGGGTAGGTGCATACAAGTCGTGTCGTAAAAAACGTCCCACCAAACCGCCACTTGTCAGCGAATTTCAACGAGGGTCGGAACACACCTAAGTCCTAAGCGATTGTCGTGATTCAGCACAACTCCCCCTTTAGGAATCCACCTACTGAAATTTACAGTGAACTACACGTGTTGCCTCTCGTTCCACTCCTCCTATGCGGTTAAGGAGATTTACATTGACCGTTTCTCGCTTCAGTGGAATCACGTTTCCCGTTCGAAATGGCCGCCTCGTTCGACAAAGTCTATGTTGGTAACCCACGGTGCGATACTAACGCCATCTACGGACTGTGGTCCCAATCAAATTTTGGAGGTTAGAGGTACCGATTTTTAAATCAATAATATAGAAAATCGACACATACAGTTTGTCCCTACGTTTTAAGAGCACACGATCCAGGTGAGAACCTAGGTTCTCATATTCTTAGGTTCCTAGATCGATAAATCGATCGATCGACTAATTGTATCGACCGACTGACGAGCCAATTAATTCTTCCCTCCACGTGCAAAAGTCTTATCGGTAATTCTGAGCTAATCTTCGCCTCGTCATCTTTCAATCATTGCGCGACAATGAGAGGCGCTACAGCTGCAGGCCACGCGCCCACACACACACATTTGCTGCCATCCGTTCGTTAATCCCGAGCATTCGCTCTGACCTATTTTTATTCAGCAACAATGGGAAGCCCAAGGTGAAAGGTGCCATGAGCTAGCTAGCTACCGAGGTAGCTCGTTCGTTCGGTGGCTTGCCTGCTTGCTACTCGGTCCTCCACCGCTAATCTTAATCCTCGTATCATGGCGCGGATGTATCGCAGATGAGCAAGATCCAGCTACATAGTGTTCATAGCTGATGTCGTGACAGTATGCCGGAAGGGAAATTCCCTGTACGCCCATTTGGACGCTCTATCATCTCTTCTGCTTCTGCTTCTTCTTCACCTCTTCCCTCGGCGTCGCCATTTCCCTCTGCACATACGTAGCAACCTCGGTGTTGCTTTACTTTACTCCTCCATCCGTCTCTCCAGACTCTGGGCTATGAAAGCAGAGCGAGGGACCTCGTACGTCACGCTGATGTCTCTCCTGTCGTCTCTGTGATCGCAGAAGCGCCATCTCGTAGGTTCCGAGCGTGGTGAGAACCATGGTGGTTGGGCAGATAGGTTAGTACGAAGATTGGTAGCCAATGCGTGCCGCGGTGGCGCCACCTGTGACACCGAAGAGTACTTTCTCCAGGGTCCTTCCGATTTCCGACAAGAGAAATATCGATAGTGAATAAAAATACTGAACAATAATAACTGATAATAATAATAATAATAAATTATAATAAATATTATTAAATATTAATCGAACGGATACGAAATTTTGTTAGATGCAGTGATTCTCAACCTCTTCTACTCATTGTATTTTTTTCCCAACTCCAACCGTTTAAAAAACAGAGCCGTTCGAAAACGGAATTCGACACTAGCGCCTCTATCGGGAAGAACCTCCGGGATGGAATATCTCGAGAACCGTACCAGCTGGAAGAAAACTTTTTGGACAAAAGATGCTCAGTTTTCGACAAGCTATCTTTTGCTACTCATAAAAATTCCATAATAACAATATAAATAATAATTATTACTATTATTATTATTATTTTTAAAAAAATTGTATTTTACTTCACTAGTATTTTATTGGCGCACCACCAATTCTTTTCGAAATGAATTGTTTCACCAGCTCAAAAAAAAGAGAATCGCACACATACACACACACACACGCCGAACGGTAAGAAACTTTTTCCCCGAGGATGGAGTTCCCAGTATCGCCGCCCTTTTTCATCTACCCATACTTCGTCGAACATCCATCACCCCGGTGAGCCTGCGAACTTTTACGACGCAGTTAACGGTCTCGAATTTTACGACGGTCTCGTTCGGTGGCTGTGTTCAACCGTAGTACGGTAAAAGTCTGCCAGATGTCTACTCTTACCCCTTCCGAGAAACTATACTCGCGCTTAGGGAGACATCCGCCATACTTGAATGCTGACCCCGGTTCGGGTAAAAATCGTGCCACTAAATCCCCCATTTTTCGTTGTCGATCGAGTGCAGCCCTTCTCAAGGCACGAGGCAGAAATGCAGAATTAATGCCGTCGGTGCGATTGTTCGCTGCACAAACTTGATAAATTGCAAGCGCTTTGCCAATACCGTAATGTCACTTACAGAGAAACTGCCGCAGTTTCAGGAATTCCCTTGCATGCAGCCATTGATTCTTATTACCTTGCACCGACGCTAGGAATTGCTGCTGCAACCTGCTGCACACGGGCTTCTCGTTGCACAGCCGTCGCATCTACATGTGGAAGCGTTTACCCTCCCCTGAACGGAAATAACAGAACCCAACGACCGGTGTTTCCATTCGTGTTCTGTTTCTCTTTTTTCCTTTTAATCGCCTCTGAATTTCAAATTCGTGGCAAACTCGGCTAGAGTTTACGCCCCGGATGCTTTTGTATTATTTACGATGTTCATCCAAACTCAGCCCATAGGAAGATAAGCAGGGTTGGAGGTTAGGATTCAACACTAGCACCTCTGGTGTCTGACAGTCGATGTAGAATGAAGATCTGATTGACGAAAGTAGAAAAGATTGGAGGTTAGGATTCAACAGTAGCGCCTCTAGTGTCTGAAAGTCGATGTACAATTAAAGTTCGATTGCAGATTCGGGTTGAATTTGGGGTATAGAAAATTTTATGTCCTTTGCAATTTTTGTCTAGACCCAATAGGTTTGAAAGTAGAAGAAATTTGAGGTTAGAATTCAGCAGCAGCGCCTCTAGTGCCCGAAAGTCGATGTAGAATTGAAGTTCGATCGGAGATGCGGGTTGGATTTGGGGTAAGGGAAATTTTATATCCTTTGATTTTTTTTTCAATATGCAATAGTTTCCAAGATAGAGGAGATTGAAGGTTAGAATTCTACACTAGCGCCTCTGGCGGTAACGCGCGCGAGCAATTCGAACTGAATCTTTAATCATGAATATCTCGGAAACTAAAGAAGATATTGAAAAACTTATTCGACAAAAAATGCCTGGATTTTAATAAACTGTTCATTGCAACCTGGTTTTGATCCTCGATCACGGGTGGATTGGAAATAATTTCGCAATTTTCTGCAACATTCATTTCATTCCAAAAAATTCGTGGTTGGAGGAGGCGGGGAACCAAGCGTAAACTTTTTTGCGATAATTACAGTGCACGAAAGAGTAATTATTTTTTCCCTTTTTGTGGATCGGACGCCCGCAAAAGCAATCCAATCAGAACTAATGTGACATTCGATTCGAATTGAAGTACCATCGATATGAGCTACGTTCAATCAAATTTAACTGTCGCTATCCATTTTGCTCTAATGACGCTGCGCGAAATAACAATAAAGTTTCTGCCAGTATGCACTGGAAACAAAAAGGTTGCAACAACTCGGAAATTCTGATGGAGTTTGTGATATAGACGCTTTTTTATTCTTTACGATTTTTCCCTAAGCCCAGTAGATTGGGAAATAGCAGAGGTTAAGATAAAATTGGACACCAGCGCCTCTACATTGAATATAAGCAAATTGAATCTAAGATTAATTAGATATTCTGATATAATTTACGTTTTGGAACCTTTTTTCTTCTTTACAATTTTTCATTAAACCCAGTAGATTGGGAGATAGCAGAGGTTAAGGTAAAATTCGACACCAGCGCCTCTACATTGAATATAAGCAAATGGAATCTAAGATTAATTAGATATTCTGATATAATTTACATTTTTGAACCTTTTTCGTTCTTTACGATTTTTCTCTAAACCCAACCGTTTAGGAGGGAAAGCTCTGTAAAGATTCAGTATCAGTTTTGAGGTTAGAATCGACGTGACCGACCTCCAGAGGCGCTGCTGTCGAATTCCATCTTTAACCGCTCCTATTTCCGAAACGACTGGGTTTGGCGAAGAACTGCAAAGAATAATATCGACTAGACATTGTGATTTCTACCGTAATTGCTTATCAATTTTGACTTTGATTGAGAAAAATAACTAAATCGAACTTACAAAATAATTCCGAACTCTAAAAAAAGGAGAAAATCGAATCTATGCCGTAATTCGAATTACTTCCGCTCTCTTGTTCGCCGCGTTTATTAAAAATGTTGTTAACAAACTTTCAAACAGGGGAAGTCGTAAAAAGGGTCGTGAAAACTCCGTCGAGGTTTTACGGTCCAATAAAAATTTTGTTACATGTTACCGGCTTTACTCGCAACCTTTGGAAGTCTTTTTCCTTTCGTGGCGGAATTAACTATCCAACAGCGATATGGACATAACGCAGAATTGCAGAGATGCATCGGGACCGGAAACACAGCACATAAATCCTGGTTTTCCGGATCCAGGAGTTCTTTGGTATTCAATATGCAGTACTTGAGGCAGAAATTAAATTCCTCATAAACGGATAGTAGATTTTACCGAACTTTTTTGTTCAACTCAGCAATAGTTGCAATGAGATTTCTTGTCAAAAATTGAAACGATTTTGTCGAAAAACTTTTTTCTTATGTCTTCTACTTCCCGAGATATTCTCATTTAAAGAGTTTTCCCCAGTGTTTCAGTGACGCTACCACCAGAGGCGCTAGTGTCGAATTCTGTACCAGCCTCTAACCTCTCCTATCTTCCCATCGGTTGGGTTTAGAGAAAAATTATAAAGAGTAACAAACTTTCAAAATCCTGTAATCTTTCGATTGAATATCATGGTAGGGGCGCTGCTGTCGAATTCTGTACTTAACCACCCCTAGCTTCTCACCTGTTGGGTTTAGAGAAAAATTGTAAGAAATAAAAAGTATCAGAATTGTTAATTCTTTCGATTGATTATCAATGTAGGGGCGCTGGTGTCGAATTCTGTACTTAACCTCCCCTAGCTTCTCACCTGTTGGGTTTAGAAAAAAATTGTAAGAAATAAAAAAGTATCAGAATTGTTAATTCTTTCGATTGATTAACAATGTAGAGGCGCTGCTGTCGAATTCCACTTTTGGAGGCTCGTAACTCCCGAACGGTTGGGTGCAGAGAAAAACTGTGAAGAGCAAAAACGTTGGTATCATCACGTAGATGCTGGAAACGGAGGAATTAGTCCATCTCGATGTCGACATTGCGATTATATCGCATTATTTCGAATAGCATGAAAAGGTATATTAAAAAAATGACAGATGAACGTAATAACTTCCCATTCGATGAGTGATTAGACGGATGGCTCTGTAGCCAGCCCGCAAAGAGAGACGCGTATAAATCAAATTTGCTGGGCGATAATGGGGGAAAAAATCAGCCGGTACAATACACGAATGGGATGATAGCAGCTTTTTCATGTAACATTCAGCGCTGGATACCGGAAAGGAGATATCAAAGGTGGGGTGGCAGAGGGACGCCCCATCAGTCATCCCCTTTGTGTCCGAAATGTTCCACTTTGGTCCAATTGTGGACCTTCGAGTCTACCATGGGTCTGGCAAAAGTCTGTGATTTTAAAGAGAAAATCCCAAATCATTAATTCTTCGTCCCTCGTCGTTCATAAAAAATATGATAACTTACTATCGAGTAATAGGGGGGATAGGAACTCAGCGGCAGCGCCTCTAGCGGCAGCGTCCCGGAACTAATCATGGTAAATCTTTTATTTCGAATATCTCGGAAACTAGGGGAGGTAGAAAAGAAGTTTTTGGACAAAAAATGTTTGGTTTCTAATTCCCTATCGTTTCTAATTCATAAAAACTGTTATAATTAATTATTAATAATTTATTTATATGCGAGAAAAATGCGACCTTAAAAAAAAATTCTAAATCATAAATTTTTTATCCCTCGTTATATAGAGGGGTAATAGAGAGGGGGGGATAGGAACTCAGCGGCCGCGCCTCTAGCGACGGCGTCACTGAACCAACCATGACAAATCTTCGATTTTGAATATCTCGAAAACTAGGAGAGGTAGAAAAAAAGTTGTTGTACAAAAAAAGTTTGGTTTCCAAATCTCTATCGATTCTAATTCATGAAAATTGTTATTATTAATTATCAATAGTTATTATTACTTTTATATGGCAGAAAAAATTATGTTTATTGTAGAATCGGGATTTTAAGCCATTTCAAGAGGTTTAAAGGTTCCCTTAGAGTCGAGGGACATAAAGAAAATAAAAAAAGCCACGCTGGATGTTGATACAAGGAGATTGATTTATATAGATGTTATCGCCGGGCGGAGAAATTTTGAGAGATAATAAAAAGGGAGGTATAAAATGGGTTTGGGGCGAGATTGGAGCTGAACGTGAACGAATTATATATGTATTAGGGAAAGTGGAAATTTATATATATATGTATATACGTCCAATCTCATGCACGAAATCCTGCTATAAAAGCAAAATCATCATATTCCGTATGGGAGCGCGGCTGCCGAGGATTTTATAGAAGTGGGACATGCAAAGTGGAGTACATTAACATCTACGCACAGAGCGAAAACTAATAAAGCAAAGTTAATCTCAGGATATATTACGGCACGTATTTTTCAGCGGTCGCAGCTAATGCCGACGATCGCTGCTCGGGTTCCACGTCTACGTCGTGTGCCAACAACCCTTTCGAATTTAATACATACCCTCGCGCCGTCTTTCGAATAAGGTCACGATAAGGCGATGTTCAGTCGCTTGATAAGATCCGAATGTGCCGAAATTCGGCAAACACCGGAATTTTTCAGGGGGTTCGAAATTGGGGTAGCGCGCGTCAGTATTTACATGACCGTGGAAAGTTTTGCCTTGAGATATATATACTTTTTTTTTAATTTATTTATTTATATTTATATATTTATTTTTATGAATATATCTATACGTATTAGAGGGTTTATAAAAATGATTGTTGTTGCCGTTATATTACTTTTATTTGAACTAGTTTTTGAAGTTAAACAATTGAAACTATTTAAATATATTTAAGTATATTTGCATCCCTCTAAATTCCCCCCCCCCCCCCCCCACCCCCCTTAAATTCCCTCTAATCACAAAAAATATCCCTTCCCCTTCTTTCTCTTAACTCATATTTTTTTGGTTCGAAAACGATATTAAAAAAAAATCAACCCCTATTCCAGGGGATCCTTTTACCCCTTGCGCTTCCTTGCACCTTTGGGTGCACCCCTACGTACTTACTTGCCACCCTCTACCACTGAAACGCACCCTTTGGTTGCATCCCACCCCTTGATCCACGCTTCTTGTTGTTTAAAGACTCGTACAAAGACCCATCAAGAAGTTCAGCGGAGTTTAAGTATTGATTGGCGGCAGTAGGTGTGCTCTTTCGTGGTCTCTCGCGTTCTTGGCACGGTAATCAAGGGACTCCACTTGCCGGAATATCGCGGGACATCGATAAAGAAGACAAAGAAAAGCGGCAACGCAACATTAACATGAACATGCGAGACTGTAATCGTGGCAGACAACAGTAGTTTCTGTAGCAACCCACGGTCCGATTTCGGTGCACGCGCATGTCAGATTCGACCAGCCGACTACTTACTCACGACCCGGTCACGCCCTTTAAGCATTTCGTCAAACAAAACTCTCGTTCTCCAATTCCCGAGCGAGGAAACGTCCGATTTCCACCGACTTCCGGTCGAAATCCGGCGCCGAAAGACGAGAGACCGGGAAAAGTGCACTTTTTTTGGAAAAATTCGGTAGAATGAGTTCTTCCGAATCCTGTGGATTTTTTCCCACGCTCCTACGACGAAAATTACCGAAGTTAGGGGTCGAAAGGTTGGAGACAGTCGAGATTTAGTTCCCGACGAAGCCGCGGGAGGCGCTGTCGCTCTCCCAGGCGGCCGGCGATTGGGTGGCGTCAATTGGCGCGAGATTCGAACGTAGAAAGGCGCGAAAGGAAGGATCGAAGGGATTCAGAAGTTCAGGTCAGGTATTGGGGTTTGTTTTTGGGGTTACGGGGTGTTCTTGAACCGAAGGTTTAAGAGGGACTTCGGGAGGATGGTTTTTGTTTGGGAATATTTTTGCAGGTAGAGGGAATTTTTTTGAGGTTTTGGAATTTGTAAGGTTCAAAGGGGGATTCCAAGAAAGCAATGTGAGATTTTTTGAAAAGACGTGGGATTTTTGGTTTCGGAGTTACGAATTTTGGAAAATGAATTAAAGGTTTTTGGAATAGAAAAGAATCTTGGAGGGAATCATTTTTTTAGAAATTATTTCTAGTCCGAGGGAAATTTATAAAATTTTGAAATTTTCAGGGTTCGAAGGAGCATCTTGGAGAAGCAATGTGAGATTTTTTGAAAATTCGTGGAATTTTTTACTCTAGAATTAATCTCGATGGATTTGAAAAAACCAAAAATTATCCGTCCTCTTTCGAAATTTCCCACAGTTGGACAATATTTTCCATAAATTTTTCAAAAAAAATTCCAAAATCAAAAGAGGAACATTTAATTTTTTTCATCAAACCTTTTGACATTTTTCTCTCGAGTCCTTCGACGTTGGAAACGCCCACTTCCGGTTGATATTTTCCGCGCGAAATTTAAATGCGACCCAATATAGGAAAAATAAATCAAAGCATGAAGGCGAGTCTCCACGGCACGCGAGCTTGAGGCGGACATTCACTGCCTCGGCAGCCAATGTCAGTGGCCACCGGACGTGATTTATTTTGATAAAAGGTTCCAGCGTTTCCGGTCCCGACTTGTCCAAAGAATTCTAAAAATTTTAGAATTATAAATAGATTTCATTACATCTTTTTGCATTTGAAAATTTGTAATTCTAGGGGAAAATTTTTTAGGGTCTTCAAATTTTTAGGGTAAAAAGTAGAGATCCGCAGCTTTAAAATCCTACCAAGTGGAACTTCCTGCCACTTCTGGTTCCAAAATGATGAATTTTTGAACTCGGGCCACTGAAAAATTCATAATGTAAAAATAAAAATGGATTTCAAGAAACCCTCTTGCGATGGAAAAATTGCAATTTGAAGCGACAATTTTGCAGAAACTGGAAGCGCCTTTTTCCCTCGCAGCTGCAAGTTCGTTACCGGTATTTACCCTGCTCTCGACGCTCGTTGCGTCATAAAAGTGCACTAAAAACGTCATACGCTTTAGATGCCGGGCGTCTTTGGAAAGCTCCCAGATTCAGGCACGTTTCCAGACATTCCCGTTGTTATTTATGCCATGCAACGGGCTCTTCCGCAAAAGACCGACCCGCAATGACTCTCGTCTTAAGCTTCCTTGCCTCCTGTCCTCTCCTTTCGTTTGTTTCCATGTAAACTCCTGTTTTATTCGCCATCCTCGGCATTAAATCCTTTTTTATAGTACCCAACCCACCCCCCCGATTTCCTCCACCCTTTGTGCAACGGAATCTTTTCTTTCGCGTACCCTCCTTTTTTTCCCATTTTTTTCCCTTCCAACCCCTTTTTACAGCCGCTATTAAAAGCCGAAATTTGCAGCCACTTGAAATTCCGCTTCCTTTTTTTTTTTACGTCCTTCGTTTGAAAGATTTTCGAAGTTGGTGCATTTATTTATTTATTTATTTATTTATTCATTTATTTTTTCTAAAAAGTGTGAGTTCAGCAAAAAAAGAAGGGGAAGGGATTTTTTTTTTTTTGGTGATTAAAGAGAATTTAATGAGGGTTTTTTAGGGTTTTTTTAGGGTTTTAAAAAAAACAAAATTTGTAGGGTTTTTTGGGGGTTGAAATTTAGAACGATGCAAAATGCACCTTTGAATGGTAAAATGGAATTTCATGCGGAATTTTGGGATTTTTAGAATCGCAGCTGGGAATTTTAAAACAAGGGGGTGGAATTTGAAGTTGCTGATTTTGGAAATATTTGCGGCTTCTCGGGAAGGAATTTTTGGTGACACCGGAGAACAATTTTGAAAACTGAAATTTCGAGGATCGAAAGGCGAATCTTGGGGGTGCGAAATCAGGGTTTGTGAAAATTCCTGCGATTTTTGGGACCGGAGTTGTGGATTTTGGAACCAGGGGGTGGATTTTTTGAATTTGAAAATTCGTCGAAATTCATAGAGTCTGTTTTGGGAATTTTTTGTGGTCTTGGAAAATATTATGGAAAGTTGAAATTTTTCGAGGGCTGAAAAATGTCCCCCTGTGGTAACAAATTTTCAAATGCAATAGGATCTTTTGAAAATTATGCATTTTTTTTAAATACCTATTCTTCGAGCGCTCCAACTTTGAAAATTCGTAACTTTGGAACAAAAGGTGGTAGAAAGTTCCACTTTTTAGGATTCGAAAGCCGAGAATCTCCACTTTCTACCCTGCAAGTTTGAAGTTCGTAAAATATGTTTCCCTGAAGTTAAAAATTTCAGGAAGACATTTCCTCTACACACTTTTTTTTTCTTTTTTGGCATCGATTGAATTATCGCGAGAAAGAACTTCGGCAGTTTCTCAATTTCGAGGAAAAATTTAGCGTAAGTCGGATTTAAGTAGCTACCGGAAACACGAAATGCACTTCCATCCAACCCTTGACTTCCACATAACGACTGTTACTTCCTACCGGTACCGCCTGCAACAGACGTGCCAAGGCGTCAGACGATTTCTCACATTCGGGGGATGGAATTTATTTACACTCGATTTTTCTCGCTCTTATACCCAAAATATTTTTTTTATCTTTTTCTTTTTTTTCTATTTTGCTGAAATTTTTATTTCCTCGAAAATTATTGCTGTCACTATTATTATTATTACAATTATTATTACTATTACTATTATTATTATTATTATTATTATTATTATTATTATTATTATTATTATTAATATTATTATTATTATTTTTGTTGTTGCTGTTGTTATTGTTGTTTCTATTATTACTATTATTTTTGTGTGTAGGTTTTATCAAAGTTTTAAGATTTTGGGAAAATTTTGGGAAAAAAATTGAAATTTACAAGATTCAAACTAGAAATTGCAAGCTTGAAATTGAGCTTTCGTGAAATTTTCTACGACTCTTTCTTTCTAAGCTACGAATTTAGTAATCCCAGTTTCAAAAACAACATTTCGCGTTGCAATGGAAAAGACGAATTTGGCTTTAAAAAATCGTAAGTTCGAAGACAAATTTTTCGAAAAAATGAAATTTAGAGGATCAAAACTAGAAATTGCAAGCTTGAAATTGAGCTTTCGTGGAATTTTCTACGACTCTTTCTTTCTAAGCTACGAATTTAGTAATCCCAGTTTCAAAAACAACATTTCGCGTTGCAATGGAAAAGTCGAATTTGGCTTTAAAAAATCGTAAGTTCGAGGAAAAATTTTTCGAAAAATTGAAATTTACAGGGTCCAAACTAGAAATTGCAAGCTTGAAATTGAGCTTTCGTGGAATTTTCTACGATTATTTCTTTCTAAGCTACGAATTTTTTAATAAAACTTTCGTAAATTGCATTTTACGTTAAGAAACGGAGAAGAAATCTTCGCGTCGTTTATATTAATTTTAACGTGTACCGTTAATTTTTTTCGGAGCAATAATGCCAATATCTCTCAGCCTTGACCGAGTTTTCGATATCTTCGGCATCTACGTGTAGATGAAACAAGAGAGATGAATTTCCTGAACGGATGCGCTAAGAATCTGTTGGCAAAAAATGATGATATCCAGGGCAAATATTCTACTGGAAGATCCGTTAAATCGAGCACCATTTCAAGTCGTTATTTGAAACGCCCGATTGCTCTTCACTGAAACTTTTCTCGTATCGCTGGAAAACGATAGCGGAGGGTACGATAAATTTCACCTCGCTTTGTCTTTCTTCCTCTTCAAAATTCGAGAAATGAGTGAAATTCTATTGTAAGACCAACTTTCGAAAATTCATTACTCGGCAAAAGAGAGTCGTATGAATTCCTACGGGGAATTCATTAAAAGCTTGCAATTTCTAGTTTGAACCCTGTAAATCTCAATTTTCTGTAAATTTTTTCCTGAAACTTACGATTTTTTAAAACGAAATTCGGTTTTTTAGCTTGAAACGCAAAATTCAATTTTTGGGAATGGATTTTAAAAATTCGTAGCTTGGAAAGAAAGAGTCGTAAAAATGTCCACGAAAGCTTAATTGAAAGCTTGCGATTTCTAGTTTGAACCCTGTAAATCTCAATTTTCTGTAAATTTTTTCCCGAAACTTACGATTTTTTAAAACGAAATTCGTTTTTTTAGCTTGAAACGCAAAATTCAATTTTTGAGAATGGAATTAAAAAATTCGTAGTTTGAATAGAAAGAGTCGTAGAAATTTCCACGAAAGCTTAATTGAAAGCTTGCGTTTTCCAATTTGGACCCTGTAAATTTCGATTTTTCGAAAAATTTTTCTTGGAACTTATGATTTTTTTAAGTGAAATTTATTTTTTTCCCGTTTTCTTGAAAAACCGAATTTCCAAAAATAAAAATTCGAAAATTCCCAACAAGAAAAAAAAGGAATTCGAGAGACTTCGATGAAAGATCAATGTGAAATTTGAAATTTCTAATTTAAACTTTGAAATTTTTGAATTTCCAATAATTTTTCACTGAGAATTACGGATTTTAAAAAAAGAAACAAATTACTTGCTTGGTTTCGACGCAAAATACAATTCCCGAATTTTTTATATCGTAAAGTTCTTCTCCTTTTTTTCCCATCATTTTTGTTACCATCCACGTTTATTACGAACACAAAATCCCCGTAATAATCCCCCGTAATCTTTTAATCCTGTTTCAGGCCTCGTTTTACTCAACCGCACTGAAAACTCTGATCTCTGTGTCTACTGTGATACTGCTTGGCCTCATATTTGCTTACCATGCCTTAGAAGTTCAGGTACGTGTATTTATGTTAACTCAAAATTTTCCTTATTTTCATCTTTTTTTCGAAACCAAAATGAAAACAGCTTTTTTTCATCGTTTTGGTAACTCGAAACTTGAAAACAACAAAAAATTGCTAAAAATGTGGAGGCTGCCATTGATTTTTGTTACTATTATTAATATTATTATTATTATTATTATTATTTTAACTATCAAATTTGAATGTGTCAAAAAATTGTCCACCTTTTCTTTGGATTTCAAAAAAAATTTCCTTGGTAGAATTGTTTTTCTTAATAACAACAACAATAATAATAATAATAATAATAATAATAAAAAATGTTCTTTTTCGTAATTACTTTCTTTTACAAAATTTCGAGTTACTATGATTATGTAACAATTTTTCTTTCTTTTTAAATAAAGGGAACAAATGGTAAAAGTTTGGACATTTTAAAATTTGATGGTTATAATGATAATAATAATAATAATAATAATAATAATAATAATAATATTATTATTATTATTATTATTATTATTAATTGTTTTTTATTATTTGAGTAACAAGCAATTTCTGAATGAAAATATTCGAAGTGGTTCGATAATAATTTCCAAAACAGAATATTCCAAAAAAATTCAAGGAAAAAAAAGGAATCAAATTTTACAGAACCCCCCCCCCCCCCCCCAAAAAAAATTTTTTTTCCCAAATCAGGAACTCCAAAAGACGCGTTTCAGAAGAGATCGTATCCAGCCTCCCTTCCATCGATCTTAATCGTCCTTCGTCGTTCGTCCTTCGTTCATCGCCTCTTCACCCCTTCGAAAGGAGAAAATAAAGGCGAGAAACGTATCCACGTCACGTCCAGCTTGAATGCAATCCGTTACCCACCTGTCCGCGTCCATCATCTCCAGACCTGTTACGCGAGCGAGATCGTCTGTACGTAATTCCGAATTCTCGAGAAAGGAATTAAAAATATAAATACAAATAAATAAATAAAAAAAAGAAGGGAAAAAGGAAAGGGGAAAGGGAAAACAGGAGTAATCACTCATAATTGTTACTAGTTATTGCTAATTTTAATTGAATTAAGTATAATTTTGTTTAAAATAGAATTAATTGCAATTATGATTAATTCCATTTCGAAAAGGAACGAGTTACAAAAAATAGGGAGGCAACCATTGATTTTTATTATTATTTTTATTTATTATCATTATTATTATTATTGTTGTTGTTGTTATAACTATCAAATTTTAAAATATCAAAATTTTTATCTTTTTTCCCTCTTATTTAAAAAAAATAATAAAAAATTGTTTCATCATTTTAATAACTCGAAATTTCGGAAAGGAAAGTAATTGAAAAAATATTTATTATTATTATTATTATTATTATTATTATTATTATTAATTACGACCACCAAACTTTAAAATATCGAAACTTTTCCCACCTGTTGCCTTTATTTAAAAAAAAAAGAAAAATTGTTACATCATTTTAGTAACTCGAAATTTTGGAAAAAAAGTAATTACGAAATATAACATTTATTATTATTATTATTATTATTATTATTATTATTATTATTATTATTATTAGTATTAGTATTATTATATTAGGGTGTCCCATAAGTTTCTTCCTTTCCGGCTCGAGGTAACACATAGCGTGGCGCGGAGAAAACTTATGGGACACCATAACAATTATTATTGTTGTTATTATTATAACCCCTCAGATCCAAATGTATCAAAACTTTTTCCACCTTTTCCTTTGATTCGAACAAAATAACATTTCAACGATGGAATTTTACCTACAATTAATTTCATCATAAACATTGAATAATCAAATATTGATCGAATATGAATTAATTGTTATCGCTATAATTGAACGTCAAGGATTTTAATAGTTATTTTGATAAAATAAATACCCGGTGATGACAAATAAATGTTCAATTGATTTCCAGAGATATGAAAATTGTTATTGAGAAACAATTTAATGACGTATAATATTGATACGAGAATAATCACGAAGAAAAAAAAAAAACAGAGATATGTAAAGGATTTCGTGTTCGCGTGGCGTTTGAAAGATACGAAAATAACGGACATAAGAATAGGGGTTGAGGCTCATGGATAAGGGATGCAAAGGCTCGAGCCGATCCGTCAGCAGCAGCAGCAGCAGCAGCAGCTACCTAAGAACGTAACGTCTGTTGCAGACAGAAGAGGAGAGCTTTAGGTCTTATCGCCAAGGATTTACGGGTTCCTATTATTATAACTCGTAAGACTGTACATCCGAATGTATTGAAAGTGACAAGGAGAAATCTCCATGTCGGGGGATGAGAAGTTTCCCACTCGCGCTACAGATACGCGTAGCTAAGGGGGGTTGGAATTCGACAGCAGCGCCCCCACTAATTTCTAAACCGATTTTGGGTTGAAAATTCACGAGATTTGGCCATTTTGAGACATTTCTACCCTTTCCGATTTTTTTCTAAAAGCAACCAATTGGAAGATAAACGAGAGTGAAAGTGGAACCCAACAGCAGCGCCTCTACTTTTTTTTTTAATCGATTTCGAGTTGAAAGTTGACGAGACGTGGGGATTTCGAGAGATTTTTACCCCTCGCGAATTTTCTCTAAGTGCAATCAGTCGAAAGATAGAATGAAGTAAAGATAGAATTAGACCGCAGCGCCTCTACATTTAAGTAATTGGACTTAAATTTGAATTCGAGAAAAAATTTCGAGAGGAATTGGAATTTTGAGATTCCTTCGCTTCTTGTAAATTTTTTCTAGAGCCAAGCGGTAGGGAGACGGAAGAGAGTAAAACTGGAATTCGACAGCAGCGCCTCCGTATTTCAAAAATTTGATCTAAAATTGGAGTCGATGAGAAATTTTCAGAGGAATCGGAATTTCGAAACTTTTGTATTCTTCGCAATTTTTCCCCAAACGCATGCGCTTGGACGCTAGGAGCGGTTAAAGTTGGAATCCACCGGTGGCGCCTCAAGTGGTAATGTTGCCGAAACTGTCGCGAGAGAACTTTGAATACGGATATCTCGGAAACTAGAGGAGATAGCGAAAAAGTTCTTGAAAGACAAGCGTTTCTTTTTTCAAATTCTGTCCGTGACTATTTTCAAAAGTGACACGAAAGCAACAATAACAATAACAATAATAATAATAATAATAATAATAATAATAATAATAATAATAATAATAATAATAATAATAATAATAATAATAATAATAATAATAATAATAATAATAATAATAATAATAATAATAATAATAATAATAATAATAATAATAATAATAATAATAATAATAATAATAATAATAATAGTAGTAGTAATAATAATAATAATAATAGCAATAATAATAATAATAAAATAATAATAATAATAATGACAAAAAAAGAAGAAAAGTAGGTGAAGAAGAATTCACAATATGAAATATATGCATGTAAACATAGAAAAAATAGTGGGTGTATCAGATGTTGGGGAAGTTGGATTGAATCTTAAATACATACGACAAAGTTTGTTCGCATCTTTGGCTGTAGCTACGTACCGTACGTCTAGGAAACTATAACTATAATATGAAAGTTCCTGCGCATGATGTAATTTAATTTGAGAAGACAAACTTCGAATTTTCAAGGTTGTACGTATGGCGGACATACGAGGTGTACTTTAACTGTACCACTATCAGTCAATTAAGCTGTAACACTATCTGTACAATCCCCCATGGGAAATTTCTTCTCCTTCCTACCGGATGCATTGGACCCCCAGCATTTATGCATACGTATGCATATAGAAGAACACTCTCGTTTCGAACACATTCGATTTATTTCACATTAAAATTCGCGTCTCTAATTTTTTCCACATTTTCTACAAAAACGAGTCACCGATCTTAATTATTATTGTTATTGTTATTAATAATTTCAATCGCTACAATGATTATTCCACCAGCAGTGATGGATGGCTCATAAAAATCCAAACACTTTTTGTCCAAAAATTATTTTTCTATTTCCCGTAGTTTCCGAGATATCCCTGTTCGAAGATTCTTCGGCGTAGTTGCGGTGACGCCACCGCCAGAGGCGCCACGGTTGAATTCCACACTTAATCGCCCGTAGATTCCAAACAAATGGGTTTAGAGAAAAATCGCAAAGGATGAAAGAATTTTAAAAGTTCGGTATTGTTATATTTCCTCGTCAATTTTCAATTTGGGTTCAATTTTTAAATTGTAGAGGCGCTGCTGTCGAATTCCAGCTTCGTCCCCTTCTATCTTCCAACCGGTTGGTTCTAGAAAAAATTGCAAAGGATGAAAAAATCTCAAAATCACAGCTCCTTTCGAAATTTCTCATCAATTTCAAATTTCGATCTAATTTTTAAAATGTAGAGGCGCTACGTTCGAATTCCAGTTTCGTCCCCTTTTATCTTCCAACCGGTTGGCTCTAGAAAAAAATCGTAAAGGGAAAAAAGCTTGAAAATCACGAACTCTGGCGTATTCTCTAACGAAAATTCGAAATCTCAGCAGATTCGGAGAAATTAGGGTCGACATTAGCACGTACGTAGGAGCTACCCGCTATCAGCCTCGATCGCACTGTCCTATAAACAAAAAAGGGCGAAAGGCCGCGATAATTTATGGGCTTCTCCTCGAGACTCACGCACACACGTACCTGTCGTATCCGTAAGGGTAGCAACTCGCTCTTAATGTTCCTTTTAACGCATGAAATAAAGATTGACACCGACTAGGAAACCTACTTCGGCTTACAGCCCCCCAAAAAAAGAAAAGAAACTGGAGGGAGGAAAACGAAGAACAGGGATCAATAATGCACCCCGTTGTGTGTCTTTTTTTTTGTCTCCCCGTTCACTGATATAAAAAAAAAAGAAACGAGAAAAGGGATGTAGATGGACGTTCGGTAGCATCTGGCATTTCGGCCGAGGAAATAATGAGAACACGACAACTCGAGCATTTTCCAGTTGATGTCCATCCCCGGGACTCCTGGAGGGGGATGGGATGCGTAATTGAATTCAGATAATGTCAAAAGCCACCCCCTGCAGTGAAGCTGGCACTAATAAGCGAGCGCCGTCACGAGGGGTACCCCGAGGGGTCAGAAACTGGGTCTCGTCGCGAGAAATAACAGGGAAAGTTCCACGAGAGTTCCCTTGCAACCCGGAGACGAATTGCAGAAAAAAAAGTTGGAAGTCCTTCGTTTGAATTTTTTTTTCTTTCAAAAAGGTCTCACTGATTATTATTATTATTATTATTATTATTATTATTATTATTGTTATTTTTTGCAATTAGTAGAATCGTTGTTCTGTCAGTGGGAACGGATAGCTTATGAAAATCCAAACATTTTTTGTCCAAAAACTATTTTTCTATCTCGAGTAGTTTCCGAGATATCTCCGTTCGAAGATTCTTCTGCGTAGTTACGGTGACGCCACCACCAGAGGCGCGACGGTTGAATTCTACACTTAATCGCCCGTAGATTCCAAACAAATGGGTTTAGAGAAAAATCGCAAAGGATGAAAGAAATTTTAAATCTTTGTTATTACTGTAATCCCTCATCGATTTTCAATTTGGTTTCAATTTTTTAACAATAGAGGCGCTGCCGTCGGATTCTACCTTCATCCGTTTCTTTCTTCCAACCGGTTGCGTTTAGAGAAAAATTGCAACGGATGGATAATTCTCAAAAACCCAACTTCTCTTGGAATTAGGGTCACTCAATTTTGAAAAAAATGTTTCAAACCCCAAAAAAGCTCTGTTTCTCCTCTGGAACGTAGCTTTTTTCCCGAAGCTGGAGGTAGAAGGTGGGTAGATAAATAGAGGGATTTTAATTTCGAGCTACTTTTCGGATAATTATCCGAATACCCTCTCGAGTTTGGAGTTGCTCGGTGACATTCTCGATTGAAAGTTCACTTCGTATGGACGAGGGAGCTTGACAAAACGTTGGAAATTACAAGCAACGTCGACGAGTAAATTGTTCGGTCGCGGAAATTAACGGAAATGGGAAGGACGCTGGGAAAAGTCACTTTCGCAGCCTCTTTCGTCTCGATTTTACCAATTTCCGAGATTTCCATCGAATCCTCGAGCTTTTCGTCTACTTTTGAATTTCATGCCGAACGAAGACCTTCCCCAGACCTTTTCAAAGTACAATGCTCTAATGCTGTATTAATTAATAACAACAAAAATAACAACAAACAGTTCTCAAGCCTTTTTGGAATTCTCGAAAATTTCCAGGAAAATTAAAATTCAGAAATTTGATGGTAGTTGTAGCAACAACAATAATAATAATAATAATAATAATAATAATAATAATAATAATAATAATAGTAATAGTAGTAGTAGTAGTAGTAATAATAATAATAATAATAATAATAATAATAATAATAATAATAATAATAATAATAATAATAATAATAATAATAATAATAATAATAATAATAATAATAACATCAATATCAAGAAAAACAAAAACAATAATAATAATAATAATAATCAGATCTCGAAATTTTTTTCAATTTTGAAAAAATTCCTAGAAATTCAAAATTCAGGGAATCGATGAGTGATTACTTGTGGGGGGCTCGGGGGAGAGATCTTATCGGCAGACCCACGGATACACGCGCTATCGGATCGATAGGGACTCTAGATAGCTGGTATAAAAAAAAAATAAAAGGAAACGGGAAAACCGTTCGCGACATCCATTATGAAAGAAGAGGAATGCATTTCCATCGATCGCGTTGTTTAACGGCTCGGTCGGTGGTTTGTTTTCGGAGAGAAGCTCCTTAGTATATGACAGTGCAAGTTGCTTCACTAGAGTTTGCAATGAAACGACGATACCCTGAGGGGATCCCTCTTTTCCGTATGAATCAGATATGAAGATAATTGAATTAAAATTATTATACATAAAACGGTGTAGTTTATTTATATCTTAAATAAATATTATACCATATTAAATGACATTTAAACGATGATTTTGTTTTATAACGTTAATAATTCAAAAATATTAATTATCGAAAGAAATGAACTTAGTTTCCCTGCTGTGCTCGCTTTACGAGTGAGTCGTTGCACGGAGAAGAGAGAGACACTGTAGGAGGGCGTGGCTTTGGAGGCAGCTAGGAAGGGGGAGTTACCGCGGAGTGGGGGAGCGCTCCCAGTCAGTCAGGCCGCGTCAGTCGGCGCGTACGCTTCGTTAGAGATATACTGGAAATCAAAGATCTTGTTTCTAATTTCAATAAAATTCGAATGAAGAAATAAAAATGTCACATACATATGTAGAAAATTAGTACATATGTGTGTCATGCGAATCCCCTTTGCTGGTTTCATTTCCAATCCAAGCACCGAACTTTTTTCGCCGGTTGCAGTTATTCATGATCGATAACTGCGCGGATGATTGGAGGATCGCGATGACCTGGCAGCGAATAACGCAGATCTCGTTGGAGCTGATCATCTGCGCGATTCATCCGATACCCGGGGAGTACTACTTCCTGTGGACGACCAAGCTGGCCAACAAGGGCGGCGACATCGGCTCGAAGTGGGTGCCCTACGACGTCACCCTGTCGCTGCCGATGTTCCTACGACTGTACCTCATCTGCCGGGTGATGCTGCTGCACTCGAAGCTCTTCACGGACGCCTCCTCCAGGAGCATAGGGGCCTTGAACCGCATCAACTTCAACACGAGATTCGTCCTCAAGACGCTCATGACCATTTGCCCCGGGACCGTTTTACTCGTTTTCATGGTCTCCCTCTGGATCATTGCCTCCTGGACCCTCAGACAGTGTGAAAGGTAACGTGTGCGTGTGCATGGGTGTATGTATTTGTATGTGTGTCTATTTTTCAGAAAAAGGGGAGGGGGGTGAACAATGTGTGTGTATATATTTTTTATATTATATAATGTTGCTTTATTTTAATTTGGGGAATCAATTATTTCGAAAATATTATTTATATTTTCAAAATTGGAGATTTTTTTGGATGAAAAAAGGGAGGGCAGAATGTATATATATATTTTCTTTTATTATTAAACTTTTTTCAATTGGGGGAAAAAATAATCTCGAAATTAATATTTATATTTTTTGAAATTTACTTTTAGGTCGAAACTGTTGGGTTTTAAATGGTCCAACTTTGAAAATTCATAACTTTGGAACCAAACGAGATAGAAAATTTTGGTTTTCAGGATCTTGAAACTTGATATTTCTACTTCATATCCTGTAAATTTTTAAATTCTAGAAAATTGTGTCTTGGAATTATCAATTTTTATATGCAAATTAAAAATTCTTACTCTTCATGTATCGAGTCAGATTTTGAAAATTCGTAAGTTTGGAACAAAGAGTGATAAAAAAGTTTGCTTTTTAGGATTTCAAAGCTTTGGATATCCACTTTATACTCCAAAAATGTCAAGCATCTAAAAAATGTTTCCACGGTGCCATAAATTGTCAAATGCGAAAGGATGTCTTACTTCTAATCTATCGATTGTCTAATAATGCAAAACTTGAAAAATTCATAATTTTGCGCCAATAGGTGGCAGGGAATTTCGCTTTTTAAGGCTTTACAATTTCAGAGCTCTTCCTTCGACCCCGTAAATTTCCAGTTCCTACAAAACGCCTCGTTTCTGCAAAGATCTCTCCTCCGGTGGTAGACTATAAGAAAATTTGCAGGTGGATTCGAAGGTAGTGAATTTAGACTGCTCAATTTGCCTGCAGATAAATTCCCACCCTGGCCATCGGTTTCATTTGAATTTCAACAGATGTTTCAGAAGCAGTGCATGAGAAAAAATGCCGACACCTATAAATTTTTACCGTCCTACGAGTAAACTTCCCTATCAACTTTCATCCCCGCCTCAGAAGAGGGTAGGAAACCTATAAACCTTGAGTTTTATCTCTCGTTCTGGTCGATATTAACTCTGATTCGAAAAAGAATAGGATATCTGTATACCATAATTTGGATGTATATGTGATATATGTTTATGATTTAATTCGAAAAAAATATGATCTATATACATATATATATTTGCACACTTTTTTTTAAGTAGGAACAGTGTCGATTTTCAAACGGTACTGTTTTGAAAATTTGTAACTATGAGTAAAAGAATGATAGGAAATTTCGCGCTTCGGGATTTCGTAGCTTCAGATTGCTACTTTAAATATCCTGCAAATTTCATCTTTGGATAAATTTTTAAATTACAATTGCAAATTTTCGAACGCGAAAGGATCTTTTGGATTTTTTGCAGGAATTTCTATTTCTATAAAGACTTTTTTCTGAGTGGTCCAACTTTGAAAATTCATAACTTTGGATCCAAAAGAGATAAAAAATGTAGCTTTCGTGGATTTCAAAGCTTCAGATTGCTACATTTTACCCTGAAATTTTCAAATTTTAAAAAAATTTTTCCCTACAGTTACAAATTTTCAAATGCAAAGAGGTTTATTGAAATTTATTCACATTTCTAAAATATCGAATTTTTAACTAAACCAACTTTGAAAATTCATAACTTTGGAACAAAAGGTGGTAGAAAGTTCCACTTTGTAGGATTTTGAAGCTGAGGATCTATACTTTTTATCCTACAAATTCGATGTTCTTAAAAAAATTCCCCTTACAATTACAAATTTTCAAACGCAAAAATATTTATGGAAATTTTTTTTAAATATCTATTTTTCAACTAATCGAACCTTGAAAATTCATAACTCTGGATTCGAAAGTGATACAAAATGTAGCTTTCTTGAATTTTCAAGCTTGAGATTGCCACTTTTTACCCTACAAACTTCAAAGTTCTAGAAAATTTTCCCCTAAAGCTACAAATTTTCAAATGCAAATATATCTACCAAAATTTCCCCGCATTCCTGAATTATCCATTTTCCACCCATTCCAACTTTGAAAATTTATAAACTTAGACCAAAAAGTGTACCCTGCAAAATTCAGATTTCCAAAAAATTTTCCTTTGGACTTACAATTTTCCAGCTACCTCATCTTTCCAGAAAACTTCTCGTTCCCAAACCATCGATGCTCCATTGATCCAACTTCGATATATTTATTTATTTATTTATTTATTCAATCATTTACTGGCTTATAAATTTCGAAATTCATTATTTTATACCACGAAGGGCACATTCGTTATACCTTCATCCCCCGTGGATTCGTTCAGGGTCCGTTTTTGGGTGATTCGCTCGGAGTGTCTGGGGAATCGGCCGAAGTTATGAAGTTCCCGAGAGACGTTTACGTTCCGTTATGACGTTTCCTGCATCGAGTCAATATGGGAGACGAGATTTTTGTCGGAGTTGATGCCATGAAAACTTCCACGAGAAATTCCGGACACGTTGCCTTTATGTTTCGTGAGAGTTATAAAGAAAACAGTTTTCCATCAAGTAAAAGCTACCAGCGGCTGGAGGGAATGGGGTTGAAAGGAGGAAAGAGTGCTCGCGAGGGTTGAGGAGATTCCTCCCTACCAGGGAATGCACTTTAGCCGGGATGCGATCGCGGGTATTAACGGTGGAATAAATTTTCAATAATTAACCCTCACTCGGCACACTTCCGTGGAAGGACGTCCTCGGCAAACGGGGGTCATATGGACCCCGATGACAGAAATCATTAAAATAACTATTTTTCAATCAATCCAAATTTGAAAATTCATAAGTTTGGATCCAGAAGTGATAAAAAAATTTAGATTTCTTGGATTTTGAAGCTGCAGATTCCTACTTTTTATCCCGCAAATTTCAGGTTTTTACAAAATTTTCCCCTGAAGGCTACAAATTTTCAAATGCAAACGTATCTATTCAAATTTATTCGCATTCCTAAATTACCCATTTTCCAACTACTCCAATATTTTGACCTGATTTTTTTTTTTGGATTGTCCTGAAAGTGTAATTTTTAAAATAAAGTAGGTTTTACAGCCAAAAAATTAAATTAAGTGTGTTAAAAAATTTTAAACAACGAAAAAAAGAAATTGAAAAAGGGATGATTTCACAAAAAAATATTTGTAACTTTTTCATTGTTGCATATTAAGGAATAAAAAAATTTAACGGGGTCTTCTGCTAAAATGAAATTTATGAAACATGGTCGTGGGGTACATATGACCCCTGCGTGCCGTGTAAGGGTTGCAACCATTAAGGAGAATTTCCATTGAATTTTCTTGATTTGCTTTTTGCGCCTTGGGAGAATTTGAACTTTTTTGGGAAATCTACAAATAGTTAGTGGTAGTAGAGAGAATCTCTCGTGTATCTCTGTTTTTGAAATTTCTCAAAATTTTGAAAATCTTGTAGAAAACAATCGGAAAATTTTAGAAATTCTTCCTGGACCAAAATATTCCAATTCATCGGTTTTACTTTTTTTGGAAATTTTTCTGAGTATAAATTTGAAAAATTTGGGGTTCCTGAAAAATATATACTATTAGTACAGGAAGTGTTCTAGAAATTCCTATTTTTTGAGTTCCAAAAACTTTCCCTGATAATTCAGAAAAAATCCTGAAACCTCTTAGATATTTTTAGAATGAAAATATTGCCATTCTTCGTGTTTGGCTTTTTGGAAATTTTTGTAAATAGGAGTTCGACATTTTTTGAGTATTTCAAAAATAGATGCTGCTAGTTTACAAAATACTCAAAGTATCCCTATTTTTTGAGATCCCACAAATTTCCAAATTCATTCAGAAAAAAAATGCTACTGTTTGCGAATACTTCCAGGAACAAAATATTCCAATTCATCGGTTTTACTTGCTTTGGGAATTTTTATAAATAAGAATTTCAAAATTGTAGGGTTCTTAAAAAATATATATCAGTGGAAGATGAAGTATTCTCAAAATCCCTATTTTTGGAGATCCGAAAAATTTCCAAAATCCTTCACCAAAAAATGCTAATATTTGTGAATACTTCCAAGAACAAAAATATTCCAATTCATCGGTTTTACATGATTTGGAAATATTTATATTTCGGTAATTTGAAAATTTTCGGGTTGTTAAAAAATGCGTATTATTTGTACACGGGGTGTTTTAAAAATCCCTATCTTTTGAGTCCCCAAAAAAATTTGCAAAATTGACCCGAGACTTCCGCTGACTTGAAATTTGCGAAATACGCTCGTGGAGTGCATATGAACCCCGTGTGCCGAGCAAGGGTTGAAACCATTGTGGCGAATCTCCATTGAATTTTTGTTGCTGCCGGCTGTCGTTTCGTATCGGCCCTGTTGGTATTTGCACGGTGGTCCTGGAATTTATTAGCAATGTTGTCCGACGGTTTTCGAATAATGGAGGTATTTGTTGATTTGAGAAAGGTACGAAAATTGGAAGGGTCGTGAATGTTTCAAGGGATCCTTTTGTATTGGCGAATTTGTTATTCCGAGCGAGATTTTCCTGGGAGCATATTTGCGAGATATAAAGTGGAGGTTCGGAGCTTTCGAATCCTGCCATGAGAGATTATTAGTATTATTTATCTTTTTTTGTTTCAGTTTTATGAATTTTTTTTGAATTGGACCACGTGAAAATCGATAGGAATTTTTTTCGGAATTTTTGAAAAATGTAAATAATTAGCTCTGAATGTCTTCTACATTCGCATATTTTTCGAATTCAAAATATTCCACGGATACCTTAAAAAAAAATTCCGGAATTTTTCAAAAGAACTCGATTTTCCAATTCTTTAGAGTTTTTAGGAATTTTTTATAAAGAATTTTTGACAATTTTCCATTACGCAAAAGTGTGCAACAATTCTTCACCAACGATACAAGTTTAAATTTCGCGCCGTGGGGTCACGGACAGCGCCCTCCCGTGGTCCCTAAGGGAACTAAGAGTCTACGGTTCCAAATGTTCGTGTAACCGAATTCTCTTTTGATTCGTTATTTATTCGGTTATTAATAAATAGTAATAATATTTATATGATATTTTCTCGCAGCAGTATGGGAAAAGTCTGGGAGAGACTCGAATATCGCGCAGAAAGGGAAAATAATTGCGGTAGCAAAGGAGATCCTCCAATTATTTCGCTGATGCAAACGGTCTGATAAGAAAAGAGCAAAAAGGAGGCAGATCTTCACCTTGAACCCATTCGTTCGAGTATCTTTAAGCATCGACTTCTTCTTCCGCGCTTATTTTTACTCTCTGCTTAAAGTGTCCTCGAATTGTAACCATCATCCACCAATTTATGAATAATTGGAATGTGCAAATTAAGTGCGCCGAACTTTTGCCCCCCCCCCCCCCCCCTCCACGCTTTGGTTTTTGGGAATTTCAGAATTTTTAAAATGTATGTACACCTACGCTCCAGGAAGTTGTCTGGACATCCATATTTTTTTGGATCCCAAAAAATCTTCAAGATCTTTCAGGGAAATTTTGAAAATCTGTAAATATGTTCAAAACACGAATTATCTTGATTCCTTTCCTCTTCGGGAATTTTTATTACCGAGAATTTGAACATTTTTGGGAATTGTAAAAATAGGTAGTGGGACTTGGGGGAATGTCATAGGTATCGCTCTTTTTGAAATTTCTTAAAATTTTTAAAATCTTGAAGATCAAAATTTGAAAGGTAATAAATATTTCCAGGACCGAGATTATCCAATTCATCGCTTTCACCTGCTTTGGGAATTTTTATAAATAAGAATTTGAAAATTTCAGGGTTCTTAAAAAATGTATTCCATTAGTGCATGAAGTGTCGTAGAAATTCCTATTTTTTGAGCCGCAAAAAATTTGCATAATCTTCCAGAAAAAAATTCGAAAAGTTCGCAGATATTGTAATTTTTCATGTTTTCGTTGTTTTGCAATTTTTAAAAATCAGTGTTCGAAATTTTTTGGGTATTTCAAAAATACATCTTGCTAGTTGCCGAAAAGCTCTAAGTATCCCTATTTTTTGAGTCCCAAAAAATCTCCATTATCATCCAGAAAAAAATTGGAAAAGTTCGCAGATATTGTAGTTTTTCATGTTTTCATTGTTTTGGAATTTTTAAAAATCAGGGTTCGACATTTTTTGGGCATTTCAAAAATACATCTTGCTAGTTTGCGAAAAGCTCTAGATATCCCTATTTTTTCAGTCCCAAAAAAATTTCGAAAATCATTTGATAAAAATTCTGAAAGAATGTTCGTCGATCTTTATGAAGGAAAAACTAAAGATAAGATAAAGAAAAAAAAAGAACAATTCTATTTCCTTTATAAATGAATATAGAAGACGAAAATCTTCTTTCTGTTTCAAAGGTTTCATGATGAAGAACACGCGAATCTTCTAAATGCAATGTGGCTCATCGCAATCACGTTCCTCAGTGTTGGCTTTGGTGATATTGTGCCGAACACGTACTGTGGAAGAGGTATAGCAGTTTCTACTGGGATGATGGTGAGATAATTGTTACCACGTACCTTCTATATCGCACGCGTGCCGTTCATTTTCAAAAAAGAAAAGAAAAGAAAATTCAATTAAAGCCGGTCTAAATGTCCCAATTTTTGATATCCTCAAAAATTTGCAGCATTTTTCGAAAAAAATTCCGAAACTGTGCAAAGATTTTCAGGATTTTGAACATCAGAGTTTTGTTTACCGGCTTTGGGAATTTTTACAAACGGGATTTTGGAAATTTTATCAATTCCAAAAATAGTTTCGAAACGTTCTAAAAAAACCTTATTTTTTACAATCCAAAATATTCCCAAAATTTTAACATAAAAATTTTAATTAAAAAAAATCTCAGTTATCCAATTCCTTAAAATTCTAATTTTTGTTAGTATAAATTTTAATTGACAAAATCTCAATCCTCCGATTCCTAAGAATCCTATTTTTTCAAGTATAAATTGTAATTACAAAAATTTGGAAATTGAAAACACTGTATCCTTGCAGGGCGCAGGATGTACAGCTTTACTCGTAGCGGTGGTCTCCAGGAAGTTAGAGCTCACCAGAGCGGAAAAACACGTTCATAACTTTATGATGGACACACAGTTGACTAAAAGGGTGAGTCTGTCAGTTCCTCTCGTAACGAGTTTTCTGAAACTGCAAAAAAAAAAATTTCCTCTTTGTCTTCGCATTATCAGTCAATCGTGAGAAAAAAGTTCACTTGGGACAAAAATTTTCATTTCCCGGGATGGATTTCCCGTGAAAAGGGTTGAAAAAGTGAGGAAACGTTTGAATTTCGCGCCGTTGACTCCGAGACAGCGCCCCCCGCGGTCCCTAAGGGAACCAAGACGCTGAAACGCAACGTTCCACTTCGAGTGACTGTGGAAACAAAATTCGAATTGTAGTTTTTATTATTTGTTATTTGTTCATATTAATTCGCTAGCGGGGAAATTTGATTGGATGGAAATTTCGTTAGGTTTAATGCAAATTTACAATAATATATACGGGAGTTCGTAAATTACATGCAACCGCTGCAGGAGCCCAAGCGGTGGGAGAGGGGAATATTGTAATCAGAGTAAGAGGGTAATTAAACATTACGACGTACAGTTTCGAAATAGTAGAATTACGACGGAAACGGGTTGTAAAGGAAGACCTGCACCTTATGTATCCTTTAAGAGGTCTTATTTCTATGCAATTCCCACCGGAACTCACTTCAATCAGCGTTAGTTGGAATTTGAATCGCTTTGTTGATTAAAAAAGAAATATGTGTGCGTGCATTAATTATTTTTTTGTTTGTAATAATTTGTTTTATTTTATTATTTTTATTTTATTGCTTTTATTAAATTTTATTATTTATTATAATTTTGTAATTGAATACTTCGTTGGTCATATAATATATTTATGAAAGCGATCAAAGTGATAAACGAAAGAATGTTATTATTTTTATTTATTTCATTTTATTTTATTTATTCTATATGCAATTAATTATTCGTTTTCTTGTTTACTTATTGATTTTTTTTATTTAGTAGTAAGTCATTATTTACTTTTCTAAAAAATGCCAACCCCTTTTGTTAATAAAAAAGACTAAAAAATTCATAAATAATTAATTTTCTATTTGATTACATTCATTCTGTGTGTACAGAATTTATTAAGATAAATTTACTTGGAACTTATAAATATTGCCTCGACCGAAATATCGCAAAATTCCAACCAAATCTCCTTTTTGTTGATAATAAAAATATGTCAGACGATAGTCAGAAGCCGGAAATCCAATCTCGGATTATGTATATTCGCTGTATCGGCAACCCTCGTTAATTTCCATTTAGGGTCAAGAAGAAGCACCTTCTTGGCTCCGAGCCACGATAAAATTGATACGATGTATGTCAATTATATACAGGTGTCCATAAAATTATACGAAATGCACAGAAATGTAGGTTGAGATTAAAACGGTGGGAGTAGTTCGCTTAGGGACCGCGGGGGGCGCTGTCAGTGACGACAGGCGCGAGATTCAAATCTTAAAATTAGTTTCCAGTAAAAAAGGAAACTAGAGATGGAATTTTTTTTCGCCGTAATTGAGATTTTGGGATTTCTGGTAATTGGTAAATTATTCCCTAGGTAATTTCAACTCTAGTGAGAAAAATAGGAATTATTTTATTAATTCCAAAAGATAATGCTGTGTGGAAGTAAATGCAAATTATATGAAATTAATGAAAATATAGGCTTTCAAGTAAAATTGGGGAAAAGGAGTGAAAATAATTCGTCCAGGGACCACGGAGGGCGCTGCCAGTGACGAAAAAGCGGGAAATTCGAATAAATAATTTTGACAATGGACGTTCGTTTCTTGGTAGAGACGAAACTTTCGGTCCAATCAACAAGGTCCACTTTGGAACAGCGGTTTCTACATAAACATTGATGTTACTCCTTTACCGGATTACTTAGTTAGCTGAATAATTAAGTTGACTTATCGTTAGTTATTGTTGGCTTTGGTAAAACAATCCCGACGTAATCTCGGCTTGTACAAACTATCGACTTTAATTGCAAGTTCTGTTGAACATCAAACTTGGAAATCCGTAGCTCCGGGAGGAAGAATCAGAACGGGTTACAAAAAATTGCATTTTTGTGCTTTGTAATTCTCCTTTTTACCCCACAAATTTCCAGGTTCTAGGAAATACTCCGTTTTGATATTAAATTCTTAAAACTAAGAGGGGCTTTTTATTTTCCGTTAAAGCTACCGGTAGAGAAAGTTTCAATTACGTGTTTTAAAATTCGTAACTTTGGAAGACATAATCGTAGAGGGTTGTGAAAAATCTCGTTATGAAGGTCTAACCTTCTACTTACTACCCCATAAATTTCAAGGTCCTAGGAAATCCCCCCTTCGAGTAATAAATTTATGAAGTGGAAGGAACTTTTGCTTTTCAGCTAAAACTGCGAGTAGAAGTAACCTTCAATTTCTTATTTAACAATTTATAATATTGGAAAGCAAAATCCTAAAGAGTTGCAAAAAATCTCGTTTTGAAGGTCTAACTTTCCACTTACTGCCCCATAAATT
The DNA here is from genome assembly GCA_949825005.1 of Gasteruption jaculator. NCBI lineage: Eukaryota > Metazoa > Arthropoda > Insecta > Hymenoptera > Gasteruptiidae > Gasteruption > Gasteruption jaculator. The sequence continues at coordinate 5,366,296 of OX463764.1, read as the reverse complement.
TCAAAGCTCTAGAAAATCTTCCCTTTAAGTAATAAATTTATGAATTGGAAAGGATTTTTGTTTTCCTACTGAAACCGCCAGTATAAAAAATTTTCAATTTAATATTTAAAAATTCGTAACTTTGGAAAGCAAAATCCGAAAGGGTTGCAAAAAATCTCGTTTTGAAGCCCTACCCTTGTATTTGCTACCCCATAAATTTCAAAGTTCTAGGAAATCCTCCCTTTGAGTAATAAATTTATGAAGTGGAAAGAACTTTTGCTTTTCAGCTAAAACTGCGGGTAGAAGTAACTTTCAATTTCTTATTTAACAATTTATAATATTGGAAAGCAAAATCCTAAAGAGTTGCAAAAAATCTCGTTTTGAAGGTCTAACTTTCCACTTACTGCCCCATAAATTTCAAAGCTCTAGAAAATCATCCCTTTGAGTAATAAATTTATGAATTGGAAAGGATTTTTGTTTTCCTACTGAAACCGCCAGTATAAAAAATTTTCAATTTAATATTTAAAAATTCGTAACTTTGGAAAGCAAAATCCGAAAGGGTTGCAAAAAATCTCGTTTTGAAGCCCTACCCTTGTATTTGCTACCCCATAAATTTCAAAGTTCTAGGAAATCCTCCCTTTGAGTAATAAATTTATGAAGTGGAAAGAACTTTTGCTTTTCTGCTAAAACCGCGAGTGGAGGAAATTTTCAATTTCATATTTAAAAATTCATAACTTTGGAAAGCAAAACCCTAAAGGGTTGCAAAAAATCTCGTTTTGAAGCTCTACCCTTGTACTATCTACCCTACAAATTTCAAGGTTCTGGAAATTTTTCGTCTATTTAATAAATTGACGTAGCAAAAATTATCGTTCGATTTTCCACTGCAACTACGAACAGTTGCAGCTTTCGCTGGGGACTTTGATAATTCGTAACTTGGGGTAAAAAAATTTCGCGATCATTCGGAAAAGCTTGTTTCGAAGCTCCAATCTTACGCTTACTGCCCCATAAATTTCAAGCTTCCAAGTAATTCTCCCTCGGTATACCGGCTGCCCAAATAAAAGGGTATCTGCGAATTCCCCGATAAATAGGAATCCACGTTTGCCTATGGGATTCAGCCCAAACCAGCTGGAAAATACGATCAGGGCTGCCGCTGGAACGTTTCCTCGGGCACTTGTAATTTTCACATCCACCGATTACGAGCTGAATTTACTTTGAACCCCTTGGTGTGGGGCTGCCGACGTATCGTATAGTCCTCCCTCGGTTTAGCCGAAGACAATTCGCTCTTGGTCTGCTCTGGGCTGCCCACCGGAGTCGTAGAAACAATACGATACCTCGAAATCGATTGTTACACAGATATACATCGCCGGTGCTAATCCTAGACATCGCTCATAGATCTTGCTCTGTCTGTATTTCTATATAGATACTGTATAGGCAGGGGGTAGTTCTCCCCATTACTATAGGTCACGGCCAAACTATCAAGTCCATATACACTTTTGTGTCGATTTTTTTTTTCTACATGTATACCAAACCGATATAAATACAATTTTTTACACACACGCATACGCACACAGGTATATATGTATATGTATAAAAAATAATTTCAATTCCATACTTGAAAATTTGTAAAATACTTCCTATTTTTCTAATTAGAATTGAAATTAACCAGAAAATAGTTTATCAATTCCGAGAAATCCCAATTACGACCGTGAAATTCCATTTCTACTTTCCTTTTCTACTGAAAACTAAGTTTAAGATTTGAATCTCGCGCTTTCGATCACTGACAGCGCCCCTCGTGGTCCCTAAACGAGCTACCCCCACTCTTTTCCCTCGGTTTTGCTTCATTAATTTCATATAATTTTCTGTACGTGTGCATTCACATCCGTACAATATTATTTTTTGAGGTTATGTATTGCCTATTGTAAAAAAAAACCCCGTTAAATCTATGTTGTAAAACATCTGGTATTTTCCATTGAATTTGAAAATGCATTCTCAGGAGCAGAACATGTGTTTGTCGTAAAATGTATTAAAAAAAAAGAAGTTTAAACAAAAAATCCAATTGTCAAAGTATAAATAGTATGCACACAGGTATATATATGTATAAAAAGTAATTTCAATTCCATATTTGAAAATTTGCAAAATACTTCCTATTTTTTCAATTAGAATTGAAATCAACCAGGAAATAGTTTATCAATCCCGAGAAATCCCAATTACGACCGTAAAATTCCATTTCTACTTTCCTTTTCTACTGAAAACTAAGTTTAAGATTTGAATCTCGCGCTTTCAATCACTGACAGCGCCCCTCGTGGTCCCTAAACGAGCTACCGCCACTCTTTTCCCTCGGTTTTACTTAATTAATTTCATATAATTTTCTGTACGTATGCATTCACATCCGTACAATATTATTTTTTGAGGTTATGTATTGCCTATTGTAAGAAACCCCGTTAAATCTATGTTGTAAAACATCTGGTATTTTCCATTGAATTTGAAAATGCATTCTCAGGAGCAGAACATGTGTTTGTCGTAAAATGTATTTAAAAAAAAGGGGGTTTAAACAAAAAATACAATTGTCAGAGTATAAATAACACGCTTATAGCGTGTGAGGACGCAACAATTATACCGGAGATGCAGAAGTTACTCATTCGAATCCACTCCCGCCATTATGACCGTAATATAAATAACGAGCGATATCGGGGCTGAAATAATTCCGTGGAATGACGAGCCAGCCGAGCTTTGTTGGCTGCCCATTCACGAGACCCGAGACGGCACCTCTCCTCTTTGGCCACTCGCTCGGCGGAGCAAAGGCAAACATTTGTCGACGAGACAAAGGGAAAGAGTCTTTCAGGCCGAAGGACATCTCGTTTCTAATGAAATCCAGTTTCCTATTACCGGCGGAATCCTATTTATTCCAAAACCCCATCCCGAGACAACGGAGAAAATACGAAAGCCGCCCCCATCTGCAAAAACAGCCACGTCCCTCTGTATCCTGCTTAGGCAATTTCTGGAATTGGAGGGCGAAGTCGTATACGGGGATTTCCCGTTTATCGTTCGCTCGCAGTTTCTGCAATACGACTCGGAGTCCGTCCAATCAAATATTGTGGCAGCCTTGAGTGTCGAATAAATTGTCCAGAGTTGCGAATTTCAGCGGAAAAATGCTCGTGCCCGGGGAAAAATAGTTCCATCATTTTTCTCACATCGATGTACCATTTTATTCGCATAAATGTATATAGCGCGGGATACTCGGAGGGTCTGGGGAAGCTACCGTACAAATTTCGTCCCGATCCGACCGGTAGTTTTCGCATTAATCACGAAAACAGAAATTTTCTCTTCGTCGCCGATGACAAATAGTCGGATAATGTTTTTTATACTTCAATATATTATTTATTTCGTAATAATGTTCAACCCGTGATACTTGGGAGGATTTGGGGAAACTACCATAAAAATTTCGTTGAAATCGGATCGGCACTTTTTTACGTGTCAATTTTACAATGAAAGCTCCAAGTGATAGCGAGGAAAGGGTTTTGGCGTGGTGCGTATACGCCCCACGCTATAAAATTCAGACCATACCGATGTAAAGCAGGGTCCGGAACGTGCTAATCCAACATTCGCCTCATTTCTTTTGTTTCAGTTAAAAAATGCTGCCGCCAACGTGCTGCGGGAGACGTGGCTGATTTACAAACACACTCGTTTAGTTAAAAGAGTCAACCCCGGACGTGTTCGAACGCATCAACGAAAATTTCTCTTAGCAATTTACGCGTAAGTGTTGCGACGGTCCCCGTATCTGCAATTCATATTTGAGCGCCCGAATCCCCCCCCCCCCCCCGTCCCAACCCGTCTCACTCCATCTTCAGTGGCTCCTCACTTTATCGGCGGTCGACTCATGAGCCCCGATAGTCTATGGCTAAGCCGCTAAACCATGGGATCCCAGAGTTTGCGAAACTTTCCCTTTCCCACACCATAGAAAAAAGAAGAAAAAAAAAGGTACTTTGTTTTTATTGGCCAACGGTTCGAAACTTTTCGTCCGTGGGCTTAACAAAGCCTTCGCCGGAGTAAATCGAAAAAACGCCGAACCCTTGTCCCGCCTGGGATCCACAAGCACCATTTTTCGCCATTTCGATGTCGATCAATCACTTTTAAAGATTATTCAAAATAAATTTTGGCGAGCCCTAAAAGTTGAAAATCGTCACTTCGATTTAATGATAATTAATTACGCTCGAACCTTTTGACACTTTTCGTCCAAGTCCATTAACGGACACTTCCGGGTGATATTTACCGCGCGAAATTTAAATGTGACACACATAAAAAAAATAATTGAAAGCATAAAGGCGAGTTTCCACTACACGTGCGCTTAAGGCGAATATTCACTACCCCGTCAGTCAATGACAGCGGCCCGTGGCTGTGGTTTATTTTGTTAAAGAGTTCGAGCGTTTACGGTATCGATTCGTCAAAAGGTTTAGAAGTCGAGTGTAATTAATTACTGGGCAATTCCAAAATGGATATTGCTGATTGTTAATTAACTATTTACAATTTGTTTTCAAAAAAATGGGGTAGATTCGCGGTAGCCAAAAGTAACAGAAAAACAACATTGCAAGGCCCTTGGAACCCACATCCACATCCACATCCACATCCAGGTCCAGGTCCAAGGCCAGGTCCAGATCCTAAAGTACTTTAGGTCCCAGTGAAGATATATGTACTAACATGATGCCCCCATTTTGTGATTTGCTTGCAGCCTTAGGAAAGTAAAAATGGATCAGCGGAAGCTAATGGACAATGCCAATACTATTACAGACATGGCCAAGGTAAATCTCGTTGTGTCTATAAGTCGCCCTTATGTCCTTAAGTCGCCACAATACATCCACGCATCTTCAACAAAATTCAGATCCTTGAATTAAACCATCAGAGCCTCTTGTAAACTTTCAGGTTCATGACTCGTATCTTGATGAGTGTCCCCAGCATTTTTTCGTTCTCCTCAGAAATGCCCAGTGTCTCTTTGTCTCCATCCAAAATCCCCAGAATCCATTTACCCTCCTTTAAAAGTCCCCAGAACTTCTTCGACTCCATGAAAAATCGCCAAAACTTCTTCATCTCCACCAGAAATCCCCAGAATGTCTTCACCTCCATCGACATTTTTAAACCCTCGCCATCGGATCCACAATTGACACTTCTTCTCTGCTCGTAGACCCAAAACACGGTGTACGAGATCGTCTCGGACATGAGCACGCGCCAGGACGCGCTGGAGGAGCGGCTGGTGAGCCTGGAGGAGAAGTTGACTTCCGTTCAGGAGCAGCTGGACCTGCTACCGGAAGCTCTGACGCGGTGTTTGGCCCAACACGCGGAACGGCTGGAACAGCGGCGCAACTTCCTGCACCCGGACACGGCTGTGGCCATGGCCACACCCGGCGTGGGCGGCGGCAGCGCCGGTACGGCTGGTGGCGGCGGCACGAACTCCGCCGGTGGCAACAACAGCCTGGCGATCGGCCTATCGGGCGGCAACATCTCGGGCCACCATCCTCTGGCCAGTCTCTCGAATTCACCTCTACTGCCTCACTCCCGAAGCGTCCCCAGCGCCCCCAGCACAATATCCCTGCATCCCTGGTCCGTGAGTCCGGTGCTACCGCCGATCTCCAGTCGGACGCCCCATCTGGTGCCGGACACCGGCGCTGGCAGGCACCACAGCAGCAGCGGCAGCGCCACCGGCACCACCACCACGCAATCCGTCACCAGGCTCACGTCGCAAGCGGGCATGGGAGGCCTCGGAAACAGCCAGGGCTCGGACACGTCCGCGCACAGCTGAGTCTCGTCTTTGCAGCCGCAGCATTCGTACTAAACTTTCTTATCCAATGGGCCTTTTTACGTATACGGCTGATCTTTATCGTTCTTACAATGAAGTCTCTCGCTGGTCCGACGCCGGCCAGAGATCAGGTATTTTTCGATTGACCTTTTGCTCAGACCCGCGACGGGGTCGAAGAGGAGACGAAGAGGACAAGAAAGGAAAATAACAAATACGAGCCTAAAATTCACATATTTTAGTTCCTTCGTTCATGGCGTTGGAGTTTTTTACGCCCCGGAAATAGGGGATCGTTGGTTTTTGTGGTTTTTGACGAAATTGGGGCATCCGTGATCCTTTACTTCTTCTGGTGCACTTAGGCCCCGGCAGAGGCGCTGTTAGTGTCGCTAAGTTATCCGCGGAATCATGAGAGTGTTTTTCTGAGTCTACTTTATCTATCTGGGATACGAATATACCCGCGAACGTCACTTCCGCTATGGCGCTAGTGTCGCCTTCAGGAAATCCAAAAATTTGTTGTTTTTTTTATTCCAGAAATGAAGGATTTTGGAAATATAATTAATTATTGATTATCAATGAAAAAACCCAATTAATAACTTTGGAAGTAGAATCCCCATTCGTAACGGTAACGTTACACCGGAAGTGACACCCATCGTTTCTGATTGGCTCCGGTCGAGCAACAGCGCCTCTGGCGGGGCCTAGACGCGGTACCGGTTCTGGCGGGAAAGCGGTACCGCCTTCGAACCTTTTTTTGTAGACCGTCGTTGTTCGAACGCTAGGGATTCGAGATATACGTGCGAATTCTTCCACTTGCTGCGTGCTGCTACCCACAAGCCCAACTCGCGTGCCTGAACTAAATAACAAAAAAAAACAAACAAACAGAAACAAATAATTAAAAATACAAATTCTTACCTTTTTTCCCCTTTTTATTTTGTTCCTCGGAACATTTCGTGCACATTCGATACGACCTCGTGGAAAATCGCGGACAGGCACAAGTCGAGAAATCCCGAGTGACTCTTAAATCGAGGTCCTAATTTGCCAATTTTTTCGTTTTCAAAATAAACAAAATGGGAGAGGGGGGGCTTTATATACCAGCGGGATTATTGAATCCCGTTGAATTAAATTCAAAAAAGGGAATTTTCGGAATCGAATAATCGAAATTTTGCTTTTTAATAAGTTTTTGATTTCGAATGACTCTTTTTATTAAATAAAGAGGTCAAAACAAAAAATTTGTGATGGGGAAACCGAGTTTTAGGGCACTAACTAGACTCTTTCGTGTCTTACGCCGGCTATTAGTCGCTCCGAGTTCAGTTCAGCCGCGTATAGTAGATTTAAGAGTGACATCCAACGAAAAATACGAGAACTTACCCGTTGTTTATTACGTAGCTTCAGTTCGCCGAAACGCCGGACGGAGCACCACTGCCGGTAGGCGGAGTGGGGGACGGCGGGGAGCGCCGGGGCGGGTCACGTGGTCCAATCGGAGGCTCTTGCCTTGCCTGGCCACGCCTCCCGAGCAGTGGTTCCCCGTTTGACGGTGTTTTCGGCCATTTCGAGCATTCTTGGACTTCTCGGACAGATTGTTATTTATTTTTTGTATCTGTAAATATATATATGACATATTATATATACCTATCTACTTTGTGAGACGTTTAAATGAAAGTAGACGAGTCTCGAGCGTATGTGCGATTGCGTGCGCGTGTGTGAGTGTACAAAGCGAGCCAAAGAAATAGATTATTATTGATAATTGTACGGCACGCGCTGGGAAAGTGCGTGCGGTTACGTTGTTATTATTTTTATCATCGCTATTGATAATTATTATTATCATCGTGGATGTAGATATATACCGAACGTAGGCGAGCCACTACTTTAAGAGTCACATAAACGAGAGTCTGGGATTTTTGAGACGACTTTGGGATTTACGGAGGATGCAGAGGGAAAAAAAGTGATCTTATCCGCTTTAACGTCCGTAGGGTTTAGGATATTGCATTTGCATACACCCACACACGCACGTGTGTGTAGGAGCATGTATGTATGTATGTATTTGCGTGTGTGTGAGTGTATGCAGGTACACATATATACATTAGTGTACATACAACGCACGAGTACCTTCGATACGTTTTCAATCGATCCGGTCACCGATATCTCGTTTTTCCGAAGTAAAAGATTTCGGAGAAAAAATATGGAGGAATTTGCAATTTCGAATATTGTATTTTAAATATGAATATAATTTTAAATATGAAAATTGAATTTTGGAATTTGAAATTTATAATTTGGAATTCCGAATACTGAATATGGAATTTTTAATTTTGAATTAACAATTTGGAACATGAAATTTGCAATTAAAAATTTCAAATTTCAAATTTCAAATTACAAATTTGGGATTTGTAATTTCAAATTCATAATTTGAAATTCCGAGTACCGAATTTGGATTTTGGAATCTGGAATTTGGAATTTAGAATTTGGAATTTGCAATTTCCTCGGACATAAAATTCTCCCCAAAAGAAAAATGGCACTAAAAAGAAAAATCGGTTGAAAACGTGTCGAATCCGTAAATGAAGCAGAAAAAAAAAACAAAAATCGATCGTTTCCACGAATGAAGTTGGGACCTGGTTTGTCTTGTCCGTATTTTACTGAAAAAACTCAAAAAAAAAGAAACAATAGTTCTGCGTGCATTTATTTAAACGACGAAATAAAAAAAAATGACGAACAAAAACAAAAAAATACGTGGAACGGGACCAAAAAAAGACGCGATTGTCGTAAAAAAAAAGAATAAAAATAAAGATAAAATTTCTCTTCTCGAGTCTCAACGCACTGGACACGATAACTCCGTAACAATATTTTTATATAGATTTCTTAAAAGTGCATTATAGTGCCAGGAAAGACCACGCCAAGTTTGAACAAACAAACAAATGAACAAATAAATAAAGAAACAAAAATTAAGTAAATAAAAACCGAGAAAAGATATACTGCAACTCAAAAAATAAATAAATAAATAAACCAAATACGATGACGACGAATATGACGATTTACCATAACGATCCTTCGATTGCAAAAAATCGTAACAGAAGTAACATTGTAACCAACCGATAAGTGAACCAATAAATAGATAATAGGCGGGGGGAAGCGGCGAGCGCTCGTATTGGACGCCACGCGGCGGCGTGACCAATCGGTGCGCTCGTCGCTCTCGGAACTTCCCCCACCGGACGAATACAGCAGTGGTGCTCCGTCGAGAGCCCGAGTTGATCTCTCGATATTTACCCGCGATCGATCGACTGTATCAATCGAATGCCTTCGATATTTTCATGCAACTGGACGAATCGAAGAGAATCGATTAATCGAGAAAAATCGACTAATCAAATGCTTTCGATTATTTTCGATATTTTCATGCAACTGGACGAATCGAAAAGGATCGATCGAATCGAAGAGAGTCGATTAATCGGAAGCTTTCGATATTTCGTTGCAACCGATCGAATCGGAGGTACTTTCGAGGGATCGATTGCCAGAAAAAAACAAAAAATGAAATTGTAACTAACTGGTGGGTCAAAAAAGTACCGCTGGGGGGCGGTAGAAGACGCGGGAAATGTAACGCGATGGAAAAGTTATCGAACGAAAGAAATTAATAAACAAGTAATTAAGTAGAAATATTCTATGAAACGAGAGGAGGTTAGAAACGAACGAAGCCGAAGATAAGGTGCAAGGAATAGGATGTAGGGGGCGCAAGCTCTGCTACTAAATACTACTACGACCGCTGCTGCTACTACACTACTACTACTAGTACTTCTACTACTACTACTACTACCACTACTACTGCCGCTGCTGCTGCTGCTGCCACTGCTGCCGCCGCCGCTGCTGCTGTTGTTACTGCTGCTGTGTATCTTAAAAGGATGTAAGACGTAACATTTATGTTACTAAACACGAAAGCGTAGGCAAGATTGTGGTAGCGTGTAAGGTAACGACTACGGGGAGGGAGAAGAGAGAGAGAGAGGGTTATTTTAGTGTTTAGTTTAGTGTAGTACCACACACCACTGCAGACTGGGCGATTATTATCGTGCAAATTACGACCACGTGTTGACGAGAAGTAAGTAAAAAGGGGCAAAGAAGGAAGGTAATGATGATACGACAGGTAGAACGACAAAACGCGTGTAACAAGGATAAGTGCTATCAGAAACACACATACATGTGTATACTGTTTATATATGTGTGTGTGTGTGTGGATATATAGACGTGTTTCATCATTTTCCATTCGTAGTATTTTTTTTTTTTCAATAGAGATTTTGTAGCATTTCAAGAAACAGGCTGATTTATCGCTAACGTTATCGTTATCATTATCATTATTATTGTCATTGTAATCACAAATCATCAATGTTGTTTTCATTCTCATGACAAATTATCGTTATCATTATCAATGTCATCGTAAATTATCAATGTCTTTTTCACTGCCGTGATAAATTATCGTTATCGTTATCATTATCAGTGTTATCGCAAATTATCAATATCGTTTCCATTGTCATACAAAATTATCGTTATCATTATCAATGTACGCCCAAATTATCAATGACGTTTTCATTGCCATGATAAATTATCGTTATCGTTATCACTATCAGTGTTATCAGAAATCATCAATGTCGTTTCAATTGTCATGGCAAATTATCGTTATCATTATCAATGTAATTCCAAACTATCAATGTCTTTTTCACTGCCGTGATAAATTATCGTTATCGGTATCGTTATCAGTGTTATCACAAATCATCAATGTCGTTTTCATTGTCATGATAAATTATCATTATCTTTATCGTTATCATTATCAATGTAATCACAAATTACCAATGTCGCTTTCATGGTCATGACTAATTATCGTTATCATTATCATCGTCATCAATATTTTTCATTTTCATTATCATAATAATTTATCGTTATCATAATCGTGGTCGCTACAAATTATCGATATCCTTGTCGTTATTATGGTTATTCGTATTGCACCCAGCCGACACATTTAGTTGTTGTTATATAACATAGAAATCACAATTTATGCAACTACATCCGTTACAATTTTACAGGCTCACAGTTATATAGTTACAATGCACCTACAATATAGCTGTATAACTATTATGTATAACATATTGGTAAGGGCATGTTTATGCGTGTAACTTGTCATATTTGTACAATATCGTCGCAGCAATTAAAAGGGGCGAAATTACAACTTCGCTATAGTACAACATTCACTTCCAGGTTGTAAAAATTGTGACATTTAGTTATATAGATATAGTTCATATAATTCTAAATCTGTCGACTGGCCTGCTATTACTACTATCATTATTATTATTATTATTATTATTATTATTATTATTATTATTATTATTATTACTACTACTACTACTACTACTACCACCACCACCATTATTACCATTTTTGTTAATAGTAATAATAATAGTGGTAGCGGTAGTGGTAACAATAATGGTAGTAATAACTTTCATTCAATTTGAGAAAACACGGAATAATGAATACACACATTATGTATATGTATATACATGCATGTATGTTAAACTATGTGTGAAAATGGCTGTGAATTAATAAAACAAAAAAAAGTGTTAGATATAACACGAAAGCAACATATAAGTATATGTATATCCGACTATGCTGAATTTGAAATATTTCCCAGGATCTTTCAGAATTACCCAAAAAGAAAATGAAATATAATATTTTTTGTATAAAAATTGAAAATTTCCTAATTACTAATTTGATAAAAAGTAATCATATTTTGTTACGACTCATATGGATTTTTTCATGATTCTTAATCATTTTTGGAAAAATTCGAAAACTACGAAAGACCCATTTCTAACAATGAAAAATATAAATATAAAAGACAAAGGAAATGAATAAAATAAATCTACTAAATTTCGTTTAAGAAATATCCGAGCGGCATCGGGAAATATTCGAATCCGCAGCAGAGTTCCTCGAGGATATTTAGCATCGGAGAAAGTATCGGATAAATTTATGTCGAAATGTTGAATTTGATAAAAATGCATATTTGTCCACCAGAGTTACAATAATAACAATATGAAAATGATAAAAATTTTCAGAACAAAAAAAAAACAATTAAAGATACGAATCGGTTTCGACGAATTGCCAAAAAATTCAATTGCAACGAAGTCGCAGTGTCCAAATATTCTATTTTTTTTCTCTCGGAATAAAAAATTTCTTTTGAATTCATATATTTATTTATTTATTTAATTCGCTCATTAACTTTCCAATTTCTTCTTTCCCTCCTTTTATTCAAGAATAAATTCTATCCTCTTTTTTTTTTCCTTTTTTTATTTATTATTTTAATTTTTTGCCAAAAAGTGACTCCGACTCCGTTGCCGATATGGAACACTTACATTGACGCTGGGAATTTTTCCCGACAGGCAGACTAAGTAAATAAATAAATAATAAAAAAAACAAGTGGAAAAAGTAAAAAATAAAATTAAATAAATTAAGTAGTAAAGTAAAAAAAAATTGTTCAATCTCGCGACATTCGACGACGACCAAAAACACAAGGATTGATTGACTGATTATTGATCAATCGATTATTCAATTAATGAATTAATATTTAAACAACGACCGAGGCTTAAACGTTCAGCTGACGATGAGGGATAAACAAAATCGGGGTGCATCGTTGCAGTTTGCGATATTTCGCTAAAATCCGCTTGAATTCGACTGATTTTTTCTTTTATAATTTTGATTTTATTCCTTTTTTTTTATCTTTTTGTATAACTAAAATAATGCTTTGGCTGCAGACTGAATTCTCGATGATTTTAATCATTTTCGAATGTGTGAAATTTTTAGTAATTTTTTTAAAATGTTGAAAAAAACGAAGAAGCTTTTGTTTATTTATGTATTTTTGTTTTAATTTTTGAAAACATTTAAAATTAGGGATTAAAATGTTTTAGGGGTTTCAGAATTTTGTTTGCTAAATAATTTCTTTTTGAAAATATTTTGCAATATATTTCGGAATTCTACGTATAATTAGAATTTTTAATTTTTAATACAATGAAGTAATAGTTTCTTAAAAGAAAAATTAAAAAAAATTTAGCAGCAACTTTGGTTTTTTTATTTGGTTTGATTTTAATTTTTGAAAAACTTACTTATACTATATAATTCCAAATATCAGCAGCCTTGTATTTTCTTACTTTCTCTCTTTTTCTAATTTCCTATTTTTTCTCTAATTGCAAAACTGATTGAAATAAAAAAAAACAGTAGCAAATTCTTCGAGATGCAATTATAAATATAATCTACAGGCATGTAAAGGTCGAACCTGTTTTTGCCTGATTGATTAATTGATATTTTCGACGGAAACAACCAAAAAAAAAAGAAGGAAAAAAAAGTACTATACAATTAGGTAGAAATTAATGAAATATTAATTAAAGGAGAAATTAACTTAATCGTTACTCGAAAGCACAATATAGTTAACTAAAGAAAAAGAATAAAAGAAACATTACAAAACAGAATAAGAGCAGCAAATTGTACATTTTTAGATATACAGAAAAAAAAGTAATTTTTACTAGTGTATATTTACATATTTACATATTTACCTATATATATATTTCCCGTTATCTTATGTATAATTTGTATGATATAATTTATATATTATATGTGATATTCTTGGGACATGTAATATATACATATATATATTATTGGTATCGTTGATATACTATTATAATAATATTAATATTATATGGAACAAACAATACATTATTGTAGATTATACAGTATATATATTAATATTATATTTTATATATACAATAACGAAAAATATATATATATATATATACAGGGTAGGGGGAAGAAAGTACTGAAAATTCCGAAATCTTAAAAAGTTAAATTTTTTTCTTTCTTAGAACAAATTAAGACGAAAATTGCATAATTTTGAAAATTCATCTTGTTCTTGAATTTGCAATAATAATAATTTGGGATTTTCAATTTTAAAAACATTTCCTTCTTTTTCCTAGTTTCGAAAAATCCATTCTTTTCCGAATTTCTAAAAAAAAATGCAGTTTTCCCCATTTTTCAAAGAAATCCATTTTCCTCCAATGAAAGAAAAATTCATTTCTTTTTTCGAAAATGCAATTTTCCAGAGAATTCAGAACTAGCGGTACTTTGGTCATCCCCTCGCCCTGATACGATACGTACAGGGACGAAAGGGATGAAAGGGGTAAGGGTGGTGCGAATGTTGCGTTCAAGAAGGGTATAATTATGTAAGTACCACGCCGAAAGTTGATCGAATAATCGCGAGAGTATGGAAAGAATGCATAAAGATCAATTATTTTCTTACTTTTGCTGATGCGTATTAACAAACTGTTAATTGACGTTAACTTCCAATTTCTTTTTTAATACGAATCATCAATTTTTTTTATTGCTTCTACGGTATTTCAAAAAAAATTGTTCATTACAAAAAATATTATTATTACTATTATTATTATTATTATTATTATAAAATACTAAAATATGTTATTAAAAAAATCATTATACTACGAATAACAATAAAGACAACAATAACGGCAGTTGTAACAATAATTATACCGATAATAATAATAACAATAATCATAATAATAACTTTCAAAAACAAAGGACAAGGAAAATTTTGTTTGAAACCTAATTTGGATAATCATCAATTTTCGGTTTCTTTTTTAATTGATTTTCGTCAATTTAAATTTGGTCCCAAAAAAATTTGAATCCAAAAAAAGGAAGCACTACTTTTATCTTGGAACAAAAAAATGATTAAATTGATGTAATAATTTCGAAAGTTACTCATTCTTCGTTAAATTAATTAATTATTGAGGTAATTAATTAAACAATTAATTATCACGTACATATCTGTTTTCCCGGCTTGCGATTATTATAATTTTACACGAATCAATTACGTCTCGTTATGGCAATTCATAATAACATTAATAACAACAACAACAATAATGATAATAATATTAAAAAGGAATTCTACGTTCGGCGTTCGTGTATGGAATGACTCATGATGGGAACATGTGATGCTAATTAACTAATTACCAGATGATTTAATTGACGAGTGAAATAAGTAAATAAATAATGAAGGTAAAAACTTTAGACTTGGCTACCTCTCAATTGAAAACACACTCTTCTCTTGAGAAAAAAAAAAGAAATAATTCAATAAATAAATAAACAAATTAATTACAAAGTAGAGTCGGGAGGAATACTAGAGAATTTCAGAGGGAAAAAAAAGCGAAAAAGAAAAAGAAAAAAAAGGTGAAAACAAGAGAACTTATATAGGCGACGATGAAATATCCAAAATTTGTTACAACAAATTAATACAATAATTATTGTTTCGAATTTTAATGTAACTTGAACTCTATTATTAAATACAACGATTTTATTTATAACAACGTGTGTCGTTTCTCTTTTTCCCCAATCGCTCGTTACTTTTTTTCTCAACAAAAAGTAAAATAAACAAAGAAGACATTACCTTGAAAATAATTAATTAATCAATTAGTTTCTGCATAATTGATCATTTAGGATGAAAACGTACGAAGTCAATCGATCAATTATTCGAAATAAAATAATGACTTTTCTCACTGATCGGCAAAATTAATTAATCGATTGCTTTACGATAGATTAATAATTAATAAAATTAATTAACCAGCAATATTAATTCGTTAGCTTACTAATGAAATAGTAAAATTAATCGATTAATAATGTTACGTATTTAATAAGTAAAATCAACGAACTAATTATTTTCACTAATTAATTCATTGCTTGTAATCAATTAGTTTTAATACTTCATTTATTTCTGAATGAATAATTTACCAATTGACCACCTTGATTCATCGAATAATTAGCAAAAGTAATTGGTGCGTTTATATTCTAGTTGATTAATCAACGAAATCAACCGACGGATTTTTTTTATTTATTTAATTGATCAATTTCAACGAGAGAATAACAATTAAATGGATTACCGAATATTCAATAAAAAACAAGTTAAAAGTGGTTAATTGTTTAATTAACCACTAACTCTTCGCTAATTATTTTATCGGTACAAAATCAGTTTGTTAATTTTGCTAATTACTCGATTCATCGATTTTACTAATTATTAATTTATTATCGTTCTCACGAAATATGTTTTGTTTTTTTTCCCCCCAATTAATTATTTTATCGTTAAATCCCGAGTCAACTAATAAGATCAAAAATCAAATGCAAAAAAAAAAATCGTTTGTTTCCTGAAAAATGTCAAATTTGCACAAATATTTAAAAAAATAAAATAAAAAAGAAACCTTTCTGTAAAAATCGGCATTTTCGAGTGATTAACGATTTTTCAAACATTAAAGTCACTCAAAAGGTCCTGAAGAATCTCGTTCCGCCTCTGGAGTCTCCTGTTCTTTTCCGCCAACAGTCGCACCTTTTTGCGCAATTTGTTTATCGTCATCCTGGTGACGTCCCACGTTAACTTCGCGCTCGCGGGAGTCGTGAGATTCTCCAGGGTGCAGTCGCTTTTACGAAGAATCCTGCAACTGTCGCTCCGCTTCTTCGTGGAACCAGACGAACCGACGGAATTGTTCGACGTCTCGTCGGTGTTCAACTCCTGCAGGACCTGCACCTGGTGTCTGCTTTTGTAAGAAAAAAAATACGAAATGATGAGAATTATCAGAAAGTCTTTGGAATTAAAGGGAAAAATTAATTTCTAATTTCTTTAGAAAAATTGGAATTTTCGGAAGGTTGAGGTTTTGCATTTTTTTAAATTGTCGTAGTTTCGAAAAGTGGAGATTTACAATTTTTAGATATATGGGATTTCCAAAAATTCGAGAATTAAAATTTTTCAGGAAAATCGTATTTTACCCAAACGAGATTTGGATTTTATAGAATAATTCGAAATTTAACATTTTTAAAGAAGATTGTAACTTCCAATTCGACATTTCTGGTTTATTGGAATTGAAATTTTGGAAAATACGAAACTTCCAATTTAAAAAACAATCGAAATTTCCGATCTTCTCAAAAAACTGGAATTTTCGAAAACTTAAGATATCAAGTTTTTCAGGAAAACCGAAATGTTCTATTAACAGAATTCTCTAAACTTTCAAAATAATTTGTTATTCGAAAATTTAGAGTAAACTTACTCTCGGAAGGATCCTGCCGAAAAATCAGAATAATCCTCTCGGCAGTATCCTGGATGAGGAAACATGACCTCCGTATTCGTCGACACGTCTTTTTTCACAACGACAATATTCGGGCCGTTTTCTTTCACCATGGGTATACTTTGGACCATGCTGGCAGTAGTCTCATCCCAAATTTTGCCGATCTCCATGTTCTTCGCCATTCTACCGGTGCAGAGATTCACGTACATCTTTGTAGTTTCCAGTTGTGGCCTACTAGAGGAAGACCTGGACCTGTTCAGTGTCGGATTTTGATGAGGATGATTATTAACAGAGGCAGGCATCGAAGAACCTTTTGTCGCAGTTAAACTCGGAAGTTTCAGAGAACCATCTCCTGCCGGAATTCTATTTCGAGGGAAAGAAGAATAATATAAATGATGATAATAATAATAATAATAATAATGGAAAAGATAATAATAATAATACTAATAATAATAATAGAAAAAAACTGAAATTGACGCCCTTTCTTCATTTATTTTTCTTCTAAGAATTGTAATTTTCGAAACTTTGACCATTCGTATTTTCGAAAAAATATTCTATTTTTGAAAATTCGAGATTTCGGATTTTTCAGGAAAATTTGAAATTTACGTATCTACTGCTGCAACATCAAGAATAATAATAATAATAGTAATGATAAATAAAAATATAAATTTACGCCCTCTATTGCTACCATTCTTGCCATTGTTATTATTATTTATATTATAATTATCGTACAGCAAAAGAAAGAGTAAATTTGAGTTTTGCGCTTTTTTATTTATTTACATTTTAAAATCAATGATAGTTACTTACTCGATTCGGTATTGTCGATTGGAAGCTACTCGTGTCCCGCTCTTTTCGCCATCGTCCACCAGAAGAACGATGTTGTTATTCGATTGATTGTCGATGCACGAATCGACTATCGGAGCAGTCAGATCGATCACCAATTTATCCATTTTCGACAGATCCCCTTTTTCGGAAGCCTCCTTCTGCTCTTCTCCATAATCGGCGTCTCTTAAAAATAGAAGAAAATGCAACATCGATTAATTTATAGCCATGCATTTTCATGCCAAAAGTTCACTGGTAGTTAATTACATTTGATAAATTAATTAATTAATAGATAGAATTGGTACTTGGCATCCGTGTCCATCCGCAGCTGCGTATTTGCTGCGCTCGAAGACTGCAACCAGGCGTAATCGTGGTCTTGGATAAATAGAAAGTTTTCATTCTTTTCACTATTTTTGTCATTTGTTGGACCATTCTGCAGTTTACACATGCTGAAAATTTGGAAAAATGGGAATTGCGAGAATTCAACAATTAAAAATCCTAATATTCGCGAATTAATTTTCTGAAAATTCCAGGAAATGCAAATACCATTAATCCAGAAAATGAACTTTCGTAAACTCGAATTCCATAAATTTGAGAATTCAAATTCGAAGAATACAAATCACGAAATTTTCAGAATTTTATCTCCAAGAATACGAGAAATTGAGAATTTCATTAGCTTGAGAATTCGAATTCCTTCATTTTGAAAATTCAAACGCCACGAATTTGAATATTCAAATTCCAAGAATTGGAATTCTGAAAATTCAAGAACTTCAAATTGAAAAATTCGAGAACTTCAATTCGAAAAATTTGAAAATTCTAATTCCAAGAGATTGTCAGCAAGACAATCATTTCCACTTTCCAATAAAATCAAAATCAAGAAACTCACTTCAAAATGGGGCAAGCCATGGGTTTCAGCAGCTTGACCCCATAGAGGGGATGGGTCAGAAAGGAGTCCCTCGAAAAGTGTCTGCTGCAGATCTTGATCGCCCTGAGATGGTCTCGATCCGGATCGAGATCCAGACCGATCCCCGCATCCTTCAGTTGTTCGAGCCATTTTTTGCGTCTCTGCTGGTCCTTCGGCAGCCTGGAAGAGGGGAACGCAATGTATGGATTTATTAATCTACCGATGTTGATTTATTGTTAATTTCTACAGAGTAATAATAATTAATAGTATAAATAATAGGAGTAAATTAATTATAGGTAATCAATTATAGGTGTAATTTAATTTTAAAAAAATATTTAGATAATTAAACATAATGATTAATTGAATAAATTTCATTGAAAACTAGGATTAGATACCCTATTGTGAAAATGTAAAATATTTCATTTAAGTTAATATCTATTTATTATGAGAACTAAAAAACTTGGCAGTACATATTTAACACTAGAACTACCGACAGTTGAGACGTAGCTATTTCTACTTAAAAAAAATTACTTTTATTTTAAATGTATGAAACACAATTAAAGTTCATTATATTAATCCTTTAGCTATCTTTCCAAAAGTCATTACATCATTGCAAAAAAAAATGTAACACGAAGTAGGAGTAATAAAATAAAATTATCTAACCAGTCAAAATGACTGGTGTGGTAGTTCTAGTGTTAATGTTTTTTTTAGAGGGATTTGATTTATAATTGACGATACACGAAAGGATTTACTTATATCGTTTTTTATATATTTCCGTTAATAGCAATTTTTCTAAGGATTAATTTCAATAATTCAGGGTAATAATAGTTAACAATATAAACACAATGACAATAACAATAATAATAATGACAATAACAATACTATATACATACATATATTGTAAGAAAATAATGTATTTACAATAATAATAATGACAATAACAATACTATATACATACATATATTATAAGAAAATAATATATTTTAACACGCTAGACCGAGGAAATCAATCAGCTTACGAATAAAGAGAGACCTTAGATCCGCTTGGCTGGGAATCGTCACAAATCGCACAGGATCGTCCCATCGTTGTACCCTTCAAAAAATTTCCGTAATTTTGAGATTCGGAACGAGAATCAAGGAATCATTTCCCCTTTGTTGCAAAGAAACTCATGGAATGCGAAATCTGGTAAAGAAACTCAATAAAGCAAGATATTTTACATATGTATGTATTAAGCTTGTCTGTCCACCATCTTGGATTTCATACGAATCGTTCCTATTTCGCGCTAACCGTGTTTCAGTGAGCTCCCCTATGGATACGTTAGGCAAGTATCTCTTGTAGCGCCGCCAGTTGGCGGAAAATACCAACTCTAGGGTGAGAAATGGCTTGCATACCGCATGTCAATTTGTGTCGATATGTCAACAATGCTTAGGATAATAAAATATATGAGCAGTTGAAATCAGCGAGATACAATACTCAGTCACCAAGCACTCGTAATAAGAGATGACGATAAACGGATGATGTGGTTGTGTCCTTTTTTAGGCCTTACAAAGAACCCTTTTCTTAGCGGCCTATATATCCCTCTATTTTTAAAACACAGAAGTGGGGATTGGTTAGAGGATCTCGCTTTTTGCGCTTTAGATTTCAATCACTCTCCTTTGGTACTTACTAGACGCAGCATCGAACGACTCTCAATATTTTAAATAAATCATATTCATTTTGCCTGGAACACAGTATCCATTTTATTTATCTCAATAATCGCCATCCTAGTTTTCTCATTTCATTTACGGAATGTTGAAAGGAAAATCTTAAATTCAAAGTTAGCGGCATTTTAAAATAAGTTATGTCAGGGCTCACTCGAGTCGCATTCGCGAGCATTCCCGATTTCCAGTTTCCACACTACCATAGACGATAATTTTCTCTGAACTTAGGTAGCAAAGTAAACTCTAAATTCTCACCCGAACCTCAACCCAACTGACTGACGTTTACTTGTTTTTGTTTCTCTTTCTGTTTCCGTTTCTCAATGGACTAGATACTGGCTACTGGTTAAAAACATTTCCTGCGATTTATGCAGACGAGAAGCTTCTCGGTTCATTTCGAATAATGATTAAAGCAATTTTGGTTTTTAATAATCATGGGAAACCTCGACTTTCGAAATTCTACCAATACTTTGTAAGAATCTCATATGAATATCTTATTGTTGTTATTATTATTATTATTGTTGTTGTTGTTGTTGTTGTCATTACTGTTACTAAACTATTATAACTATTGTTATAGTTATTATTATAATTATTAGTGTTACTACACCATTATTACTATTATTATTATTATAATTATTATCACTTTAAGAGATTTTGAAATTCAGTTCCCATTATTTGAAGGAATGGAACATTCAAATGTCACGAATAGGAGAATTCCAAAATTTGCCTTTCTATAAATTCAGGAAATCCAGTTCCACGAGTTTGAGAGTTTAAATTCAAGGGATTTAGGATTTGCAAAGTAGAGAATTTGGATGTCATAAAATAGAAAATCAGAGGATTTGAATTCAAGAAAATAC
Organism: Gasteruption jaculator; assembly: GCA_949825005.1. Lineage (NCBI taxonomy): Eukaryota > Metazoa > Arthropoda > Insecta > Hymenoptera > Gasteruptiidae > Gasteruption > Gasteruption jaculator. The sequence continues at coordinate 5,345,120 of OX463764.1, read as the reverse complement.
AGAATTTGAATTACGTCAATGTGACAATTTAACGTTATTGAAATTTGAATTGGATCAATTAGAAAACTAAAATTTAATGAATTTAAAAATTTGAAATGCATAATACACAAACCTCACATTCAACGAGCTAAAAACTTTGGAAACTTGGATTTTATAAATCTAAGAATCGGAGAATTTAATTTGTAACAATTGAGCGAACTGAAAAAATTGACAATTGAAATTCAATAACTTGATATATTCAACAATTTTCTAAATTTTTACTGTTACTATTACTACTATTATTATTCCTATTACTACTACTACTACTATTATTATTATTATTATTACCAACATTAATTATAGCTCCATTGCCCATTTTCCTTCCCTCTTTTTGCAGAATGAGGACATGCAGCAACAGATAATCAAAGAAACATTCCAGCTGGTCTCCAAGCGAGATGACAACGTCTGCAATTTCCTAGAAGGTGGAAGTCTCATAGGGGGCTCTGACTATAAATTGATCTATCGTCATTATGCCACTTTGTACTTCGTCTTCTGCGTGGACAGCTCCGAATCGGAGTTGGGGATTCTGGACCTGATTCAGGTGTTCGTCGAAACGCTGGACAAGTGCTTCGAGAATGTCTGCGAGCTCGACCTCATCTTCCACGTAGACAAGGTGCACTATATCCTCAACGAACTGGTCATGGGTGGAATGGTACTGGAAACGAACATGACGGAGATCCTGACGAGGATCGAGGACCAGAATAAGTTGGAGAAACAAGAGGTGGGTGAAATTTTTGTCGCTCTTCGGTCTAATTCTTACCCCCGACTGACTTTTTTTTATGCTTTTTCAATTTATATCCCAGTTATCGAGCATTCCCGAGTTATTTTCTCATTCCCTTTTTTATTTAAATTTACGAATTTTCAAAATGTATAACTTATTAAATTTAGCCTTTTTCTAATTTCAAATTTTCACTTCCCAAATTCATGGAATTTAAATTCTCCAATTTCTTCAACTAAAATTATTCAATTCTCTATTTCATTGGAAATCGGATAAATTTCACGAAATTAGAAAATCGGATTCTCCAATTTTCTGATTATGTGAACTTGAAATTTTGGAATTTTCAGAATTATGGGAACTGAAATTCGAAATTGTTGAATTCCTGGAATTCGAAGTTTTGTATATTTCAAATTATGGAGTTCAAATTATTATTGTTGTTACTATTATTAACAGAATGGAAAAATAATTACTTTGGAACTTTGCAACTCGGAAACTTTATGGCTAATATAAATACTGCTGATAACAATTAAATATCTATAATTCCCCTCGATAATTGAATCGGATGGATCGTCCCATGGACTGACTCGAGACTAACGTGAATTTTAGGGGATTTCTAAAACGCGACGATCCGGCTCTCCTCGTTCCATAGTCCTTCTAGGACCTCTTCCTTGATGTTCTACTCTAAAACTAACTGATACCAAAGAATGATATAAAAAAAATCTCTTTTACGATTTTATTCCATTGTTGTTTTGGAAAACTCCTGCCCTCGCAAGATTTTATTGTATTCTATTCTCTTCTATTTTATTTTATTTCTCTTTTTTCTCCTTCGCTATTTTTCTTTTTAATAATAACATAAATGTAACATTTAGTTAATATGTAGGACTCAGTTGACCCTTGATGTAATTTATTTATTAATTTCTTCGTGACTTTCTTGAACTAGAATTAATAATATCGATGATATTTATTTACATGCGTTCCATTCCTTTCTAAAAAATGTTCATTAACCAAAAAAATTCGAAAATTCAAATTTGATAAATTAGAGAATTTGGAAATTGGAAATTACAATAATAACAAAAATATAACAAAATCTAAAGAAATTTAAAAGAAATACATACACACAAATACTTAAAAAAAACCCAATTTTTATGATTTTCATTCATCGTTCCAAATATAATAAATTCACAAACGAAATAAATACCATCGATATTATTTCCGCCTTTTGTAGAAAATTACAAAGAAATTATTAAACAAAATAAAATTGAAAAAACCATGACTTTAAACATGACAAAGTACTTTCGCTGAAAATAAAGAGTAGAGTAATTTCGAAAGATTCCCCTGAACCTGAAATTTCGTTCGGAAAAAAAAGACACAAAAAAAATACAAAAATGCCCGAATTCCATCTTCCCATAGGCGGGAATCACAGCGGCACCGGCGAGAGCCGTATCGGCGGTGAAGAACATGAACATCCCTCAACAGATAAAAGACATGAAATTGCCGGATTTACCTCAAGCCATCAAAGACCTCAAGTTCTGACCGGCAGTCACCTCGTTGGCTCCCAGCTGACTGCTCACGACTTCCATCCCGAGTTCAGCGGCTGACGATGTCGATTTTCGAAGGGGTGCCACTTTCCCATCCCTTCGAGCCAGCGAGAGTGCACCGATGTTACCTGCCAGTTCTTCTTGCGTTTCGAGCACAGCTAGAAGCTCTCAACGATATCAGAATTAACAAAATGAACAAACAAACGAAAATAAACGAAAGACAAAAAAGGAAACCTTCAAAATACTTCATTCCCATTTTTGTGAAATTTTTTCCAAAAAGAAAAAAAGCGAAGTATCCTTCAAAGTTACTATAAATATATAAAAAGATATTATATATATATACAAAAATAAATATACATACGAGAGTATGGAATGAGCTAAATTTCAATTTTCAACGTTTCCGATTACGGGAAAAGATGTATTTAGGAATAAAGAGAAAGTGCACGGAAACTGCTGCTTCTTTTTTGTTTTATTTCCCTTGGAACTCGAAAAGATCTTCGCTTCACTTTCGAAAGGACATCATCTCGTTCCGAAGCGTGGTCCAGATGTATCCGGTACCGGTTTCCGTCAAAGGTGGAGGGTACGGACTGTTTTTCAGCTTGTAGTAGTCCGACGGCGAGTGCATCACGAATTCCATGCATTCCAGCTTTCGAGGGAGGTCCTCCTCTGGACCGAGGATGTAAGTTTCTGGGATGAAGCCTTCTTCCGGTGGTGGACTGGAAGTTTTGAAGTTTTAGTTTCTTGTATGTATATATACATATATATTTTTATTTTATACATATATTTTTTCAAAAAATTATTACTAAAAAAATTATTAAAATTATTATTATTAAAAATGTATACATGTTTTTTTTTAATGAGAATAATAATCATTTTTAATGATAGATTCTACGTTTTTTTATCGAAAACTCTAAATGTCTATAAACAACATTACTTAACAAAGGTCGAGTTACAATTAAATAAATTTATATTTATATTTGATAATAATAATAATAATATTAAAAGAAAAAAACATTGATTTAAAAAATTTCTAAAAACAGGAAATCTCTTAAAATTATTTAACAATGATAAAATTAAATTATTTAACAAGGATAAGTTTATAGAAACCTCGTTGCCGTTGGTAAAAGCCATGTTATCGCTGCGCTTTTTTCGCAATACTGATCCGTCAAAAGTCCCCTAATTTGTGCATAGTACGTTTTTCCATTGACGTCTTGCAGAGAAACGATATCCCCCACTTGGAAGTAAGATCCTTTGTAAAACACGAAATTACTAGTAACTGGAGTCGCCGTGGCTGCGGGGGCTTTTATCGGCTGAAAGTAGTAAATTCGAAAACCTTAGTATTAACAGAAATTTAATTAAAGCATAGACTTATGTATTAATTGTTTTACTTTGAACGAAACTGATTTAATAATCATAATAAAGGATTAATTTTAGTACAAAAATTTGTGTATAATAATTTCTTTATTATCGATGGACTTCTGGATTGTGATTTTATTTTATCATAAACGCAATTCCTTGAAATCTGAATTTTCAAAAATTAGTAATCGAACCCCTGAGAGATTTGAAACCCTATTACGTAATACAAGAATCTTGTTTATTATTTGTTTCACCCCATTCCTTAATTTTCTTATTCTGAAAAATATTAAAAGGAAACTCTGAAAACCATAATTCCCAAAAACAGCAAAAATCCGGCATCGGGAGGACACCTCGGATGCCGGATATATTCAACGTTCTTCTCCGGCGGGCCGTCGAGTGGATGTTGGATATATACGTCATCGGGAGCGAAAGGGTTAACGAATTCAATTAAAATTTCTCATTCTAAAGCGCAACCGACTCGGATTTCCCCAGATCTAGATCCAACCCTTTTGAAAATCAAGATCGCGTTACTCGACTCTTATCGTCAAAAACCTTGGCATTGGAACTTGACCTCTTACCATCTTTTTGAATATATGACGACGTCCTCTTCCTTTCGGTACCGACTTTACGGCATTATTACTATTACTATTGTTACCGTTGCTGCTGTGGACACTATTATTATTATGATTATTATTATAATTACTATTATTATTATTATTGTAACTACCGGTATCGTTACAGTTATTGCTATTACTATTAATCTGATTATTATTATTATTATTGTTATTATTATTACTACTACTGCTTCCACTCCAAAAGGTACCGGTACCAGTACCTACACCGATACTGATACCGATACTGCTGTTCTTCGGCTTGCAGTACCGGGTGATCCGGGTGCTCTTCCGAGAGGCCCTGGTGCCGCTTCTGTCTTCTTCCTCGTCCGTTCTCGTCATCCCGGAACCACAGTCCCCGGAATTGCTTTTCTCCTCCTCCAGGCAGGAGTTACACAAATTCCCGGAATCGGTGGCGTGCCAGAGCGGGGTCTCACGTACCCCGCACTTGGCGCACTCCGGTTTCACCCCCAGCGGCATAAGATTTCGAAAACCGGGAGGAATTTACAAAATCTTGTCCTTTGAGATTGGTAATTGCTATTGTTGTTGTTGTTGTTGTCGTTTGTATCCTCCGATGGCGGTCACCTTGGATTTTCGGGGGAACACGCTGCGAACGATGGTACATTCGCGAATGAAAGTACTACATTTCTAGAACATAACAAAGAAACTTACTTATTACTAATTATCGTTAATTACTAATTAAGAGATTACCGCCTTGGTAAAAGAACCTTTAACATCGCACAATTTTTCATGCAATAAACATTTTTTCAGTTTTTTCTTAACCTCTTGAAGTACAATGACGAGTTGGCGTCGTTATTCATTTCAAATGCGTTCCGTTTTGTTCCCGTGTCAAGGGATTAATGTTAATCTCATTGCCGATTAAAACCAAATCGAGCTCAGTTTTGTCAACGCGTTGTAATCTTTCGTGCTTCGTATTTATATAAATTTATTTGCAAAACGGAAACGGTCTCTAAGGGCTTCGCCAGCGTAAATAAAATCATACTTTGCCGCGCAAAAACATGTCAGTCAATTGCGTGTGGGGATGTAACGTTTTATATCCTAGTTATAAGAATGCCGGAAATTTCCCCTAGAATCTTGTAAATGTGGGAAAATTCAAAAGGATACATAAAATAACATTTGTAATCCTCAAAAATCGAATATTCGCGCGAAACATAAACGTTACGGTTGAGGTCGTAACACGAAAATTTCAGGGGAGAAAAAGTCCCTAGAACTGCCGGATGCCGCAAAGCAACGCGCGCTCGACCAACGTAGTAGTGACTCGCGGCACTTCCGGTTTGAGACGAGAGTCGCGAGAGAGACCCATGTGGTGAACGAAACGCGACACGTTACGAAAGGAGCGGTTCGAGTCCATGTCCGTCCGTTCGTCCGTCTGTCGGTCCGTTGGCACTCGTGCAGCCGCAAACCCGAGCCCCTCAGTCCGATCTCACCCGTCACGGAGCTCCGGTAGCGGTAACATCGGCGACTCCCGACCGTCTGGACTTAAATGACCCGTCCGTCCGTCTGTCGGCAGTCCGTGAATCGCTCCTTTGGGTTCTTCCAGTTCCTCCGGAAGCGTCTGGAGAGAAACCCGCAGACCCCGAAGTAAAGCGCGAAAGAGAGGAAGAGCCAAGGAAATCGGGGAAAAAAGGAGGTCACGTGGTACAAGAGGAGGAATCTTCGGGTTCGGGTCGCGAAGTTGAGTCCAGAAGATAAAAAAGTCGCCTGCTAGCCGAGACAAGAAAGATGGCGGACCTCGACGATTTCTTCGCGAAAAAGGACCGCAAGAAGGCCAAGGGCAAGAAGTTCACCACCACCGAGGAGATCGCCAAGAAGCTGGAGGAGACCGGCAAGCGCGTCGACAAACCCCGCGCCAAGGAGAAGAGTCTCAACCCCGAGGGCGGCGAGGAAACGCAACAGATCGAGGTAGCTTTCGTTTCCTTACGTTTCGTTTCGTTTCGTTTCATTTCATTTCATTTTATTTTGTTTTACTTCCAGTCAATTTCTTGATTTCACTTTCCTAATTACAAAGCTCGAAAGAATTGCCCTTTTCAGTTCCAGCCTGAGCGATTTTCCAGGTAACACAGGTGTCGCCGATACCTGGGAGTGGATACTGACTGCCTCCCCCACTCTTTTCTTCCCATTTTCTGTCTCTCTCCTGTCTTCCCATTTGGTGTCTTTCTCTTCAAATTTTGTGTCTACATCTCTCTCCTTTTCATTTTCTGCCTCTTTCTTTTCTCCCAAACTTCTATCCTTCTCCTATTTTCTGTCCCTATCTGTGTCCTTGATTCACCATTGCTATTTTTCTCTCATCTAATTTTCTATCTTTCTTCCTCTTCTTTTCATCACTTTCTCTTTCTATTGTCTACCCATTTTCTGTCTCTTTCTCTCTCTCTCATGTTCCCATTGTCTGTCTCTCTTCCTCTTCTTTTCCAATTTTCTGTCTTTCTCCATCTTTTCCCCTATATTCACTTTTACTTTCTCTCTCAGTTTTCTAACCATCTCCCTCTTTACCCGCATATTTTGTCTCCCTCTCTCTATCTTTCTATTCTTTTAATTTTCTCCCGATTCTTCTAATTTTCCCCCCGCTTCTTCTAAAATTTCTATAATTTGCTTTCTATTTTTCTATTTTCTCATTTTCTATCTTTCTCCCCCTTTTCCTCTCATTTTCTCTTACTCCTTCTTCTGTCCCCATTTTCTGTCTCTTTTCTTCTCTTTTAATTTTTTATCCTTCCTCTTCTCTATCCATTTTCTGTCGCTATCTCTATATAATAAAAAACGACACCGAAGATGGACAGAAATATGTCCGAAACGTTTGTCATATTGGAAATAATAAAAAGGCCGTGAGAAAAATTAAAGATGGAAAGTTATTATTACAAACATATATACGACCAACCAAGGGAAAGAAAATTAATTAAAAAATTATATGTACAAGACAATTTCTTTCGAGTTAATCAAAATATAATTTAACCGATTGAGCGTCAGGCGATGCGAGCTCGCTCCTTCTGTTTCATGTACAAAAGTGCCAGCATATTTGGAAAATGGAACGAAAAGAGCTCTATTGCGCCGCTTGGCAATTTTCGATTTGGATACAAAAAAAAACCTCTGGCACTCAAACGGTTAACAGAGTAAATACTACTATTCTGTCATTTTCCTTTTTTCCCCCAATGTCTTATTTTTGCGAATTTTAAATTATTATACTATAAATTTATTCGGAATTCTAATGAAATGCTGTTATTTATTACAAAAGTTTGCAAAATTCCATTGCAGAAATTTTCTAATTTTAATACAGAAATTTTGAAAATGTGATAATTGTGATTCAAATTTGGCTCCGTTCCTTTTGGAAGTCAATTTGAACCCTTAAAGTTCCGCCATGGAGAGATTTTACACGTACAAGCGTCTCCCTCTGAGTGGAAACGGTTGATTCGTGTTAAATTCATACTCGAAATCCAAATTTTCACTCAAACTGTTTTTACTACAGGAAGAAGATGAATGGAGGGAATTCGAGGAAGAGAAGAAAGATTACACCGGTCTGAAGATCGGAAACCTGACCGTCAACGAGAATAACGACATCGAATCCGATGACGAACGAGGTGGCGGAGATAACAGTTCCGACGGGGAATCCAGGGAAGGTGGAAAGCATTCGGGACCTTGGAAGAAAAAGGATTCGTCGCAGCAGGGAGAGCAGCAATCGCAGCCAAAAGAGGGCGAAACGGAGTCGAACTCGAATCAGACGAATACGTCGGCGCCTACTGGTAATTACGTAGCGCGTCCTCTGCGGAATAAGGTGGAGATGAAACCGTCGCGCTCGAAAAAGAGCGCTCCTGACATCAACAGCGAGGAGTATTTCCCCACTTTGAACTCGAAACTACCACAGGGTAACGAAGCCACCGGCCCTTGGGGTAGACGGTAAGTTTTCAAGTCGAGAGGTTGAAGGATTCGGAGGAAATGAGCGAAACTTCAAATGGAAACAAATAAAATGAATGTTGGAGAATTTTAGTTTCATAATCGTATTAATAATAATAATAATAATTTAGAATTCGGTGTATTATTGTAAATAGAGGTTTGGGAATATGATAATAATAATTTGGTGTTTAAACTAATTTAACGAATTATAAGGAAAGATTGTCATAAAATAAAAAACTTTAACCCTTTGCACTCGAATTTTTTTTTATTCGTGTTACCAACAACGCGAAGCAATTTCAGTGGAAAGATCATATTCACGTATAAGTAAATCATATGCGCATTAAAAGAGAAGTCATTGTTGTATGTTTTTATTTTTTTAATTGATTTTGGATACAAATGTTATAATATATAAAAAAACCAAAAATCATAAAATTATAACATTTTGTAATCGTCCAAGACTGTCTTTGTGCTTATGTTATGAACTGAAAATTATTTGCATTGTCTCCATAGCGGAGCCCTCGAGTTTGAAGAGAAATTTTAAATGGATCCGCTCCGGAGCCCTCGAGTGCAAAAGGTTAATTTTATTTCTGTAATTAGGTGAATTACGAAATTCAATAACAATAATAATAATAATATCAATATTAACAATTCGTATTTGTTATAATTGGATTTATTTTAATTACATAATATTTCAGAATAATAATATTTATTATTAATAATTGATCAATTCGATTGTTTCTTCTCGATTCGACAATTATTAATAATTGATCGATTTGGTTGTTTCTTCTCGATTCGACAATTATTAATAATTGATCATTTCAGTGGTTTCTTCTCGATTCGACAAATTTAGGATTTAAAAAATTATTTTAAATAAATACTATTTTTCTTATTTTTCCTTGCAATTCAGGAAACGAGACGAAGGCACTTTCGAGGAAGTTCGTAACAAAGGTGGAAACCGAGCAGCTTCACAATACAGCTTGCAGGAGTCGCAGGCTCAAACTCCGAAGTTGTCGCTCGGCAATAAATACGGTGCTCTGTCGCAGGATCAAAGCTGAAAGGATCGAAGCCCGTCTTTCGTGGAGAGTTTCAGTTTGAGTTTCGGTCGAACAATCGATGTGTCATTATCGTCATCCTTCGCCTCGCTCCGTTTCGTGGCCCGGGTTTCTGGTACGTTAAGGAAAGATCGCTAAAACACGAATACCGCCAGCCATTTGTTTTTTTTTTAAGCTGCCTCTCGAAAGGCTGGAGGAATTGTTTTTTTCTTAAAATAGGGGGGGGGGGGGGGGAGTTGCAAAAAGTCCTTAATTTCCTAAAACGGGAGAACTGAGAAATAGAAGAAAAAAAAATGAACAACGGCAGATCTCCTTTCTTTACGCCATATACTCTTCCTTTGCTCAATACACAAATTTTTGTCGAGTTACATAAAAATGAATATGTATGTATATACATACGAGTATGTATGTATGTATGTGTTCTCAAATTTCATTGTCGAAACGAACAAAAAAAAAATAGGGGGGCTGATCGAACAGAATAAGTCGATAGCGAAAGAAAGAATAAAGATGGAGTCGATCAATAATTTTGGATAGCGAAGTAATGAAATTTTTTTTGAAAAACGAGAGGAAAAATAAATAAAAGACTCGGGTGTGTTTTGAGGAAAAAATTAAGAAAGTGGGGGGGTAGGGGGACAGAGGAATTCGGGAAAAGTGTACAGAAATGAGAGAAAGAGAGAAAATAAAATGGAATGAGTGTTTTAGTTTCTATTATAACAAATATAAATATATAAATAAATATATAGATATATATTGTGTATTATAATAGCAAATAATAATAATAATAATAATAATGAAAATAGAAATCGAAATCGAATGAAATGGAAGAAACGGAAATTCCAAGGCTGGGCTTTGGAACGGTGCGATGAAAGAAAAAGAAAAGATTTTTTTTTTTCTTTGGGTTCCGCGATTCGAGGAATTTTTAATCATCCGGAATAACTTTAATTTAACGAAATATATTATAATACGATCTTCCCAAACGCGAAGTTGTAGAAAGGAGGAAACGTCGAATTTGTTGATAGGTATCGAGTTGGAGATCGAAGTCTGGGAGGTCCAGGAAATGCAAATTTGTAATTGTGTTTGTCGACTCGGGTGCTGGAATTCCGAAAGAATTTTTCTCGAATAGCCAAAACTACGAGAAATAATTTGATTCTTTAAATTATGAAAGTAATTTTTCACAATTTAAAAGATTGTATACTTAGAAAATTTATAGAAGTCATAATTTCGCAGAAAATTTTGCTAATTCGTTATTTGCTAAAGATGCAAAAAAAAAACGAGAGAAATTTTGAAAATTGAATTTCGAAATTTGTTGTCAGGTGGGAGATAACAAATATTTGACTTGTAGTTCTGAAATTATCGGATTTCAATTTTATTTAATTAAGAAATATTGCAAATTCGAACTTTCGGTTTCCGGAATTCCCATATTTATATATATACATATAAATAAATAACGGACAGAAATCTTAGGCAAAACGAGAAATTGGTTGAAAAAAAAAATAATTATTGAATTCTAAGTTTCGTGAAAAAGGAAAGGTGGTACCTATATTCTGCGGTAACAGTGACAAATTTCTTCATTGTACAGCGAACCAATGAAAACTTGTGATTGTTTCTTCTTTTTTTTTCTTTTTGTAATAAATTTCATAAGAGATTCAATGTCTGATAGTCGCAATCATATACGTACATACACACACACACTTACATGGACACAAATGTCCTATTTAATTGAAAGAAGGAAAATTCTTCTTTTCCACCACCTGCTACTTTATTTATCACAATTTTCATCGATTATAAAATATTTTTGTGTGATTTTTATTATATTGCCCCGCTTAAAGTGTGAACCAAGCTCCGAGTTTCCATCAGATTCACAAAAAATAGGAAGACAGACTTTTACTTCCACGACATATGTAATAATTTAATATCTATTGAACAAAAATAATTAATTCTTTTTTCTTAATTTCAGTTTTTCATATAAATTGAGAAAATAAGCTGATCTCTGCTAGTCTTTGTTTCTTCTTTCATTATTCGACTTTGTCTGCGCGGTCACTATTATTATTTTTCTCAATTTTGTTAGATAAACATTTTTTTTTTAATTTTCGTTACATCTTAATTTTTATTATAATATATTCTGTATGTAAATTAATTTCTCAATTCACAGAATTTTTATTTCCACGAAGTACGCAGTTATTTCATTTCTATGGTGATTTAAAAAAAATTCTCCTGATTTTTATTTTTATGATTTCGTGTAAATTGAAAAAATAAGCTGAAGCATTAGTGTATTTATCTCAATTTTACCAGATAATAAAATATTTTCATTTAATTCGTACTTTTACTAAAAATATTTCGCAAAAAATTGGAAAATCGAATTTGATTTCGACAAAATACTAATAATTTTAATTCTATAGAATCATTTTAAAAAAAAAAACATTTTTTCTTCCATTTCCATAAATTAACATTTTCTCGTAAAAATCGTGACAATAAACTCAAACATTATTTATAACAATTGTATTCGGTTATAAAATATTTTTGTGTAAAATTCTTTTTTTTTATTTAATTAAAAATATTCAGAAGGTTCTTCCAATCCGCGTTTCCCTTTTCTCGGTCGACTCAAAATATCCGGTAGCATTTTCGAAAAAAAAGGGAAAAGGAAAACGAGCCCCTTAAAGAACGTCTTCGAGTTTGGCGCAATTCCCTTCGCTAAAAATATATACACATACATGCGTTCAGTTTTACCTTATCCTTTAGCTAATTGTAAGAATCATTGTACTTCTTTCCGATGATCGTGCGATTCGTCGCGCAAATACCTTTCTTTGTATTTTAATCCGTGATTTCCTTCGTTACTGTACGCAGATAGCATGTTCAGCTGCAATAACGAGGAATCGAATTTCGGGAGGAAGTAGATCCAAGCTTTCGTCACATTGCCAATCTGGAATTAAACAAGGGAAAAAAGAAGAAAAAAGAGGATTTTTTTTTCATGGAGGAAAAAATATTTTTCATTTTGAATCTGTTTTTAAGGATAAAATCTGTAAAGAAAATATTTTTTTCTGAACATTTGAATTCACTCTAATATATTCCAAATACTTTTAAGAATTTTTTTCCCTCAAAAAAATACGTAATCTGGATTTTCTCTGTAATGTTGCTATAATACATTTTCAAAAATTAAAAACAATTTTTTAAATTTCTTCTACAAGAATATCTTACTTGCTATTTCTCTCGAAATTTATTTCAATGTATTTTTTATATTTTTTACTTTATATTACTTAAAATATTACTTTTTATTTTACTTTGTAGGGAATATATATATATTTATTTATATTGTAAAGATTTCGTACTTGATCAAAAGAAGAACCAGATTTGATTTTCGCTTCGGCTGCCAGAAGGACTTCCTCTTCGGTTCGAACGTAAAACGAGGGATGTTCCTCCAGTTCGTCGAGTTTCGATAACATGTTTGAATCAACATCGTAAATTTCTCCCAGTACCAGCTATAAGTTTTGGAATTTGATATTATTAATTAAATGTACTTTTACTTTTTTTTTGGCACTTTACATATTCTTTATTGGCTTTATTCGCTAGCTGTTGGAAAGATCGATGACATTGCTGCATCGGTACGTTCAATTCATGGAAAATTCAGGAAATAGAATGAAACTGTATATGTAGATTTTGAATTTTAAAAAATTTCCCAAATGGAAATTCCTAAAATCATCCAAAAGTATTGAAATTTCAGACAAATAAATAATAATACTCGAAATCTCTGAAAAGTATTATTAGGAGATACCAGTTACAAATTGTTTCTTAAATTCTAGTTTATATTGCTTTTGCATATCGACGTGTTTATTATATAACATTTTCCAGACACTTTTCTTTCTTAATTTAGCAAATTCATGGAAAATTTTAAAATCCAGGCAAAAAAAATATATAAGATAATTCAAATGGCGATAATTTCATACGAATTTCATCATCGTCATTATTATCATTATCATAAATAAAAATTTTGGAAAAATAAATAACAATACTCAAAATTTCAATAAAATATTATTAACAGATACTAATTACAAGTTTTGTTTTAAATATTAGATGGTATTAGTCTCGAATATCGACTCGTTTTTAAAAAACCAACCAGAAAATTATATATAAGATAATTCAAAAGGCGAAAATTACATAAAAATTTCATCATCATCATCATTATCATTATTATCAATTCATCCGATAACTGGGATATTCCAGAAGTCTGACTTTTGTCCAAAAGTCAGAATCTCCCCACCCCCTCGCGCGACTAATACCATGCCTTCGGGTACCCCATGGATTATGAATACCATGCACAACAAATTCTCTAGAAAACTCACGTTTCCGGTATCCGGTTTTTTTAGGAGAAAGGGTATGTTGTACTTCGTAGCGATAACCAGAGGGTACTTCGCCGTAGTACGTCCCAATCCCAGGAACTTGGCATACCCATTCTCCTTGTTGACCAGCAAATGGTGGTTGGGCTCGCCTCTCTTCAGCGTCCCGTAAAGGAACACTCGGTGGAGCGGGTTTTTGAACAGGTTTTCGTACATCGGCGTTGCTTTGCTTTTTCACCCTTTGTCTCTACTTTGGCGTTTCACCTAACCTCAAATCCTCTCGACGCAGAATTACATACACATGCACATATGTGTAAACATGGGTATACTTACACACCGGTGTATCGATAAGAACGTTATCTGGATTTAAACTTTTTAAAGTGTGTGTGTGTGGGCGAGAATTTCCCACTCTATAGCCTCCGAATTCAAAAAAACCCGCGAAGCGGCAAACTTAGTACTTGCGGTCACTCTCAGATGGCGCCAGAGTGAAATTCTTCCGCGGCTATGTTCACGCCCTAGAGATTTTGTTTAGACATTTCTTCACTGTCAATATTGTGCGGTTACAAAGTGTCATCTTTTAATGAAACGAATAGCAATTAGTAATTAGTAGTAATTATGTAAAGTCCTTGATATTTAATCAATCTCAATCTCTCTCTTTCTCTAAATCAAAAACAGCGCGGGTAGCGGCAAACCTAGTACCTCCGCCCACTCGCAGATGGCGCAGGGGGTAAAGAGAACGCGAAATCCAACTTCGTCCCCGCTTCCAGCCGCAAATCGTGATTCGTGATTCGCTCCTCCAACCGGAACGGTCCGCAAATAGAGAGAAAGAAAATCATTAGTATCGGCGAGGAAAGACTCGAGAGTAAACGGCCCGGAAGCTGGGTCCCTCGAGCACCGAATCTCAAATTCCCATTAGCGAGTGCGACGTTTGTGAGTTTCGTGCCACGACTCGAAACTCTCCAAGTTCCGTCCTCGAGGAACGAGCGAGGGACGGACAAAGACGAAAAAGAGCTCGGCGTGCGAGGAAGGTTTCCAATCATGGGCCGATCGAGATCCAGGAGTAAATCGCCCAGTAGAAGGCGTCACAAGAGCAAACACTCGCACAAGCGGTCCAAGTCTCGCGAGAAGCACTCGAACAGCAGCAAGTACTCGTCGGAGAAGCCGAAGGAGCGCAGCTCCAAGTCCAGGTGGGGATCGATACACCCGCATCTTGCCAATTCGTGGCCGATAGTTATTATATTTGCCCAAGTCCTCCTACACTTGGGAAATTGTCCCCGCCATCTTGGATTCCCCCTGCAAAGTGCGATGGAAATTTAAGACGAACGACGATTTCATCCGTGTTTCCCGAAGTGTCGAAGCACGAATTTGTGAAATAGCATCGGGAGGTAGAATTTGGTGGATGCGGAGTTGGGTCTGGGAATGGGTTTTCGCAAGAGCAGTGTTTTCGTAGGATACCTGGATTGTTGTTGTATTGTTATCATTGTTATTGGTATGTTGATACGCGTCTGTGTTCAAGTGGATCTCTCGGGTTAAAGTGAGGGGTGGGGGAAGGGAATGAGAGATGGGATTTGAGATTTAGACTCGAATGGGAACATGCTCAGCAAAATCCAACATTTTTTTAATACAATCCATTTTTTCAAAGCGAAAGAAGGCCAATTTTCAAAATTATATTAAAATTGTGCGAAATTAATTTAATAACAACGGACGAATCTATTAAAAATCGTATAAAAGTCAATCTCGTTTCTAGAAAAAATATTGATATTCAAAAATCTTGCCCGAAAACAAAATCTCTACATTTAGAAAAAGTTCACATGCTCAAAATCCAAAAATCCAATAAATAATTGCAAATATCGATTACAAACAATATCTATCAGTGGTACTTGCAATTTATCACAAATTTATTTGCTATCGCTTCTGATAAAAATTGAAATTAATTTAATACTAATAATACTTGAGATTAATCATAATTAATCAATTACAGAGTCACGTATAATAATTTGGAATTTGTTCCTTTTTTTGCTTGCGCAGGAAACGATCACACTCAGCATCTTCCAGTACCGCTTCCGATGTATCCGATGACATACACATTGTTAGTCACAAGAAGAGATCTTATAGAGAAAGGGACCGAAAGATGGACGAAGTGGAGAGGCTCGCGGAAATGGAACGCCAGAGGTATATCCTAATTTGATTCGCCACCGAAGTTTGGAACTTTTTTCAGAATTGGAAAAATAAAACCAAAAAGTCTTGAGAAATCCAGAGAAATGTGGATTTTGGATTAAAGGAATTAAAACTATCGGCAGTAACTTAATAGATATTATATTTTATATTATATATGATACAATATATAATATATATAATATTATAATTGATAATGTAATATAAAGGCAATAAATGAATGATATTATTTTTAACCGATGGTATCTATAATTAGTGCCTATGCCAATCGATAATAGTAGTGAAAACTAACAATAATAAACATTACTTTCATTTAATATCGATATTATCGTTATTATTGGTGCCAATTACGATTAACACTTGCACTTTTTTTATTTTTCTGATAAAATCCAGGAAAAAAAATGGTTCGAAATTCTTCGATGCGAAAAAGTTCCAACTTTCAGTTTCCAAATTCCTTAAATGTGAATTCGATATTATGAACTTCAAATTATTGGAAATCGGAACGATCAATTTGTTGTGCTTCCACTGTTTTGACGTTCGTTCAGATGAAACTTGAGTTTCCGTCTTATTTTCAATTTATTATTAACTTTCAATGGAATTCCACTTATTCATTCTTTTTTGGTTTCGATTTCTTTGGAAATAAGACGCTAATATCGGTCATAATATTTTTCTCGATAAAGGATTAAGTAATTATCAGAAACATATTGCAATTAGTCGTATCGATCAAATATCGCGTGAACTTTTTTTTTATCGATTGATTCAATTTTCATTCTTCTTTTAATTAATTAACAAATTTAGGGAAGGGGGAGAGAAGGAATTAGTTGCAACCAAAGAAATTTTGGTTATTCAATTTTCCGAACTCGAATGATCTTTCGGAAATTCATTGATGATTGTTAATAATTGAATATTATTAACAATCAAATATTATTAATTTCAAGTTTAGCTTTGATTGATTTTTGAGTAAAAAATGAATAATTTTGACACTTCGTTATAAAAGAAAAATCGAGGGTAAATTAATGATTTTACACGATATCCACCAGTGTAATAAATTTCCTCGATTCAATAAATTTATTCCCAATCGGAGTTGCTTCGCATCATAATAATATTGGCTAATTTAATAACAAATAATTACTGAAATCACCATCGAGAGAAATATTATGAAAATTTTCACATTATTTTTTTTTGTTTTTCTTTTTTTACTGCCATTTGTATTGTAATTATGTTATCAGGAAAAAGAAAGAATTATCAAACAAAAACCTCGGCACAAACGCGATCGGGTAAGAATTCAATTTCCGTCTTGCGCTAATTTGAATGTTTTTATCCATGGTGTTGGGAAGTAGAGTATCAATAAGAATGATAATAATTTGAATTTAATGTATAAACTAATACCATATCTTTTTTTTCATTTATTGAACGGCAAATTGTATTTCACGTTTATTGGCACAAGCAAGGATTGCCGAGATTTTGCTTTCAAGTTTCCTATTTTCATTTTTATCTTAATCTAGTTAATTTAAGGAACGATATGATCATTTTGAGAACTTTGAGCAATTTGTACATCGATAGCCAAAAATTATTGCTATCAGCTTTCAAACGTTACGAATTCAAATTACGTTACGTCATTACCATTATGGAAATAATTATTGGTTTGTCAAATCAGGAAGATAGCAAATATTTGGAATTGCGTTTTCATATTTTAGATTGATACAAATTTTAAATTAACGCGGTAACGTTATAAATAGTATTTGATTTTCAAGGATCAAATTTTAAAAGTATACGAAAATTGTGTGAAATTAAATGGTGTTTAATTGAAGAATCTTGATTTTGAGAATTTCTGTAAAATGATTTTTCGCATCAAAAGGAATTGGAAAAATTGGAACGGTTAATTTAAATTATATTTTTATAAAAGAATTTGGAATTACGAAATTTTTTTTAGTCAAAAGGATCTTAAAAATCTTACTGATTATTTTTAAACACAATTTCAATACTGTATCTGAATTTTCAAATTTTTAAAAAAGGATTTTTAAAAAGTTGCTCTGAAATTAAATGTATTTTAGAAGACACCAAATTTGTATGGAATTATATATCTTCTTCAAGAAATCTTCGAATATCGAAATTTTTCAATACCTTTTCTTGCTTCAAAGTAATTAAAAAAGTCGGGAAAATCAATTTATGATTGTATAAAGTTCAATTTTACTTTTGTAAAAAATGTTTGTACTGAAAATTCCATTTTTCACAGGAAAACAAAATTTACTTATCGAGTAAATATTCACGACATGCTCAAAATCCAAAAACTTTTTAATACAACTCATTTTTTTGAAAGCGAAAGAAGACCAATTTTCAAAATTATATTAAAATAGTACAAAATTAATTTTAAAAAAACGAACAAATCAATTCAAAATCGTATAAAAGTCAATTTCGTTTCTGTTAAAAATATTGATATTCAAAATTCTTCCATAAAAACGAATTCTAATCATCGAGTAAAAATTCACAAAAAATATGTGGCTATAAAATACAAAGTCATTAAATTTCTCAAAGTTCTCGGTCGAACGACAGAATGATGAAAAAATGGAAAATGATAAAACAGTCGATCGATGGATCGAGCGAATGAATGATCGATGGATCGATCGGTCGATTGGAAATAAAAGACATACAATGAATGATTTTCGAAATTGAATTACCGTAAATTTCTCTGAAATTTAACAATATTAGGAACTTAAAGATTGGATTAGCACCAGAAGGACTGTCTGCCTACAGGCGACAGCGGGAGGTGGAGCAAAAGATGGTAGAGGAAGAGGCTGCGAAACGCATCGAAGAGCTGGTGCAGAAACGCGTGGAGGAGGAATTGGAAAAGCGTAAGGAAGAAATTGAAGCCGAAGTGCAAAGAAGAGTGGAAGAAGCCAAAAGAGCTATGGAACGTCAAATGATGGAGGAAATGGAATGGAGGCAGGCTAAACTACGCGAGGAGGAGAAACGGAGAGAGGTAAGATCTATCCAAAGAAAATGTCCATCCATTTCTTGCAGTTCAAACGCTGTCTTTTATCGAAACATTGGAAACTAGCGAAAGAAAGCATCGAGAAACGGAGAGAATGCGAAAGAAACGGTCACTCCTCTGGTGCCGATGGCGATCCACGTTTTTGATTTTAAATTTCTCTTCTTTCCATTCGTCGTTAAAAGCAAAAACGTCGATCTCGCGGGCACGCGATAGCGTTTGGACTTTTCGTCTTTTTGTTGACACTTATTTTAGTGATGACTGAAATCAGCAAACGAACAGTCGATGGAACGATTTCGTTATTTCCTTTTGTTATGCCGTTTTATTGATCCTTACAAGTACTTCTTATATATATAGATATATATATATTGGAGATGAAACTTTTTCCATCAGCACTATCTTTTCTGTTCTCTTCTTTTATGTCTATTGTATAATCTTTATTATTGGAATATTTATTACCATCAGTAGTCATGCAATTCATGACTCGAGCAGGAGCTTCCTTCTCTCCCGATTAAGCTACAGAACAATCTCTCCTTCTATCTTTCTTCCTTCCTTTTTTCTCAAATTTACTTCATCCCTCCCGCGATTCGAAGATTTTATGGATTTATTTATTTATTTATTTTTTGAGGAGTAGCAGATTTTAGCTGCACAATTAGGGATATTTTGCTTTTTTTCCCCACTTAAAATAATTGGATCGTTAGAGACTGAATGATAAAATTACTCCGACATTAATTTTGAAATATTATTTTTTTTTTATTCGAACTGGAAAATCTAACTCTTAACTCTGTAAATTTGTATATACGTATTTTGTATTTTTATACATTGTCTTGATTACCCCGTGGATTCAAGGGCATAATAAATAAGTATTGAAAAAATAAATAAATAAGAAAATGTTACTGAATTATATAATTTTCGATTGAACGGAATTCAATTGAAATTATGAGCGTCGAATGACTTTCTTTTTCTTTCCCAGAAAGTTGACAAATTAGTCGGATTCGAATTTCGACATACATATTTTTCCCCTAGAAATCATGAAATTCATTCGGAATTGAATTTCAAAACATTTTTCGGTATCGGCACACAAAATAAGTAATTAATGTTTACTGAAACTATTCAGACTCGAGTTTAAGAAAAAAATGTATTCCAATTTTCACCCAGAAACTAAATAATAACATTTTTTCAAAAATGATGAAATTATTTGGATTCAAGTTTGAAAATATATTCCAGATTCCACCTGGAGATTAAAAAATAAAATTCGACCCTATTCAAATCGATTTCCATTCGAGATTGAATTGACAATTTTGAAAAATTAATATCGTTAATAAATAATACATAATATCGTTAATCTCCGAACTCACAAAATTATTAAAATAAAAAAACAACCATTTACAGAAAAACAAAATTCGCTAGGATTCGAAAAATCTATAATTTAATAATTTTCATATTTCAAATCATATTTCTCTTTTCCAATTTACTTAAATTTTTTAAGTTTCTCCTTATCGATGCTTCCCAACATAACGAATTCCCATTTATTATAAATAAAATCTTGTTCGAGCCAAAAAATACCTGGTATCCGCTTGGATTTCCTACAAATTCATCGAAGCGATGATATTCGTTGCATCCAACGACTCGAAAGTCGGTCCATGCGAGGAGTTCGATTCATCGAGTATCGATTCCGTAGAACCTTCCACGACCCATTCCTTTTGTTCGAAACAAAGGAATTCCTATTTATTATAAATAAAATGTTGTTCGAGCCATAAAATACCCGGTATCCGCTTGGATTTCCTACAAATTCATCGAAGCGATGATATTCGTTGCATCCAACGACTCGAAAGTCGGTCCATGCGAGGAGTTCGATTCATCGAGTATCGATTCCTTAGAACCTTCCACGACCCATTCCTTTTGTTCGAAACAATGAAGCTCGAGTACTTGAAATTAATGAGAAGAGAGGGAGGGAGAGGAAGAGAGAGAGAGAGAGAACTGCTTGTAATTTCTTGGGGGGAGAGAGAGAGAGAATTTGATAAGAGAATAAATTGAGCAAGAAAAAAAGAGAAAAAAGTACGACCTTAAAGCAAGTAGGTCGTCTTCCTAACTGAATTCTACCAAGGGAAGATAAGATGCCGGTATTAAATTCACTGCCGAGTGATTGTTGTGTCGATGCAAGAAGTCAAATACATCCCCTACGTGAGCTGGCGTGAGCTACATTCAGGTATTATCCAATTTATCTATTCATAATAATTTCATCTTTTTTATATCAGTTTATATAGTTTTTTTTTTAAAATAAATACATCAACACACTATATTTATTTAAAATTTCAAGTGCAACATCAGTCTTGTATACATATATACTATATATATCTCTTCTACATTAACACCAAATAATGTCAGTTTCTTCTTCGATCACTAATTCTTCAATCGCATTCAAATTCGCAGTTCGTCGTGTGATTTTCCAAAACTTCCATTCGACTTCGAAATAAATATCGGAGGGGGAAAAAAAAGGATTTCGCAGGAAAAAAATAAATAAATAAGAAATCATCGGTCCCAAGAAATTCCGAGAAATCTCTATTTTTGGAGCCTTTATTTTACAATATTTTCATTAAATACAATAGTTTCTTCTTTTCTATATTTTCGCTGACTCCCAGTAATTTTCTTTCGAAAATTCAAAAGTCGAGTGTAATAAAATTAAAAATATCAAATTTAATATAATCGAAAGTTCCTGAAGGGCTCCAATTTTTGTTTTTCGTTGGGTGGACAGGGGAATAAGAGAAAAAAGAAAATTTGCTTTCCTGGAAACGCAAAATCCAGGGTGAAAATGAGTCGGTATTGGGGGAAAAGAATAAAATGAAATAAAATAAAATAAATAAATGAGAAGAATGATTTGAGTTCTCGAGGAATTTAAACGAGAGTAATAGGAACCACCTTCGCTGCCAGGATCATCCACGAGATTTCGAAAAGACATAGCAAATACTTGAGAGATATATTGTAGCCGCACACGTATGAATTTTCTGCAACGAATGAGATATGAAATATAGACATCCAAGAGACTCCAACAATAATCTTTGGACGAAGTATCGTTGACTCGTTCTTCTTTACATCATTACCACCATGTAAATCTTGATTGTTGTCATTGTAGGAGGAAGAGCGGAAAAAGCGCGAGGAACTTGAGAGGATCATGGAGGAGAACAACAGAAAAATTGAAGAAGCACAGAAGAAACTGGTGAGAATTTATTTATTTTTTTTTTCCCCTAATTTTAATTTATCAGAACACTCTTGAACTTGAATCTAATTAGAAAAATTCCATCAATATTTTATTTCATAACTTTTTTTTTTTTTTTTCAAGAAATATATTTTTATTATTTTCAAGAAACGTCAGTTTATACACAAAATTTCGACATTTGTGATTGTTCATTTATTAATAACGACATTTCTAAATAATATAAATTATCGATCTTCAATTTTAAAAGCGATTTTTATTTTCAACAAATTATTTATCACAGTAAAAATTAAAATTGTCAATTTCCAAAATCGAAATTATCTATATTTTTGCAAAAATTCCAGTCCTGTTATCGAACAAAAAAATACCTTTATAAATACTAAATATATAAATACTAAAATTCTTGGTTTCTTGTTTCAGGCGGAAGAGAGGCTGGCGATGGTTGAAGAGCAACGCCTCATGGAAGAGGAGAGACAGCGAATGCGAAAAGAACATGAAAAACGTGTGAAAGAAGAGCAGAAGAAAATCCTCGGGAAAAATAATTCGAGGCCGAAGCTCTCCTTTACACTTAAACCAGTTACGTGAGTTACGTCTGTGTCCCTTTAAGATAATACCAACTCGAATCTTTTACCTACCAATTTTTTTTTTCTTTTTCATTTTCATGAGAAGAGAAAAAAAAACGGAACTTTTCGGTTGGAACCACTCGAAGGAATTCTCGCGAAAGGGAGAAAGACATTTGAATTTCTCCTCTCCGTATTTTGCAATCGAAATTTCAATTCCATACAAATTGTAATTGCGAGAAGGGCCTCTGCCGCGTCACCTCTTCTTCTTTTTTGAAGCAATTTGTTGTACATATTTTGTTGGTTCGCATTTGTATGGAATTGAAATTGAGATTAATCGGTTAATAAAAAAATAATGAATTTTTTCTTAGTTTTAAAAATAAAATAATGTAGGATCTTAATGTTCTTTCCTTTTTCTAATTTTTGAGAAAAGCACTTTTTTTTATTCATTGATAATGATCGATATTCTCTTAAAAATACACGTTTTCAAATGTTTACGAAACTATAGATAATTTCCATTTTGGAAATGGAATAGTAGCGATAAAAAAAGACAAATTAAAATTTTTACGGGGATAAATAATTTTTTCGAAAATAAAAACCGGTTCCAAAATTGAAGATCGATGATTTATGTCATTTAGAAATGTCGTTATTAATAAATAAACAATCACAAATATCGAAATTTTGTGTATAAACTGATGTTTCTTGTAAATAATATTATATTTTCTATTTTTTTTTATTGGAATAAACGGGATGCATCCCTTCTGTATAAAATAACTGATACAATTTACAAGAAATAATCGAAATAACGGGCAAAAAATATTAAATTTATTAAATTAGTTCGCTATCGAATTAGTAGAAAATTATTTTCGTGGAAGGAAAAATTCATTACTTTTGTTCGATCGATTAAAATAAATAAGAAAAAAAAAATTATAAATATGTTTTAATTTTTTTGGCTCGTTTATTTTAATCGTTGCGCAATGGATTGACCGATTAATCGATTCGTAGAATATCAATCGAACACCTCGAGTTCCGAAAACTGTAAGAAATCGAAAAAAATTGCTGAATTAGGGAAAAACAAAGTATTTTTCATTACTTCGTATAAATTGAATAGTCAATAATCAAATCCCTTGTAAATTGATGACAAGGAATGCGAAGGAAATTGACCGTTTTTAATTTTAAGGAAAAAGAGGGAAAAATTCACGATATGCGAAGTTACGTTATTACCGTGAGATTTTTTTTTCCTTCTTTTTGTACGTATAAATGATTTAAATAATAAGAGAAAGAGAGAGAGAGAGAGAAAGAGTGATCGAATGAGCGAGAGAGAGGGAGAGAGAGAATGAATTATTTGAGTAGTTGGAATTTATGCGCGATCATGTCGATGATGGTGATGATCATGATTATTATTATTATTATTATTATTATTATTATTATTGAAAAGTGTGTGAAGCAATCAATTTTCATGTACGACCTTTATTGTTACTTGTAAAAATAAAATGAAGTTTTTTTTAAAATTATGACTGTAGTCAGCAAGGGGCTTTTGTTTTTAACTAAAAAAGGATTTAAAAAAAAAAGAAGAGTTTAGGGAGAACCCAGTTTTTAGGAGACTTTTTATATATTCATAACGATAATAATGTTTATAATGTTGGTATATAATGTTAAAAAGTATATATAAGTAAGAATAATAACGAAAGTTAATAACAATAGTTGTAAGGATGATAATAATTTTTCAGGCTTCAAGCTTCATTAACACTATGCCGTCCCGGTGGCACCACGTTGGTGCCATGCGAAAATTATCGGGCAAGCGCCGGTGGCACCACGTTGGTGTCGCACATAAAGATTTATACCGGCGCCAGACGAAAGAATCCCGATCAGACGCGCGGACGGCAAGGTGTTAATATTAAATTCCCAAAGAATTCCAGTTCCTTTTTCTTTTTTTGGAAAATTTCAGTTTGAATTTATTTCATTTTCCCAGTTTAAGAATTTTTCAGGCTTTCGAATTTTTTCCCGGTTTTCATCGTCCACGTTTTTCGAATATTTTCGAAATTTTCGAACTTTTTTCTAATAAAGATGTTCAAAACTCTTACGTAATTTCCAAAATTAAAATTTGAAGAATTTCACTGGCCCGAATTCAAGTTTTTTGTGAATAAAGTGATTTTTTCAGCCAATAACATTTCTTAATAACTTTTGGAATTTTGTTTTCTGCGTTATTCTGACAATTTTCCAGTAAATACAAAAATTAAGGCTTCTGAATTCCGGTTAAAAAAAAATTTTTTTTTTAAATACGTTACCGAGGAATGACGTCGGTTGTAATTTTTTAGTCGTAAACGAATGATAAATAATAACGAATTACTAATAATTTCTGGGGTAAGTGATATTTTCTTCTTTCAAAAAATAAAAAAACAATAGTTTTCCAAAATGCGCACAAAACCAGTAGGAGGAGGTAATATCACAAATTCGCTCATTTGATTCTCAAACCGACGGCATACATGTCCGTGATGTCCGACAAAATCTGATGCTTGTGCGTTTCATGGGATTTTTTGGAAATCGCTTTGGATGATTTTCTAGCGGAGCGAGTCATTTTTTTCGGGGAGAGTACCGATGGTAGGGTGGTTTTCACCTCGGAAGGGATTCCGCCACCGTTGCGTTTATATTTTTTCGCGGCTTCTTTCATGGCAGTGCTGATTATCTGTAATTATAATTGAAATTATTATTATTATTATTATTATTATTATTATTATTATTATTATTATTATTATTATTATTATTATTATCATTATCATATTATTATTTATTATAACATGTGGATAATTTACTATTGGATTTTATAAAACAATAAAATATTCAAATAATTAGTGGCGTGTATAATAATTTTTTTTTCACTAATTCCTATCTTCGCAATAAATTATTATTATTATTACTATTATTATTTTTATTATTATTATTATTATTCCTTCTATTATTATTATTTACTATACAAACAGTTTACTATCCTGTTTTTAGAATGATAATAAATTATAATTTCGTATTTATTCGCTACATTTTTTAAAAATTATTTTTCCTAAGAAAATTTGTTTCGATTTTCTTCTTCAAACCTTTCTGGGGAAAAAGATTGGATTAAAAAAATGTAACATATGCAAGTCTTACTCGCTTACCTTCTCCTCGTGTCTCTTGATGCGATCCATTTTCGGTGCCGTGCTGGCGGAGGATCGATGTCGTTCGAAATCCGCAATATTTTTCGGCACCAGAGCGCTCCGAGGAACGACCACTGGCTGTTGTTTCGTTTTCTCCTGGTGATTCAGCGAACGTATTTTTCTGCGGGACGAGGGGCTCTTCGAATTCGTCGTCACGACTTTCACGGGGTTGGTCTGAGGGAAAAGAAACGGAATATATGTATATATATATATATTTCAAATAATTTTTTATCCGCAAATCCCCGGATAATAGTTAATCTTTTTTTTTTTTTAATTATTTTACGTAATTATATTTGGAGTCATAATAAAATCACAATATTATTTTGTCACTGTAATCTATATTGTATTACCTCATCATCAACGAAAAAAAAATGAGGATATCAATAATAATAATAATATTGCTATTTTTATTATTACTTTTTTTTTAGCACGTTAACTGCCACGTCGATCACCGGTGACCGGCACTGAACTTTCCGTTCAGGCCGCGCTGGTTACGACAAATGCAATAGCGTACAGCCTTGCGACCCACGCGGCGCGAATAGGGATTCACGTAAATTTGACGCGGCAGTTGACGCGTTCAATTCGCTAACAATAAAACGGAAAATAATTTTACTTCAGATTCCGTTTTAGGCTTGACCAAGTTCGTCGAAGTGGACGAAGGAACGGCTTGAACGCTCTTGGTTTCCATTTTATCGGGAATCCCGTTGCCGTTCCTCGCGTTCGAAGAGTCGGCAATTGGGAGGCTTTGCCGCATATTCGGCGACTCCAGCTTGTAGTAAGCGTAGAATTCCTGATCCAGCTGGAGCTCCAATTCCTCGATCACGTCGACGATCAGCGGACCGATGTTGCTGTGGATCCGCGACTTCTTCTTCCCGAAAGTCGTCTACAAAGAATTTCCGCGGAATTAAATTCCTTCCTTTCCATCCTGGGCTGAGAAATTTGCGAATTTAGTAAATAAAGAAATAAGAGGAGAAGCAAAAATGTGTGGGAATTTAATTTAAACGAATGTAAATTTTAAAAAATAGGGAAATTCCAATTTTTCTCTAGTAGCTTTCTCTAGTAGCGTCCATTTTTGTGAATTTTTCAAATTTTCAAATATACAATTTTTTGTATTTCAAAATATATCATTAGCTACATATATATATCTAAAAAAAATTAGTAACAATTCTAGTTATACCCGGGACAATTTTATTTCTTTTTAATTTCAGAAATTTGTTTGATGAATTTCTGTTGACTTTTCAAATTTTCAAAAATAGAGTCTTTTTGGATTGGTTACAAGCTACTCGGAGCAATTTTTTTTATTTTCAGAAGTATATCATGAATTATCTTCAAGAAATTAGTAACAAAGTTAATAATTAGGAAATTTTCATTTCTTTTCAATTTTAGGAATTTTTTTTATCAATTTCTCTGCATTATTCGGAATTTAAAAAATAGAGTCTTTTCCCAAAACAGAATACACTTGAAAAAGTTCTCTAATTGAGTCTCTTTGTTTTCCGGAACCAAAAATTCAATCACGTATAAAAATTTCCTTACTGGAGATTTCGGTAGTAAGAGATGCTTGGAATCAGTGCTATTAAACTTCTTCTCGTTAGCTTGGATCCTAGTTCCTTGGAGAGACAATGCAGCTCCCAAATAGGGCTGGCAACTTGGCATTCTCTGACGATATGCCAATTCGAAGTTTCCCGTGTCGGCACTTTTGTCTTCCCGAAAATCTATCACCACTGAAAAAAAAAACAATAATTCAAAGAATAATTAAAAATCCTGAAACTAAAATTACTACCTGAAAACTATTAAGACACTTGGGATTTGAATTAGCGTCCCATAAAAGATTATTAGAAATCCTGATATTGGCATTAGCATCCTATAAAAATTATTAGAAATCTTGAAATTGGCACTAGCGACCCATAAAAATGATTAAAAATCCTGAAATTGAAATTGGTACCTGGGAATCATTAGAAATGCTGGGATTGAAATTAGCGTTCCACAAAACTGATTAAAAATCCTGAAATTAAAATTTGTACCTGGAAATTATTAGCAATCCTGAAATTGTAATTAACGTCCTATAAAAATTATCAAAAATCCTGGGATTGGAATAAGCATCCTATACAAATTTTGAATAATCCTGGGATTAGAATTAGCGTCCCATAAAAATTATTCGAAACTTTGGAATTGCAATTAGCGTCCTATAAGAATAATTAAAAATCTTTCATCATTTTCTTTTTTTATTCTCACCGGGTGAACGGAATAACTGCCCTATGGACACCTACCCTTGAGGGTATCTTCCATGACCTGGCGACAGAGTCTCTGGGTGACGCTGGTGGAGTAGCTCATGTCCGGGTGGCTGTTGATTTCGATCAGCCAAATGGAGAAATCCTCCATCACCATGAAATCCGCCCCATAGAGCTCGAAGCTGTTCCTACGGCGGTCCATGGCCTCTTGGCTGGCCAGCAGCGAGCCGACCAGCCCCTGCTTCATCCCCGGGTAGATGGATTCCTCCCAGACTTTGGGGTGACCCTGGGACCTGCGAACGGAAGGCGTCGAATTAGGTGCCGTGGGATGCAAAATTGAATTCACCTTTTTTTTTTGGTTTTCCTGGTTTCGCTTTTTACCTGAGGTACTCCTTGAAGGTAGTGGCATCCCACATGTTGTCTTCGGGCAAAGCCGGGTCCCGATCCGGGCAGTTTTTGTATTTGCACTGGACTGCATTGTTGCAGAGGTGAATCGACTCGTGGAAGTCCGAGAGACTGAACTTTTGCGAGCAGAAGCGCAAGTAACTTTCCCTGGAATCGAGAAAATTGTCGTCATTTTTTCAATGAATGGTGCGATTGGGGATTCCTAATTGAAAATTAGTAGACAAGTTAGATTTCTGAATGTGTAACCAATTTGGTTTTCAAGTTCCTCAAAAAGGTGCCAATTTCAATTACAGGATTTCCAGCAATAATTTTTCAAGATAATGATTCCAGTTCCAAGATTTCGAATGATTCTCAAAAGTGTTAAATTGAATTCTAGAATTTCGAATAATTCCCAGGTAACAATTTTGATTTTAAGATTTTTTATTATTTTTATTTTGATTATTTTATAATTGCAATTCCAAGATTTCCAATGATTTTTATGGGACGCTGATTCCAATCCCAGGATTATTCAAATTTTTTTAGGATACTTATTGCAATCCCAGGATTTTTGATAATTTTTACAGGACGTTAATTACAATTTCAGGATTGCTAACAATTTCCAGGTACAAATTTTAATTTCAGGATTTTTAATCATTTTTATGGGTCGCTAATGCCAATTCCAAGATTTCTAATAATTTTTATGGAGCGCAAATTCCAATTCCAGGATTATTCAAAATTTTTATAGGATACTTATTCCAACCCCAGGATTTTTGATAATTTTTACAGGACGTTAATTACAATTTCATGATTGCTAACAATTTCCAGGTACAAATATTAATTTCAGGATTTTTAATCATTTTTATGGGTCGCTAATACCAATTCCAAGATTTCTAATAAGTTTTATGGAGCGCAAATTCCAATTCCAGGATTTCTAATAATTTCTATGGGATGCCAACTCCAAAGCCAGGATTTCTAATAATTTTTTACGGGACGCTAATTCAAATCCCCAAGATCCTTAATAGTTTCCAGGTGGCAATTTTAGTTTCAGAATTTTTAAATCATTTCTATGGGACGCTAATACCAATTTCAAGATTTCCAATAATTTTCATGGAGCGCAAATTCCAATTCCAGGATTTCTAATAATTTTTCTAGGGCTCTCATTCTAATCCCAGAATTTGAATGATTCCCAGGTAAGCGCCGATTTCAATTCCAAGATTTCTCATCATTTTTATGAAACGCTAATTCCAATTACACGATTCCTAATAATAATTTATTAGACCCTGATTCTCATCCCACGATTTCCAAATATACCTCGGGTATTAATTCCAATCCCGGAATTCCGAAAATTTCCCAGGTACCAAATCGAACCAGAAATTAAGAAAAAAAAAAAAAAAATCCCCAGATTGTCATATTTGGAATGCCGCAAATCGAATCCTTTAATTCGCCTGACCAGAAATTCCAAATTCACCTCTCCTTGCACTATTTCCTCCGAAATCTCTTTTAATTAAATTCAATTTAATTTAATTGATACACCAACGTAACTAGAAAAATTACATAATGGGGATAAATGAGATCCGGAGGAAGGGAGGAACTGACTGTTTCGGGTCGCACGCTATCCGTGCCACGGTGGGAAAGATTTTAGGCGAACTGGTAACTGGCAACTGGGTCAGAGCCGACAAAGGCGGAGATTCGAAGCGGATCCTCTTCGAAAAGCGGGAGGATCAATTGTGTTTCCTGAAGGGCGTAGAACGGGAAAGTTGCGAGTTACCGGCAATTTCCGCGGTAGCTACCCGTTGCCTAAATATAGAGCTTGGCTCTCCACGCAATCTAAAATCTAAAATCGTCTTATCGCGGCCTCGGGTATCGTGATAAGACGGTCTTTGCCGGAGGAATGTAATTATGGCAGCGCGATGGAGAGGGAAACGAAGGATAATAATCGCTGGAAACGTTCGGGTATTTAGGACTTGGACGCGAGGAAGAAATTTAGACGTTCCTTCATCGGCACTTGGCACTCAGCCAGTGGGAATGGGAATGGGAATGGGAATTGATTAAAAAAAAAAAATAGAATTTCTCGTTGATGGGAGAATTTGAAATTATTCGGGAATTGAATTATTGAATTTGGTCGAAAATTATTCTACTAATTCGTAATGATTTTAATTAGGAATTAATATTATAATTAGCAATGTTGCGAATTAACGTACTATTACGCAGTGATC
Organism: Gasteruption jaculator; assembly: GCA_949825005.1. Taxonomy (NCBI): domain Eukaryota; kingdom Metazoa; phylum Arthropoda; class Insecta; order Hymenoptera; family Gasteruptiidae; genus Gasteruption; species Gasteruption jaculator. Next base: position 5,314,615 of record OX463764.1, on the reverse strand, counting down.
GCGAATTAATATACTAATTCGTATTTATGCTAATTACGAATTAATTTCCAGTCGATTTAGTAATGAATTCGTGAAAAAAATGAATTTGATAATTAGAAACTAATTCGCTGATTAATTTCATAACGAATTTAATGATAATATTAGCAACGTATTTGAGATTATTTCAAATTCAATTCCAGGGCGAATATCCAATAAAAAGAATTTCGGTGAATTTAACAACGAATTCGAGAGCGAATTTAAAAGACGATCTAATAATAAATTTATTGGTCGAATTGGAAACGAATTTATTTTGTAAAGTCGATGATTGATTCGAGATCGAATTTCAAAGCCAATCTAATAATAAATTTATTGGTCGAATTGGAAACGAATTTATTTTGTAAAGTCGATGATTGATTCGAGATTGAATTTCAAAGCCAATCTAATGATAAATTTTTTAGTCGAATTGGAAAGGAATTTATTTTTAAGGTCGGTAATTAATTCGAGATTTTTCGACGAATCCGCTGAGAAATTGAATAATCAATTCGATAACAAATTCAGCACCGAAATTAATAACGAATCTGATGAAAAATTTGGAAAGGATTTTGATTACGAATTCGCTAAGAAATATAATAATCAATTTCGATACGAATTTAAGAATGAATTCGGTAACAAAGACGAGACCAAATTTAATAAACATAAAGAAGTTAATAAGAAATTTTGAAGGAATTTTCGTAAGAAATTCGCTAAGAAATTTAATAAATAATTCAGATACGAATTTAATTATGAATGCGATAACAAATACGAGAGAGAATTTAATAACGAATTTGTTGAGAAATTTGAAAAGGAATTTGATATGGAATTTGCCAAGAAATTCAATCATTAATTTAGACACGAATTCAATTATTAATTCGATAATAAATTCGAGACCCAATTTAATAACGAATTCATAAGAAATGTGGGAAAGATTTTGGTAACGAATTCGCTAATAAATTTAATATTCAATTCAGGCACAAATTTGACAAGAAATTTGAAAAGCATTTTTATAACGAACTCATTAAAAAATGTAATAACCAATTCGGGTTGAAATTTAATTACCCATTCGATAATAAATTCGAGAAAGAATTTAATACCTATTAAAAAAACGAATTGAACTTCAAATTCCTCCTTGTACCGAGTTTCCTTGGAATTGATTATTTACCTGTACATCCAAAGAGTCAAAGGTTGGGCACAGGTAACGATGAACCATTGCCTGATGTCAAATTTCGTATTGTAGATGAGAAGAGGTCTTTCTGAAAAATCAAAAAAATAAAAAAGTAATATTTTTAATTTCTCAGAATTTGATTTTTGACGTCAGGTAAGAAAAATACTACCGATGTACTTCTGAACGACATATCGCGTATCGGTTTTATTGGCCGGGTTCATCTTGGCCATGACATCCTCGATCTTGTTCATCAAGACGATTCCCCGACCGCGACTTTTGTTCCCCGGTTTCAGAATCCATACGTTCATGATCCCGTCCATGTCCAGTTGGGGGCAGAATTTTTTCATTTTTTTCAAAATGTGTCTCGAGGCCAAAAAATACTTCTGCGAAAAATTTAATCAGAAAATTAGTACCACTTAGGAAATTTTTTTTTTTTTTTTTTCGTATATTGAAATTTTCTTTGGAACCATTTTCGTGAATTATTCGAAATTTCAAAAATGAAGTCTTTTTGAATTGATCACAAGCTGCACGATACAATTTTTTTACTTTCAAAAATGTATCATTAGTTGTCAAAAACAATAGTAATCAAATTGATAATAATTAGACAAAATTTTATCTTTTATTTTCACAAGTTTTTTGGAACCATTTCTGTGAATTTTCCAGTATAAGAATTTTTCAGGTTTTCGAATTTTTCCAGATTTTCGATTTTTTCCCGGTTTTCAAATTGTTAATTATAAAAATGTCATATAATTTCTAAAAATCTTATCTTTTCGTTTCGAGATAGAATTAGAGGAATTTTTAAATATTTCTTACATGAAAGGGCAGATTGTTGCGGATGAACAAAGCCTCTCCCTGTACGATCTTGTAGTACCAGGAGATGAATTGATCCCATTGATGCGACCAGACCCTTTCAATGTCCTGGTCGATGTCCTCGTGCGATTGTGCACCGATGTAATCACTGCACCTCCTAATGGCAAAATCCAATGCTTTTAGCGGAATGGTACCGGTTGGCGACCTGGCAGCGTTTTCACCTTCCTCGTTAACTTTGTCCACCAGCCACTTCAAAAGACTCAGACACGCTGTCAGCCTGAAAAACGGTTCAGAAATCATTGGACTTGCTTTTGTGTTGTTTTTCTATAAAATTCTGATACATAGGAGGACATTAATTAATCAAGCAATTAATTAATTAATTAATTAATTTATTTATTTATTTATTCATTTATTGTCTGTGAATGATAATTGAAATTTTTCTGATCTATTGGAATTTTTTTTGGAAAGGTGTTTTTTATTTTTTGGAATTTGAAAAAATTTCTCACTCTAATCGTAAGTAATTTTAAAGTTACTTGTGAGGATTTTTAGATTTTTCGTAAAATTTCCGCAAAGATGGAAAAAAAAAATTAATTAGTGGTGAAGTTGATGGACATTTTTTAGGAAAAAAATATTCATTATTTTTCTCAAATTTTGGGAATTGTTCCGAAAAAATTAATTTTTTTTTTTTTTCAAAAATTTTGCCAGGGTTTTGCTCAAAAATTGTCCCGTTCTAAGGGGTTCGAAAGCTACCCGAGAGGACTTTTCGATTTTTGCGAAAATTCCCAGACAGGTAGCGAAGAATCTTTTTCATGGAAAAATAATTCTACCGAAAGTCTTCGATGAAAGCATGCATCTGATCGCTTTGGCAAAGATTGTAACACCTTGGGAACAGGGTATTGGCCACTCCTGGCTCGTAGTACCAGTGCATTTGTCGGACATTTGAACACAAACCCACCTGAAATTTAGAAGAAAAAAAAATAATAATTGACGCTTTCTTGTGAAATATGACAATTTTCAATTTTTAGTTCAATTCTCAAAATATTTTGATTTCAACAATTTTATAAAATTTCAAAAGAAGGTGAAAATTTTCTCAAGCTTCTTATTTGTGTTCTTAATATTCAGTTTTTTTTTCCAAACTTGGGGAATTTTTTCGGGAAATGTACTTATTGTACAATTTTATTCAATAAATATTAAAATATTATTCTTATCAAAATATTTTTGGAAAATTCTTTGTTTTTCAAAATTTCCAAAAATTGGCTTCTCTGAATAAATTAGAAGCTACCTCAAAGGATTTTTAATTTATTTGAAAAATTTCGCAATAGGTGGAAAAAACATTAGTTGTAATAAGTACAACAGAATATAATAATAAATACCATAAAATGAAAAAAAAAAGAAAACAAAATTTTAAAAACATAATTCAAAAAAATTCGTCAAATTTCGAAGAGGAAAAAAAAGACTATTTTTAGAGAAAAAAAAGACAATTACTTTGGAGGTAAATCCAGCACGACAGAATCTGTTGAAAATCGTGCTTTTGTTGTCCTGCGAGGGCCATCCGGGCCAATCGGAACCAGTGTTCCAAAGAAAATCCACCGTATGGTTTCCCAACATCCTCGAAATCAGCAACCGTTCACTTTGGAGATCCTTGAGATCCCCAATTCCGGATAGTAAAGCCACAGGATTCGAATCCACGCCCATATTTTGTTCAGCTAAAAAAAAGGGCAAAATACAAATTTACAAAAAACAATCACAATTTTGAAATAAGTAAAAATATAATTTTCCTGGTGAAAATATTTTTGAGAATTTTTCGGAAACTTCTCAGAAATTTCCATAAGTATTTGGAGTTTTTTTGAAAAGATTTTTCAAAGTATGAATAAGAAAGTTACAAAATGCAGTTGCAGAACATTTTTGGAAAATGTTTGTAATTTTCTAAATGTTGTTGTCAGATTTTGTTATAAAAATCTTTAGGTTTTCTGAAAAATACAAAGATTTTCTTAGAAACAAATTCTGAAAAACTGTAATTGTTAATAGAAAAATGATTTTTTCTCTGAAAAATTATGAAAATTTCTCCGAGAAATATTTTCACCAGGGCTGCAACTCATAAGAATCCTTGTCCTGCGAAAATTTGAAAATTGTAATTGGATAATTAGTAACTTACGATTATTCTTCCTGTAATATTTTTCGCACCATCCTCTCTTTAATAAACATTCGCGTATCAGGCGAGATCTTCCGTAAATCATGAAAGTGTGTTTAGCTGCAATCGCATCTTTCACCATTTGCTTTATTCTCAAGAAACGTTCTTGCAAAGTGGCTGCAATTGTTGCTGGGTTTCCATTGGAGTCGTTTCTCGAAACTGAAATAATTTTGTTTATCTTGTTTTCATTTTAATTTCTTTTTTACTAATTTACTAATTTAATTAATTCTCTTTGCATTTTATTTTATTTTACAGGTTTTTGAATTCGTAGTTTATCGGCCATTAAATAATTAGTAGAGTATTAAATAATTATTTAATACTTAAAAATAAAATAATAAGCAATTAAGTCATTTTATTTAAATAAACCACAATTCCGGCAAATAAAATAAATTGCGACTTCAGGAATTGTAATATTTGTCCCTAAATCCTCCCAGATATTGGAGGGAAAAAAAAATCTCTAGATTTTACCTTTACCTTCGACAGCCTCCAGGATTTTCTTTTCCTCCTCGACATCCTCTTTCCGAACTTCATCTCCTTTTTGAACTTCTTCTTTTTCTTCGGCGACATTATTCGGTAACATTATCCCATCGTCATTAGTTTTTGATGTATTTCGAATCGAGTCATCATTAGTTTCATTCATTGGATTTTGTTCGGCTGGATTGGAAACTTATAGGAACCTCGTCATTTTCATGCTCCTCATCATCCTTAAGCCGAATGGGAATTCCCCTGAAAATAAAAAATATATAATAATTTTTAAAACATTAATAAATTTTAAATGATGAACTTCTGAAATATCGAAGTTTCCGAGTTACCAATTTTCGAAGCCTTCAAATTTCCAGATATCTACATTTTTGAATAATGGAACTTTCAAGTATTTCAATTATTAATATTTGAATTCTCAAATTTCTAATTATTCCAATATTCACATTGTCGAAGGTTCCAAGAATTGGAGTTTCACAATTTTCAAATACTCAAAATTCTAATGATCGACACCAAAGTTTGCCAATATCCAAAGGAATTAAATTTACAAATTGCCAAGTGTCTAAATATTCAATTTTCTAATTTACCGAATTTCAAATTTGCCAAATTCCAAGATTCAAATGGTCTGAAGTCAAAATTTCAAAATATTTACACTTTCTACTATTTCTTGCATACTTATTCGACACCGAAATTTCATAATATAAAAATAAATAAATTTCCAACACAGCAGATTTCAAAATCCCCAAATTCTCAATTACCCCTATCACAAAATCGCAAATTCACAACTTTCAAACTGACCATATCATTATAACGTTAAAAAACAGAATACATTTATTTCCTTGTTGAAGAAAATCCTAATTTTTGAAAAATTCACTTCATCACATTATCATCCGAGCGATGCAAAAAACGTCCACATTTATCTGACACCTGTCTTTGGAATTACAATGAATGAGATACAATTAATCGAGCAAAAACCAGCATCGGGTGCCAAGTCCAACATTACTCTAACAAGACTAACGCTAGACTAACAATAAGCTTACTACCGCTGAACCTGGCTGATGTAAACTGCACTGAATGAAAATAAAATAAAATGAAATACAATAAATTACATAAAAATAAATTAAATCATGCTGACCTGACCTGAGCTAAAATTTAATTAAATGCGATTAAATAAAATTTAGTAAAATAAAATAAACGAAACTGAAGTAAAGTAAAGTAAAGTAAAGCAAAGCAAAGCAAAATAAAGTAAACTAAGCAGAGATAGCATGCGTGGAAGAAGTGGAGGAATTTTCATGGGCAAGCGCAGTCAGGATGAAATCCATTTATCTGTTTAGGTATTAGGTATTAGGCATTAGGTACTAGGTATCCTTGTACCCAGCCATCCATCCATTTACATGCATGTGCTACTTTTGGAGAACTTTCAGTAAACTAGTATATAAATGTGTGTACATATGTATTATACATACATGCAATCTATCTGGAAGTTAAAGTTAAGCTCATTGTCAGTGAAGTAAGGGGGTATGTAGGTAGGTGGCAAAGAAAGAAGGTAAAGGAAAGTAAAAAGTGGAGTAAAAATAAGATCATCATATAAACAATAGGTAATTTAAAAAAAAACTACAATCAATAATGTAGAATCTTGAGTAGAAGCAAAAATTCTTACAATTGAACACATTAGGATACATTTATTTATTTATTTTTAAATAAAGCTGTATCCTAATGTGTTCAATTGTAAGAATTTTATTTATTTATCTATAAATAAATATCAGTCGTTTAGTGCTAATTGTTGTTGTCTTTGTCCAGCTCCCCTCTCTCTCTTTTGTCTATGGTGGTTTGTGTTTTCCTGGTGTGGGATGTTTGGGTGTGTATGTGTGTTCTGTTTATGAGGTGTGTGTGTGTGTTATTATGTGTGTTTATTCTTTTAATTTTTTTATGTCTTTTGTGTGGACTTTTCCCTTATTTATAAATAAATAAGTGAATGAAGCTGTATTTTAATTGGGCGTAAATTTATTTACTCATTAACAAATGAATAAAAATGATTACTGAAATTAAAATAAAATAAAATTACTTAATAATTGTTTATTATTAAATTTGAATTTAATTATTAATAAATAAAGAAACTTTGGAGTATCCAATGTCACTGAGTAAGTCAATAATAATTTGGAATATAAATAATATGGGAATGATTTTTTGAAATGTTGACGTTGAATAACAATTTATTATATCATCGCTAAATTTCAAAAGTGAAAAGAAGAACGTCCTAATTTTGTTATTAAAGAAATTCGTTTCATTCACATGTAGTAGAGTAAGGTAAGGTAAAGTAAAGTAGAGGAAAGTAAAAGAGAGAAAATTGGAAAGGAGATAAGGGAGCATTGAATAAGGGTAAAGATGATATTTTCCTATCTATTGGGGCGAAAATAAAGAAAGAAAGGTAGAAAGAGGGTGAAGGTACCAGGTACGATTATATGTGTTCTTTTTCTAGACATGCATGTACGCCTGTGTGTATATAGAAGATCTAGGTAAGAGCTTATGTAAAGACGTGAAAGATACAGTGGCTATATACATATACGTGTATAAAGTTGCTATATTCAAGAATAGGTGTGTGTGTGTGTGTGTGTTTTATGTATTCCTATAGAAATGCGACATCGCGATAAACTTCCATATTTAGAAAATGGAAGTTTTCCATTTTTGTGGGATCATTTTTTTTCTAGGATCTTTTGAGAAATTTTGTAAATTCTACAAATAAATTAGATTATCGAAAACCAAAACTCAGCAACTGCTATTCTTCGATTACCCAAATATATTCAAAATCCTCCACAATGAATTTCCCAAATTTTTGGATCCTAATATTTCGAAAACGTAAACTTGTCATTTACAGAAATTTTTTACTGGGAAATATTGAAAATTTGTGGAGATTCGAAAAATGAAAACATTCATAAGAATCCAAATCCCATTCACTCACATTTTTTGACTATCCAAAAATATTTAAAATTTCCTACAATAAATTCCCAAAGTTCAAGTTTCTCTTATACATTATGTCTATATTCTACATTACGTGTATGTAGATGACACATATACATAAATAACTACACATATACACGCATACATACTCAAAGTTATGTAAATTTAACGTAGATTCGTATTAGTCGATTATTTCCATTTACTTCGCATTGATTCTTATGTTCTCCATGTATGTATGTATGTATGTATGTATGTATGTATGTATGTATGTATGTATGTATGTATGTATGTGTGTATATTTGTATGCATCTACCTCTTTCTTTCCGTTTAAGTGGTAGTTATTAGTTTAAATCCGGCCTAATTTCCTAATTTCACCTCTTCTCTCCTTTCTCTTCTTATTCGTCAGGTACAACAAATTTGACTCTACCCACACACGAAAATTGACTCTCATTGAAATCGCGAGGAATTAAAATTGCGAAATCTCGCGTCGTTCCGGTACCTCGTGGTACCGGCTTGAAAATTTGATTTTGTTACGACAGATTTTTGATACAATTTTTCCTTCTTTTTTTTGCTTGACGTTTCAATTTTCAAACTCTAACGAACAAAAGAAAAGTTTCGAATTTTAAACAATTGAATAAAAATCCGAATTAAGAAATAATGTTCCAATTTTCCAAAAAACGTCAAACAAAAAATATACAAAATTATACAGCATTCCCCGGAAATGTCCAAGTCGCGCAAAAAAATGCGAATTAAAAAAAAAGGCTTTAAATTTACCGAAAATTATTGAATTTCCAGTTTTCGAAATCACATGAACTTAAATTCGCAATTTACGTTAAACAAAAGATATACAAAATTATACAGAATCAGTCGAAAATGTCCCAGTCGCGATATTCTTAAGCTCGCCCAAAATTTGTTTGGGGGAAAAAGTCGAAGGTGAATGTCGAATTTTCGGATAAACGCAAAAAACATGACAATTTCCAAAAATTCGATTTTATTACATATAATATTTACAGAAGCTTAGGAATATAACGCGTAGGACGATCGAACATATTTACATCATCTTATCGAATGTATTTCAAGAGGAAACATGATCGGTTGATTGATTGATTGATCAACGAACTCGTTAATTCATTCGCTCGTTCGTTAATTAATCCGCCGAGAAACCAATGAAACGAGTTAATCGCGAAACGCTTCTATCGCTGAAACGTTTTTTTTTTCTTTCTTTTTTTAACATTATCATTTCTTTCTTCTCGCACTCGTATTATTTTTTTCCTCGTATTCGCAAGAAATCACAACGACGTAGTAATTTTCGCAAACCAGAAATTCGAAAATTGTAATATCAGATAAAATTCCTACTTAAAAACTAATATTTCTTTCTTTTCTTTTTTTAAATATTAATTCAACTTCATATTTTTTTCCTTCCATTTAAATTAATCGTTTTTTTTTTCCTTTTTTTTAAAGTACATCGTTGAAATCAACCTAGAGCTGCCTCTTTTTTCCGTAACATTCGTAGAAAATTTTCTTTTTACCTTTCTCAAAAGCATTTTTCTTTCAGGAAAAAGTTGTAAGTATGAAATTCACGTTTGTTTGCTTAACATTTTTTTTTTCCATGGGAAAAATTTAGTCCATTTTTGCATTTTCTTTCAAAATTCTCATCACTTGTTCGTTTTTTTTTGTTTCTTTGAAGAAAGTTGTAAGAAAAGTTAAAGACGTTTATCTATTTATTTATATTTGTATTTTTTTTTATTACTATTAGTTTCTTTCCGATCAACGCGAATCGTCTCCTCATCAGTGGGTTTATGGCAAAATGACATTTTTGTGCTATAATAATTTACTCGGAATTGAAGAAAGTATTTTATTATTGTTTTTCTTTTACTTTTGGATGATTCTTTTTTTTTATCGTTGCAATTATTCGATTTTCGTTTCGCCGCGTGATTCTGATCATTTCGTGGAATTTTAAGAATAAATGCATTTTAAGAAACGCCAGATTTTTGGAATCTCGAAAAAGTTTTGAAATTTTCCACGATGAATTTCCAAAGTTGCAAAAATCACGGTTATTTGGAAATCCAGAATTTCAATTTTGTAGGATTTTTTTTCTGCGTAATTTTGAGACATTTTGGAAATTCTAAAGATATATATATATTTAAAGAAATTCAAATTTTAGCTAATCGTGTTTTTAGAAAAGCTCAAAATTTTCGAAAATAAATGTCCAAAGATTTTCTTGACACCAACACTTAAAAATCATGGGTTTCAAATCTAATCGAAATTTTTTTTTCTTTGGGATTTTGAGAAATTTTGGGAATTCGAAAAAAATATATATATATTTACAGGAACGAGTTTCAGCAACTCGTATTTTTAGATAGTCCCAAAATTTTCAAAATTCTCTGAAATAAATTTTGAAATCTGTCAATGGCACCAATACTTGGAAATCAAGAACTTCAAATTTTATAGGAGTCAAATTTCAACAAGCTCCTGAGAAATTTTGGAAATTCAAAAAATAACTATATTTAAAGAAACACAAGTTTTAGCGATTCCCTAATTTAGGAAGCTCCAAAATTTCCAAAATTCTCTATAACAACTTTCCAATGTCTGCAAAACCACTGAATATATTTTTAAAAATCCGGAATTCCACAATTCGCGAAATACCGGCATCATCCACCCGGTTATCGGGGACCTTAAAAACAGTTCTTCCAAATCCAAGCAAATTGCATCAAAATCACCCTTTTTTGCGTCAAAACTTTTCGAGATAATTATTGGTTCCTTTAAATCCAAGCAAATTGCATCAAAATCGCTCTTTTTCAACTAAAATTCCTTGAAATAAATATCGGTTCCTTCAAATCCAAGCGGATTGCATCAAAATCACCCTTTTTGAACCAAAACTTCTCGGGATGAATATTGGTTCCTTCAAATCCAAGCAAATTGCATCAAAATCACCCTTTTTTTGCGCCGAAACTTCTCGAGATACTTATTGGTTCCTTTAAATCCAAGCAAATTGCATCAATATCGCTCTTTTTGAACTAAAATTCCTTGAGATAAATATCGGTTTCTTCAAATCCAAGCAAATTGCATCAAAATCACCCTTTTTCGAATCAAAACATTTTGAATTAAATTTAAATTATTATTTTCTCATTTTTCATCCCCTTCGAAGAAAAAAAAAAGTTGAAAAAATGTGTGTCCATAAATTCACCGGTGAGGGCAAAGAAAACCCGATAAACGCAAACGACGAAGAAATGCTCCTCCTGGTCGTGGGCGATACGACGGAGGGACACCTTAATAATAATAATAATAGTAATAATTATTATTTATTTGTTTGTTTCTTTCGATTCCGTGGAAGAAGGATCAGTCTTGAGAACGAACATCGTTAGTAAGGGTTGGCTCGGGCACGAGCTGGTCGTGGGAGGATCTGCTCCCGGTGTGATGAACGATCCTGAGGGGCCTCGAGAGCCACGGGTGCCTGCAAACGTCCTCGGCTTCCGGTCGCTCCGAGGGCTCCCTCCGCAGCAGCCCCCGAATCAGGCACTTGGCCCGCGGGCTCAATCCGTCCGGTACCGCGAACTGGCCCCTGGAGATTTTGGCGAAGAGCGACGCGTGCTCCGCGTCGTTGAAGGGGTAGCGTCCGACTAGCATCGTGTACAGCAGCACCCCCAGGGACCAAATATCGGCGGCCTTCCCGGAATACGCCCGGCCGGAGCGCAACACCTCCGGGGCCACGTACGCCGGGCATCCGCGACGATCCGTCAGCTTGTCGTCGTCGTCCTCCACGATCACGGCATCCTCCAGGCTCTCCAGCCGAAGTCTCGTCCTGGAAATCGAGAAAACGAATGTTAATACGAGGAACTTTGGAATTTGAAATTTTTTGAAGGTGAATTTTTGTTTTTGGTAGAAATTGAGAATTTTTGGGGATTTTTTTCGATTTTAGAAAAATATATTTTCTCAGATTAATTTTCAGATTTTTTTGCGAATATGTGTATTTTTGAAATTCGTGGATTTTTGAAAATTATAAGAATCGGCGGAATTTGGAAAATGGCAAGAATTAGCGATAATTCGAAAAATTGGTAGCTCTTATTTACAGATTTTTGAAAATACAGAATTCAATTCTTTGAAATGAATTCCCAAAGATTCGAGAGACCTCGGTTTTCGAAAAACTGGAATTTTTAATTCGTGGGAATTTTTTGTCTATCAAATTTCGAGGAGTTTAGGAGGTTCCAAAAATTAGCATGTTTAAAAAATGACAAATTAATTTCGTAGAGTTTCGATGATTTGCGAAGTTATGGAAATTGTTAAGAATTTGTGGAATTCGAAAAATTGCAAGTTTGCGATAATTCTGGAAATTGTAAAAATTTGCGAGACTCGCGAAATTGCAAGAGTTTATGAAATTCCAACATTTGCAAAAATTTGCGTTAATTCTCAAAATACCTGTAAATTTCATTTCCCTATTTACTTTCTCCTATTTTATTGTGCAGGATTTGGAAGATTCACGAAGAATATTTTACTTTCAATACACTTGATTCCGAAATTTCCGTGACTTTTAAAAATTTCATTAAAAAAAAAATCGCAATAATTTAAGATTCTAGGTTTCCTTAAAAACTTTGGAAATTCATCGCGGGGGAGTTTGAAAATTGTTTAAGTACTCAAAAATAAGAGACTCCCCAAATTTTTTATTTTTAAAACTTTCCAATTTTTGGATCCTCCCAAACTCCAGAAAATCTCATGGAAAAAAAAACAATTCCACGAATTTAAAATTCCCCTTTATTCAAATCGATGGCTCTTGAATGTTTGGGAATTTATTTCAGAGTGTGTCAAAGTATTTTCAAAAATATGCTAACAAGAGGTACTCAAAATTTCCTTCTTTGGGGCAAAAAAAAATAAATAAAATCAAATAAACAAAATAAAATTCAAAATTGAGGTAAAATCTGGAAATCCATGAATTTCAAGTCCAGGAAAAGTTTCCTTTTAATTTTAGAATTTCCTGGTACGCTTCTTTTTTTGGGGGGGGGGGGGGGGGGGGTCGCCCATGCATTTCCTGCAATTTTCTTTATCAGGGAATTGCGTTATCGGTCGACTTTGATATTTCATCAGCTTGAAAGCAAAGTGAAAGAATGTCCAGTCTTTCACTTGACGGTAAGAACCTTATGGAATGGAACGGAATGGAAATACGATGACGAAGTCCCATGGAAGCCCGATTTCTCAAGGAAGAATAAATAGATGAGGGATCGGTGTTGCAATGTTTGAAATTGGGAATGAGTAAGAGCCGATCTTGAAATGAATGAAAGAGACACGTTCGCATTCGACGAGATGTCAATGCCCGTAAAAACCTCGGAAAGACCACAACCCGCAAGAAACTCGAGAGAGTCGTTTTGCTTTCTTCGCAAACTTTCACCGGACTACGAAACTCGGGTTCAAGAACCCCTTGTGAATTCTCTCATGTGAAATTTCTATCTATCCAATTTCTTCCTTCCCATACACCTCTACAATTTTTTTTTCTAGGTATTTTCTCGCAATTTGCAGTTTTTGGATATTTTGGGGGAATTCTTCAGAATTAAAGTACCGATTTACCCGGAATTCCCAGATTTGGGAGAAGAAATGGTAATTTCCTTCTTTTGTTGAATTTTTCTGAGTGTTTCAGAATTTAGGTACCGATCGACTAAAAAAATTCAGAATTTAGGGAATAATGAATGGAATTTTTATGAAATTTAGTCACTTCGATACGTTTTTGGATCATTTGGTCGAGTCGATATTCGAAATTTGTAAGTAAAAAATGGAATTTCTTTCAAATTCATCATTGCAAAATTGTACAAAGATTCACTGACCTTTGAAGTTCCGAATTTTCGGAAAATAATGGAATTTTACTTTTTGGAATAATTTCTTTGACTCGAAGTTCCAAATTTTCGATGAAAAAATAGAGTTTCTCTAAAATTTCTTCGTTTCACTGTATGTTTCCTAGTTATTTTTAGAATTCAGGTACCCGATTTACAGAAAATTCCCAATATAGGGAAAAGGAAATGGAATTTGTATGAAATTTAGTCACTCCGATACTTTCGAACCAATTTCTTCGACTCGAAGTTCTAAATTTTTTAGTAAACCATAGAATTCCTTTAAAATTTCTTCGACTCGCTATATTTCTAGCCAGTCTTTCAAAATTGAAGCAATGATTTATCCAAAATTCCCAATTTCTGAAAAAAGAAATGGAATTTCCATGACATTTAGCCATTTCGATACTTTCGAACCAATTTCTTCGACTCGAAGTTCTAAATTTTTTAGTAAATCATAGAATTATTTTAAAATTTCTTCCATTCGCTATATTTCTAGTTAGTTCTTCAAAATTGAAGCAATGGTTTATCCAAAATTCCCAATTTCTGAAAAAAGAAATGGAATTTCCATGAAATTTAGCCATTTCGATACTGTCGAACCAATTTCTTCGACTCGATGTCCTGAATTTTCAAGTAAAACATAGAGTTTCTTAAAAATTTCTACATTCCGCTACATTTCTAACCAGTCCTTCAAAATTGAGGCACCGATTAACCCAGAAAATTCCCAATTTTGGGAAAAAGAAATAGAATTCCTATGAAATTCAGTCCCTGCGATACATTTTAACCGATTTCTTCGACTCGAAATCATGAAATGTTCGACTAAAAATTATAATTTCTTGAAAATTTCTTCGTACCACTACATTTTTAACCGGTCCCTCAAAGGTCAGACTTCGATTTACTCAAAATTTCCAATTTTGGTAAAAAAAAAATAAAGTAGAATTCCAATGAAATTGAGTAACCAACCCGGCAACAGGTTTTTGAATTTCAAAATCCAAAAGACCCAAGAGTTAGGGCCAAGGAGGAGACGATACGTGATATCTGAGGAAAGAGGAGGAGAGGGAGCGAGAAAACGACACCGATTCCTACTGGATGAGCCAATATCCGTCCGAGCGAAGCTTGCAACATCCCTGAAGGCGACACGGGTCTCTCTTGTGACTCCATCGCCGGTGTTGCATCTGTATCTGCTCTCTGCTCTTTGTAACTGTTGACTCGATACGAGTGGAAAGAAGCCGGAGAGGAATGCGAGCGTAAGGAGCGATTGGCCAACCAATAAAGTCTGAACCTACTTCTGCTTTGGAAAAAAAAAAATACGGGAATTGTCCAAAAAAAAAATAATTACAATATTGACACTGAAATTGCAGGAGATTGATGATGAAATTCCGGATATTGCAAGAATTTGCAAAATATAAAAATTGCAAGAATAAATGAAATCCTAAAAATTGTGACTGTGCTATAATTCTAGAAATTGTAAAAATTTATGAAATTCCAAGAATTTGCGTTAATTCTGAAAACTGTAAGAATTTGCGAAATTCGGAAAATTGCAAGGATTTACGAAATTCCAGAAACTGTAAAAACTTTATGAATTCCCAACAATTGCAAGAATTCATGAAATTCCAATGATTGCAAGAATTTACGAAATTCTAAAAATTGCATGAAATAACGAAATTTTAAAAATTGCAAACAAAATCCATATTCCCATTTGTCTTTTTTTGGGGGGGGGGGGGGTTATTCAATATCAGGGAACAAAATAGGAATTCTACCTAATTGTGCAGGATTTTGAAAAGTTTCTAAGAATATTTTAGTTTTGATCCGTGGGATTTTCACAAATTCTGCAAACCTCCGTGGAAAGAAAAACTTGCGACACTCAAATTACAGGAAAAATGCTAAAAACGCGCCCATCATTTTTCCAGGGAATTTTATCAATTGTTTCTCACATTTCTGGGGCTTTTTCTCTCTGGAAAGGAGTTGCTCGGGACACTCCGTGCATGTGCTACTTACTCATGGCTCTGAAGAAACGAACACACCTTGCGAATAAGAGCTCAAGGTTTTCCTCGGATCCCCGTGAAATCGAGAGAACCGAGAGAAGAATGGGATTTCTTTCTTCCTCTGCTCCTTCTCTTTTTTTTGCGTTTCTTCTTTTTTGGCCTCAGTAGAGTAAGAGTCGATTTGGAGGCTAATGTGACGGACGAAAGAGAGACAAAAGCGATGCCGGATCCCAAGAGAAGAAAAACATAAGATTCTAGGGAATTCTGATAAGTTCTAGCTAATTTCAACCAATTACCAGGGAATTTCAGGAAATTCCGGCTAATTGTTGGTAAATTCCAGTGTCCAGTAAATGTCACAAAATTGTTCGAAAATTTGCGAAGATTCCATCTAATAATTAGCGGATTCGGAAAATTGTCAGCTAATTCTTAGCTGATGCTAGAAAATTCTAGGAACTTCTATGAAATTTTCACGTTTCAAAATTTTACAACGACCCATAGAGGAGCTTGGAAGTACCTAATTTTTGAGAAATCGCAGAATTTCTGTTAAATTCTTTCACTTCAAAATATTTTCTTTCAATCAATTAATAATTCCAGCGAATCCCAATTTCCAGAAATTGCTACAAATTTGTTAGAAAAATTTATCTAATTGTTAACGGATACAGAAAAATTCCGGCTAATTCTTACCAAATTCTAGAAAATTCCAGTCGATTCCAGTCAATTCCAGAAATTTCTAATCGATTTTTAGCAAATTTCAAGAAACTTTAATAAATCCCAACTAAATTCAAGTGAATTTCAGTAAATTGTAGCTAATTCTAGCAAATGCTACAAATATGTTAGAAAAATTTATCTAATTATTAACGATTTGGCGATTCCTGAAAAATTCCAATAAATTCTGCATAACACCAGTAACCCTTTAGAAAATTCCAACTAATTTTTAGCAAATTCTAGTAAATTCCAGTTGAGTCTCGCCCGATTCCAAAAAATTCTAGTGAATTCCGAATTATTTCTAAAAGACTTCTGGAAGATTCTAAAAAACATTCTATTAAATTCAAGCAAAGTGTAGTTCTTATTAATAAATTTTAACTTCCGAATTTTTACATAATTTAAAACGAAATCGCGCATTTCTCTGAAATTTATTAAAGTACCCAGAGGAAGTCTGAAACTTCCACGATATGGGTGGTAGATTTTACTATTCAACGCATTAACACTTTGATGGAAACTCTTTACCTTCGAATTCATTAAAATTCAACTAAAATAAAACTAAAATAAAGGTGGATTTCTTACGACTTCCGTTCGATACGTATCGGTCATTGTACGAACGCTTCTTTGATTGGCCGGCGAGTATTATTATTATTATTATTATTATTATTATTATTATTATTATTATTATTATTATTATTATTATTATTATTATTATTATTATTATTATTATTATTATTATTATTATTATTATTATTATTATTATTATTATTATTATTGCTATGGCAATTGCTATTATTAAAAAAGAAAATTTAATTTAATTGATTTTGAAATAAAATATGGCATAATAAATCGACACGATGAAACATGCAATTTAAATGTAATCAGATTAGATAATTTAAATTGTTTATTTATTATCATTATTAATATTAATATTATTATTATTATTATTACTATTGCTGTTGTTATTGGTATTGCTATTGCTATTGCTATTGCTATTGTCATTGCTATTGCCATTATTATTTCTACTATTATTCCTATTATTATAACTATTATGATTACTACGATAATAAAATAAAAGGAAACAAAAAGCGAAGGAGACTGTTGAGCGCAGCCTCCATGTGAATTTTAGAATGGCACGATAAAACCCTTGAATCGTTCATTAATTATTGAACAAGATTTTGTAAGAGCCAACGACTTCCATCATCTTTCTCAATGACTACTTTCCAGTATCCAGTCCCTCTGTTCGACTGTCATACGTGTCCATGGGTATTTTGTAACACCGTAAAGGCGATTTCGGGGAAAGGGAAGAAAAGAACGCTCCGAGGAATACGCAATGCAAACATGAGTTACCGACATCCAAAATTTAAGTGGGTCGTAAGAGGCTTGCTAATTCGCCACAAGGGATTTTGACGAATTGGCCATTTTTTCCGGAACCTCTCAATTTTTCAAACTCCCAAAAATCCATCAGCGAAAAATCGAGTTTTAAGTTAAATAATCCGTAACAAATGAAAAGCAATTTCAAAATCGCAATAATTTTTGTTTTTTGAGAAAACTTTGAACGAGCTTTTCATCATTTTCAAATTTCACATTTAAAAAAAAAAATCCAGCAGAGGGCCAAAATTTGTATGCTTTCTACCCAAAAATCGATCCGAAAATTCTCAATAAAAAACCAGTCAAGCCAAAATTCCCAATAAAATAAAATAAAATAAAGTAAAATAAAATAAAATAAAAATTACCTCGCTTCATCGGCGAAGACGAATTTCCGCAATTTGAGGTCCCTGAGGACAACCCCGTTTTCATGGCACGTTGCAACGGCTTTCGCGGCCTGACGGAATAGCCGTCTCGCTTCCGGTTCGCGCAGTCTTCTGCGAGCTCTCACGTAAGCGTGCAGATCCCCATGGTGACCCTCGAGAAGCAGGTATCTCTGACCTCCAGGTGCATCCACCACACCTGCCACGCCGCTTACAGCTGCAGTACCTTCCAGCCGGAGATGAGCTTGCAATAACGCTTCGCCAGCTTTGTCTCCGATCTTCAGGGCCTTTAATTCAACCGGAAAAAAAAGAATTTTAGTGAAAGAAGAAGAAGAAATCGTCAAATTTCGACGAATTTTGGAAATTTCGAGAAATTGGGAGATCTCATTTTTAGGGAGAAAATTGGCAAAATTTTGGAAAATTTCGAAAATTGGCAAAAGCTTGGAAAATTTCGACAATTGGCAAAATTTTGGAAAATTTCGAAAATTTGGGAATTTTATTTTTGGAAAAATTCGTTTGAATTTAATTGTATTTCCAGGAAAAAGGCAAGTTTCATTTTCATTCACTTATTTATTCATATCAGGGAATTTGGAAAAATTGAAAAGTTTCGACAAATTTGGAAAGTAAAATGTTTTTTGAAAATTGTTATTTTGAAGAAAATTGATTTGGATTGCTTCAAAAAGGAAGAGAAAGTAAAAAAGAATTAAAAATATCTTGCAAAAAATATTTCGAGTGATAAAGAAATCACTAAAAATCACTAAAAATGGAATAATAACTTTAAAGGATAGGGAGTCAATTACTTTGAAGTTTATTTAACGCATGGGAAAAGGTAGAATGGATCCATGGGATTTCGTAAAGAGGTTCATAGAGGGGTGCCCTTATTAAAACTAATGGGGGACATCGTTTCGAAATGGTGTCAGGTTTCGACACTTCTCCGAGACGAATAACCCGCTTGGACACAGGGTTACAACAGAATCTTTTGTATCTCCTTATATTTTTTTTTTCTTTTTTTTCATTCTCTCCGATTAATTAGTACGCATTTATCTACTTCTTATCGATCGTACAGAAAATTCTTCCGATTTGGAAACACACTTCATTTCATAGAAACGTTGTATTTCCAGGAAATCAGAAATTCCATTTTTATTTATTTTATATTAAAGTTATTTATTTGCTTAATATTTGGGTGAATAAAAGTTATATTAAAGTTATTAAAGTTATATTAAAGTTATTTACTTAATATTTAGGTGAATAAATAATTTACAAAATAATTAAAATATTGTAGTATTACTTTCATTTTGAAATTATTACAGTATGTGGAATTGGCTGTAAATTTTCACAGAAACCAAATTTCAATAAAATAATTGGAATAAATGAAGGAATTTGATTGTTGGGAGTTTCAGGAAGAGTTCCTGAAATTTCAACAATTTCCTTACTGGATAAAATCAATAATCTTAGGTTTCACTAATTGCCAATATTTTCACATTCCAAATTTATTTTAACATTTTCGTTGTACATTTAAAAAAAAACCAAATATACCCCGAATCCCTAAAATAAATAAATATCGGATTTTTGGATTATCAGAAATGCATTTACACATTTATTATTTATAATTGTCAATAATATTAATCTGAAATTAACAAGTATCAAATTTGATAGTTAATTTCAGATTGATAATATTGACAATTATTAATGATAAATATGAAAACAACTATAACTATTATTTTTAATTACTTATACATTATCTAGATCTTTTCCAATTGGTCCCAATTTATTTTGGATTTCCCACAAACATTGAAAACAAATCAAAGGAAATGGAAAAATTTCGGATTTTGTGGAATTGCAATTAAATTATCGTATTTGTCGTGTAACGTTAGTTTCAACAAACGTTACAGGATAAAAATCATAGGAGATTACATCACCGTCAACAAATACAAGGCTGCACTTCGGCAACGGCAGCAGCAGTAGCAGCAGCAACTGCCGCAGCCGCAGCCGCAGCAGCAAGCCCGTTATTCATAATCGTTTCTACGACAGCCAGGGTCGTTTAATTTAATTGACGATTACACTGTCCTCTATCTTCCTCTCCCTCTCTTTTTCCCTCTCAGTCTTTGTCAAAGAAATCTTTCGCAAGAAATGATAGTCACCTCCTCTCTTTCAATGATACACGAGAGGACGGCAAAAGAGAGGGATGAACTCGAAACAGGATTTCCATGTGCCACAATCACCTCTCGGAACAAAAGATTGCCAGCGAAATCATTCAATTGCATAAACTTTTTTATTCTGACCAAAAAAAAAGTAGAAACTTAATTTTTTTTTATTCTAAGGTAACGTGGTTTTGTTTAATATTTGCTGGAAATTTTGGATCTTGAATTGTTTCATAGAAAAACGGAATTCTATAATTTATCCTAATTTATTCTGGTTTTTGAAATTTCCGAATATTGTGAAAAACATCCTTGGAATAAATAATTGAAAATCCAATGGAATTCAGGATTTTCTGGAATTGCTATAAAATTCCAATTATTTTCCTGAAAACCTGAAATTTCACAATTTATGCCAATTTATTCTACATTTCAGAATTTTTTGAAATTTTCCAAATTCTAAACAATTCTCTAAAATAAATAAATAAATAAATAAATAAATAAATGAAAATTGAATTTTTGTTTCATAGGAATGCAATAAAATTTCAATTCTTCCCCCAAAAAATAAATTTTCCCCCCCATCCTAATCCACTCTTCTTTTCAAAGATTCCTAAAATTGTCAGCAAAACCTTCAAATAAATAAATTAAGATAAAATGGGAATTTCTGATCTCCTGGAAGTGCAACAAAATTTCAATTATTGTCTTGAAAATTGAAATCCTTTAATTTGCTCCAACATACTCTACATTTTAGACTTTTCGAAATTTCTCAAATCCTTTGCGATTCTCTAAAAAATGATTAAATAAATAAAAATTGGACTTTTGATTTCCCAGAAATGCCAGACAATATTTGTAACAACATATATTGGCATATTTCGTATAAAATAAAAATCTCAATTATTTTTTCCAAAATAGCAATTCTCTCCAATCCCCTAAAATAAGAAAACAAATGTTATTATTACTAACATTAATATAACAATAATAATAATTGTCGATAACCCAAGTTACAATTCTTTCTCCAACCAATATTCCAATTTCAATTTTTCAAAAATCTAATTGCAAGTTTCCCCGATTCCGTTAATTTCAAAATTTCGCTGGTAATCTCGGGGGTTTCGAAATTTGAAAAATCAGGGCAAAAATCCTACCAAATCCATCGGCAGCTTATGAAAGCTTTAACGAGGTTTGCGAAACGTCCAAATTTTGTATCGTCCTGACCAACCAAGCAACTAGTTTCCTTTCGATACCTACACACATACACGACTGAGTGTGTTACAATATTTGAATACAGAAGAGGAGGATTTTGACAAAAGATTACATCAGATTGCTTTATTGTCTGTTACGAAAGATTCAGTTGGCATTTTCATCGTTAATCATACGGTTGATGACGCGAATGATTCATCGACAACATTACACGTGCCTGCTCGTTTGCTTGCCTGCCTTCCTGACTGATGTTTTTCTCTGTTTTTCGAGGAAAAGTCTTCAGATAACATTAGAATTTTGTAAGAATGAAGTTTTCAACCGAGGAATGTCAGCGTCATACATTGAATGACGGCGACGATAACGACGATCTTGAAATTATAAATATGTATTGAGAAACAAAAGAAAAAAGCGAGGTTGAAAAATCTAACTCTTTTTTTTTTATTACCTGTACCTTATTTTCGTGATTTTCAGGTGAAATTCAAGTTGAAATTGAAATTCAAGATGTAAATCGACTCGAAAGTCGAAATTGAAATTGAGCTGGGGGTTCAATTTTCGTATGGTGTGAATAATTGTGAAATTCGACTATTTTTGAAAGTTTCGGAAATAATGGAACTTTATTGGAGAAAAAAAAAGAAAATTTCATTTAATTGATTTAGAAGTAAAATATTAAACAAAAAATCGACGCGATAAAAAATGGATTTCAAGTGTAATCAAATTAGTTAATTTAAAATTTTAATTTGTGATCATGATCATGATCATTATCATTATTGTTAATATTATTATTATTATTATCATTATTATTCTTATTATTATTATTAATATTATTATTATTATTATTATATTGATGACGAATCCGATTACTCATCGATCAATGGAATTTAATCGATAGCTCGACCAATTGGTTTATATGGAACCCAATGAATTGTTGCCTCACCCAATTGAAAAATACATCAATCAATTGGTTCCTCTGCAATTGAAGCATCGATTAAACCATCGAACAATGCATTGATTGAATTAATTGATGAAGATCTCGATTATACAATCGATTGGTTCCATCAGGACATTAACAATTGAATTGAATGAAATTGAATTTCTCCCTTTTTCACAAAATTCTCAACTTCCAGGATTCCTAAATTTCCGAAATTCTCATGCTCCGCAAACTCTCGCAATTCTAAAATTCACAAATTAATGCAATTACAAGATTTTTCAACTACCGAAATTCCGATACAAGTACATTCATTGTACAAGATACATATATATGTATCATACTATTTCCATAAAATATCATTTTATATGAAATCCGAAAAAACGAGGTATACCCCCCAAAGAAACAAATATATAAAGAGTATATATAAACAACTAGACCCCCACTCCTATAAAATATAAATTGAGTAATATAAAAAATATTATAATTAAAAAACTTGATAAAAAAAAATAATATAATTCTATAAATAAAAAAATAAATAATCAATCAATCAATCAATCTCTGTACCTACTGCATATCTATTTTGCCCCGTAATACCTCAAGGGCATAGATAAATAAATAAATTAATTAATTAATAAATAAAATAAAAAATTAGAATTCCTACGAATCTAATTCCATCGATTGGAACAATATTTTCAAACGAGTCGATCGATTAATTGATCGTTTTATTAATTCATTATTTCAACGATTCATCAATCCATATATTTTTCTCCTCATTCATTCATTCCACTCATTCATTCCATTCATTCATTCCATTCATTCATTCCATTCATTCATTCCATTCATTCATTCATTCCATTCATTCATTCCATTCATTCATTCCATTCATTCATTCCATTCATTCATTCATTCATTCCATTCATTCATTCATTCCATTCATTCCATTCATTCATTCCATTCATTCATTCCATTCATTCATTCCATTCATTCATTCCATTCATTCATTCCATTCATTCATTCCATTCATTCATTCCATTCATTCATTCCATTCATTCCATTCATTCATTCCATTCATTCATTCCATTCATTCCATTCATTCATTCCATTCATTCATTCATTACATTCATTCCATTCATTCATTCCATTCATTCCATTCATTCCATTCATTCATTCCATTCATTCATTCCATTCATTCATCCCATTCATTCATTCCATTCATTCATTCCATTCATTCATTCCATTCATTCATTCCATTCATTCCCATTTCACCGTTTGATAGAACTCCCTTTCTAGAAATTACCTTGGCGACGAGTTTCTGCCCGGTCTGGACATCGAAGCAACTACCCTCGGCCGCTCCCAGGAGGAGAAATCGGTCGCCCAGTATCGTGGGTCCATCGTGGACCGGCGTTACTGGCTCGCAACTGGGGAAGACCACCGGTGGCTGACCATTGGACCCACAGTCCTCGTTGTTGTTGTTGTTGTTGTTGTTGTTGTTGGTCTGCTGATGCAGCAACTGCTGCAATTGTTGCTGCTGCTGTTGCTGTTGTTGTTGCTGTTGCTGCTGTTGCAACTGTTGGTGCAACTGATGCAACTGCTGCTGCTGCTGTTGTTGTTGTTGTTGCCGCAGGTACCGCTGCTGCAGGAGAGCGTCCTGCTGGTAAGAGCTGTTCGGGCTGACGAGGAACTTGCCATTATTCGTGCGCGTCACTTGAAGATGCAATGGATGACGGTGCCTCGTAGCTACTCTCATTATTGCACTCGACGGCGACGCGTCGTGGGAATGCACTTGTTGGAGAGGAAGGGGGAAAAAAAACGAAGCGCTTCTCCTTCCTCGTTTTGTTTTTTGGTCTCCCTAATCGCGACGATGACGACCGGTACCGGATACTATTATTATTATTATTTATATTATTATTACTAATTTAATTATTAAAATTAGGACGAATGCACTCAGAGCCTCCGAAGCGTCATTCTTGAATGTTCGGCGGGGACTCGGATCAAGAAAGTTGCATATCCCTGGGAAATTGAACACTCCTTAGCAGCAGCAATTGCATCCCAAAGCGAGGTCCATCGGTTTCGGGAGACACCTTCTCTCGATGCACATCGGGCGCTGCAGGAATACGTGGTTTGGTATCACTTGTGACTTAGACGATAACGACCCTCGAGGATGACGACAATGGTAATGACGATGACGATGATTGTGGTGATTTTCGCGCTTAGTCATTCGTACAATTTATATATCTATATATATATACATAGTAAGTGTGTACTCCAGGATCCGTATAAAATTGAACTGCGACGTGAGAATGAAGGGTGCAGCGACGACGAGGGTCTTCTCTTGGACGGAGAGAGATCTTCTTAGGTACGTAGGTATCAGGTATTAGAAACGCGGGTCCACCAACTTCCTGTAACAGAGCAATGGAGAAGAGTCGTTAGATTCGTGCAATTGCGATTTCCCAAGGTTCCCACGGTTCCGAAATTCCCTAATTTTCAAGGGTCCTCCGTTATTGAAATTTCCGCAATTACAGGAATTCGTGTAATTGTTCGTTTCAATTGCTCAGGATTTTGAAATTCTGTAATTTACGCAAGTCCGAAAATTCTGCAATTTCTGCAATTTCTCCACGTTTACGAATTTTTGCCATTCCGGAATTTGCCTAATTTGAAAGTTCTTTTCATTTGATAATTCCGAAATTAACACATTTCCAAATCTTGTCCGCTGTTGATAATTTGTACTATTCAAAAATTCCCATATTTTGAAAATTTCTTCAATTAGAAAATACCAAAGTTAATGCAATTCCAAGATTTCTCAATTCAAGAATTTCTGAAATTTCAAAACTCCACCGCTATTGAAAAATTCCTATAATTCTAAAATTCCACGATCAATGCATATTACAACATTTCTGAAATTCCAACCAACCTACAATTTCGAAATTCCCTCAATTTCAAGATTCCTCCGTTTACGAAATTCCCGCGTTTCCGGGATTCCCAAAAACCCGGGATTCTCTCGTGCTTCGAAAAATTCCCGCGACTCTCAAACTCCAAAATTAACGCAATTTCCAAATTCCTGTAATTCCAAGTCAGCCTCCGGTTACAAAATCCCCAAAATTCCAAAACTCCCAATTTTTCGCGATTTCAAGGTCCCCGTAAAATCTCAAAATCCTGCAATTCCTGAAACTTACAAATGTATTTTACAAAATTCCTCAAATATGGGGTGCTTATCAGTTCCGAATGTTTGTTCCGTTGTGAAATTGCAATTTCCAGATAAATTTTATATAATTTATTAAAATTGTAATGACGAACCCCCCTTGGAAGACATTTCCCTGAAACGGTCGTTTCGACGTTATGAGATATATCGAAACATGAGCAACGGATGAAAAAAAAAGGAACGAATCGCAGAAGACGTGAGTAATTACAAAAGCAAAAGGCATGAACGAAGTTGGATTTCGACACTGCGTCCGGTAGAATTGTGCAAGAATTTCTTTCGAACGCACAGTGGGGGCTGACTTCTAAGGTCATGGCTATCGTTGAAGGCCTTGTTGTGAACGTACGAGCGTACAATATGCGTAAGTCTGCTTTTCAATTGAAAAAAAAAGGCCAAAAAAAAAAAAGAAGAGACGTTGATTATAGGTTTACCCGATATATCGGGTGTCCCGAAAAAATTGCCGCGTTGAGTGACACGTCGGGGTCACCGGTAGTAACCGACATTGAACTTTCCGTTTAGGCCGTGCCGGATACGGTGAATGCAATAGCGTGTACCGTTGCGACCCACGCGGCGTGAATATAGGGAGTTCCACGATCGTCTTATAGCCTCGTGAAGAAAAACGACATAAAAATTAGAATTCCGTTTGTCATTGGAATTTTTACAAATTTTCGAAAATGCGTCTAAATTTTCAATTCACAAATTAATATTTGGAAATATTATAATTTGGAAATATTATAATTTGGAAATTTTATCAATTATTCAATTTGAATAAATATAATAAAATCCAACTGTAAATTTCAAATTCACAATTGATTAAAAATTGTTCGTTTTTAAATTTTACAACATTCACAAATTTCATGAAAATTCGAATATCGTTTATGATTCCAATGTTAATACATTTTAGAAAATCCATCTGTAAATTTGAAATTCACAATTAAGTACAAATACCAAAAAAAAAATTTCGCTCTTGGGAACCGTGTTTGAAAAAAAATCGCCGCCTCGAATAGGTTAACGTTGAAAAAAAGATTTCCTTTATCGATTCTGACCGATAAGGATCATTCGAAGCGTTGATTGAGGAGAAACCCAAGCCTACTCGATATATATATATATATAAGATAATAATAAGATAAACTTCCGGTACGGGAAGTTTATCTTATAAAGTTTATAGGAGTTTATCTATTAAAATCTTCCGGTACCGGAAGTACCGGAAGACGACCATAGCGCAGCCGAAGATAAATCTTTGTGATCTTTTTTTTTTAATCAATGACGATTTTGAAACTCCCAGTTAAGGATTTCCGGTTCCCGATTGATCCCCTTGTACCCATCTGAGAGAATGAGTTGGGGTTAAAAAAGTTATTGGAATTTGAAAAAATTCGAATCATGTATTGTAGAATACTAGTTTTGGAGAATTTGTAAATTTGAGAAAATTCATAAAAGATACGAATTTGATTTTTTTTTTATGGATTTGAAATTTATAAGTTTAGCAAAATTTGTGAATTTCATAGGATTTATAAAATTTGCGGATTTCATTTATTTGTGAATTTTTAACTTACAGGTGAGTTTTATGATTTATTAAAATTGGAATGACGAACGATATTCCAAATTCTAGAACATTTGTAAATTTCATAAAAAAAGGAATTATAACCGGTATTCCAATTTTTAGAAAATTTGTAAATTCGTTAAAAAAATTCTAAAATTTACAAATTTTAGAAATTTAAAAAAAATTACAATTTCTGAAATTTACAAATTTTAGAAATTAAAAAAATTAAAATTTCTGAATTTTACAATTTTTACTTTTCGCGTCATCGGAGCACTTTTATTATTATCTCTGGGAATTTTGCAAATCATTTTTCCCCGTATGCATTTCAAATTATTATACGTATATCATGTTATCGTATTACAGATATAGGTGCAACAGCAAGTCCAGTGTTTGCGCGTGGGTGTGTGTTAATAATGATATCCGGTACCGGAAGTGCTTTTTCAAGCAAAAATAGTTCCCATGGTGGAGGATCCGCTTGCCTTCTTATTGTAAAAAGCATTTTAGTGCATTCCTCATGAACTTGGCTTCTATTTGTTCCAATTGGTGGATAAAAATGATCTAAATATCAAAAAGGTTCGAATACAGAAATTTTTATAAACCTTAAATTTCAAAATGAACAATTTTTGTTCAATTGAGAATTTAAAAATGACAGAATGATTTTATAAAATTTATTAAAATTGAAATAATAAACGATAATCCAATTTCTAGGGAATCAATTTGTAAATTTCATGAAATTTACAAAAATTATAACATTTTATTTATTTGTGCATTCAAAATTTAGATGCATTTTATGAAATTTGCAAAAATTGCAATGCTAATAAAGTTTGTAAAACTTTGGAATTTCATTTAATTGTGAATTTCAAATTAACGCGTGGTTTTTATTAAAATTTATAAAAATAAGATTGACACGCGTTATTCCCATTTTCATGAACCTTCCTCCAATCCAAATAATTATCATTTACTCGCAAATCTATAATTTACAGATTATTATTATAAAATTCCTAAACGTATTTCTAAACAATATTGCAATTTTCACAAAATTTACATTATCCTTCAATTATTTCTTTCACTGCCGGATTTAATACAAAATGTCGTCATACACACGCATACGTGCAATCTTATGCATGTATTACATATCTATATCGATGCATGCACGCATGTGTGCACCATGTGTTGCTACATATAAGTATGCATGTGTGTATGTGTGTGTGTGTGTATATCATCGCTATGAATGATATTTTATGTCCGCCGAAGAGTGTAAGATTACTGCTTGTTCGTTCGTTCGTTCGCTCGCTCGCTCGCTTGCTTGCGTTGTTACAGAGCGTAGTGGCGCAAATGTGATGCAATCTCACGAAACTACATAAATTGCCAAACACTCGTTTCAAGTCTCCTCAAAGTCGCGTTTATCTGTAATAGAAACATTCCTCGCCTCGAACCGATCATTAATGTTAACGACAAATGCTATTTTTTTATATTTATTATTATTATTATTATTATCATCATCATCATCATCATCATCATCATCATCATCATCATCATCATCATCATCATCATCATCATCATCATCATCATCATCATCATCATCATCATCATCATCATCATCATCATCATCATCATCATCATCATCATCATCATCATCATCATCATCATCATCATCATCATCATCATCATCATCATCATCATCATCATCATCATCATCATCATCATCATCATCATCATCATCATCATCATCATCATTATCATTATTATCATTATCATTATCATTATTATTTTTATTATCATCAACATTATCATTATCATCGTTATTATTATCATTATCATTATCATTATCATTATTATTATTAGTAGTAGTAGTAGTAGTAGTAGTAGTAGTAGTAGTTTGTATCGTTGTTGCTGTTATTACTATTACCTTTTATGTAATTTATTTATTGCATGCCTCAATTAATTGAAATTTCGGCGACATTGATTATCCAAAATAGTGTGATTGTTTGTTCGTTTGTTAATTAATTAATTAAATTATTTATTTGTTATTCACTTATCTATAATGAGCGTATAACAAGTGCAGTATCGCAGTTGCAGCGAATACCGCGGTACCGTTGCACAGAGATTGCGGCAATGTTGCAATACAGCTGTTGCGAATGTCCCAGACGCAGCGGTGTTGCAGCGAGTATTGCAATTCCGCTGCGAAAAAACTAGGAGACGCTGCAGTCGCGAGAAATACCGCAACAATGCATCGGTGCGATCTTCGTTTCTCTCTCGAAGAGGTGCATCCGATTTCACACTTTTCTCCGATACGTCGCAGTACCGATTGCGATTAAGGAATTTTCTCTGACGGAAACAGGACTTTCAAGCGCGCGCAATGTTTCGATTTTGGTTCGAATGTCGCACAGCAAGTATCGCATTTCCCCCAGAAATATTGCAATTCCGTTGCAAAAACAGCAACATACCGCGGTTGCAGCAATAATTGCAATACTGCAACCGATATCTCAAGTGTAAACGTCAAATTACAAATGCATGCAATTTTAGACCACTGCTCCAAATATTGCGTTTCTGCTATTATACAAAATTGGGGACTTTCCGCAGTTGCGGCAGGAATTGCGGTACTGCAGCTGACGTTTCAATTGAAAACGCGATTGCGAGCGCATTGGACTTTCCAACACTGCTTCAAATGTTTATCATTATTATCATTATTATCATTATCATTATTATCATTATCATTATTATCATTATCATTATTATCATTATTATCATTATTATCATTATCATTATTATCATTATCATTATTATCATTATTATCATTATCATTATCATTATTATCATTATCATTATTATCATTATCATTATTATCATTATCATTATTATCATTATCATTATTATCATTATCATTATTATCATTATCATTATTATTACTACTATTAGTAGTACTAGTAGTAGTATTTGTATTGTTATTGTTTGATACAAATATTGCATTACTCAATACCGCAACCGATAATATCAACTGTAAATGTTTGCTATTATACAAAATCGAAGACTTTCCGCAGTTGCAGTAGGAATTGCAGTACTGCAGCTGACGTTTCAATTGAAAACGTGATTGCGAGCGCACTGGACTTTCCAACACTGCGCCAAATACTGCAGTAGTGCTCATAAATTCTGGGTTTCTGCCGCGAAACAAAAAAATGCAAGAAGCTGCAATTGCGGCAGATATTCGCTGCAACTGCAGACACAATTGGGAAATAATGTATAAAATTGCACCCAATATATATATACGCGCGCGCGCGCGCGCGTGTGTGTGTGTGTGTGGATGCCGGTGGCCGGTGGGTGTCGGGTCAGCAAACAAGGCAGTGGCACCAGCACTGCCGCCACCAGCTGACTCCTTTAGCCGGTGGTGGTAGTATCCGACCACCGGATGGATTGGATTTTCCCCCGTCATTCATAAACGTCCAGTGACTGACTGACTGACTAACGGAGTCATATGAATTTCCAAGTTATTTTGCAAAAAAAAAATAATAGAGAAATATCGATACTTAATCGATATAGAGGATTTTGTGTGGTTTCGATGCACATTTATTACGATTTTTTTTACAGTTTTTTGGGATTGTATATTTTATTGAATTTCTGTATGCTCGGATTCACATATTGCTTCTTTAAATTGGTACATCTACAACAGTATTTTTTCCTAATATTTTATCTTTTTGAAGAAGTATCCGGTTGCAGTACTGGAGTATTACAATAATCGCAATTATCGCTGCAACCGCGGTATGTTTCAGTTTTTGCAACGAAATTGCAATGTTTGTGGTAGAAATGCAATGTTTGCTAATGTTTACTAATGCTAGAAAGAATTGCAGTTGGATGCAATTTTATACGTTTCATAAATGGATTGGTTTACTACAATTGAAAATTGAATTTCTGAATTTCCAAAATTATCAGTATATATTTTCATGCAATTCCAAATATTGCAATTGCATATTATTTCTCAATTACATATTCTACTTCTATATTATATATTACAATTCAATTATATATATATGTATACGCGATTCAGATCGACATAGGAATTTTGTTACTTTTGCATAAAGATGATGCATAATTTATTTATACACATGTTTGCACGCATACACTTACGACTCTCTTAATCTTCTACACATAAGTGCCGTGTAAACACATACGACTACGCAGCAGAGACTCAACCATGACCGACTGGGTTTCGCTCGCATTGATAATAGTCACACTGCACTTTGCACCGATACGATAAGATCGATTATGTATGGCACATGCATGTATACATACATATGTTATTAAGAAATTTCAAAAATCATGGACGATTCAAGGGAGGACCCACCCGGATGCTACATTTCAACAATTCATTGCTTCTAAAAACATCTTTAGTAACAAGAACAATATACATCAAAAATATTATATTTACTGGGAAAGGGTCTAATATTAGGATATTAATATTCATTGGTTAATATTCATTTATCATTATTATTATATTATTCATTATTATCATTATTATATTATTATTATTACTACTACTACTACTATCACAAGTATCCATGTTTTTAATTTCTTTTTTTTAATCCACTAAATTAACGTAATTGGGATATGTTTCACATTTTCAAATAATTGATTACATACTTATTACCAAATCATAATAATAATAATATTAATAACAATAATAAAGACTGTGCAGAAAATAAAATACTGTATACGAATAATCATACATCTAATTGTAAAAAATACTTTAGGAAGTTCATGGCCGCATTGATCCAAATGTTAGTAAAACGCCAAAAAAAAAAAAAAATTAGAGTATCCCAGATACGCGCGTGTATGTATGTAGTACGTGAATACACGCGCAAACGAATACCATAAACATGTACGAAGGTATCGCCGGACGTGACAACCACTGCGCTCTGTATTTACATAAACCAAATTATATAATATTCCGAACCGCGGTGGAAACCCAAACATCGCTTAAACAACCCTCGAAACCGGACGAATTCCGATTCGAGTGAAATCTCGCGTTTTAAGCCCGTCTCTCCCGCACTCGTGTCCATTACACCGAGTATCGGAAACAACGCAACGGCTGGCTCCAAGTCATACCAGTCGGCGGTCCCTCTCGTCGTCGTCAGCGAGCGCCATTATCAGAGTCGCTCGTATGTAAGTGCAAGTACCCGGGGGCTGGGACGCGGGCAAGTCGTTTATACAACGGTGTCGCATAGTTATTTCGGATCCACGACAATAGCAATAGCAATAACGGTAACAACCACCCCCTTCCCCGAAAGAAAAAAAAAATCTTGGAAAAAAAAGATTTTCTCAAAAATGTAAATTACCTCAGCTGCGAATCATCTCGGAGCTTGGAATCCAAATCTTCTACCACATACAAATACTTTCACGGATACATACACTCACAGGGAAGATTCTTCGTAACTTGTTTTTTTATTTTCTATTTGTTGGTTTCGATTCTTACTTCTTGATATCCCGCGGATGAGGAACCACCACTGAAGGAAATAAAAAGAACCGAGAGCGGACGTATCGAACGAGAAAATACAGATACACGCGGACACACACACATACGTACACGCGAATACGTGCAATATGCCAAACCCCGCGCTTTTGGACGGTCCAAAAATTCTTTGGGCCGATCCCACCGCTCAGAGACGATGGTGAGGATAGGAAACAACGTCAGCACCAACCACACGCGCCATTGTGTAACTGAAGACTGAGCGAATCCGCGACCAGTGCCGAGCTTTGTTGGAAAAGTCACTTCGGACGGTGGGGAGGGGGGGAGTCGGAGCTACCCGAGGCGAGTCGAGTCGACGCGAACGCCGTCTCTCGGCGACACTCGGCTCTAGTTTCACCGGTACGGCCTATGGTGAGAATGTAAAAGAAAAAGCGTTTTTGGAGGAAAAAGGAGGACAAACCGATAGACGGACAGACAATTAGGGTTCCAATTGGATAGAAAAAAACGGGTGGATGCGAAATTGGGTCACCCTTGAATAGGGAATAGCGTCGGCCACCGGTTAGAGTCGAGACTTTTCCGAGTGGAGTTTCTTCCGGGTTCGTCAAAGATCTTTGAATTGAAGTCTCGAAGATCTTTCTAGGATTCAGCTCCATCTGGAGAGAAGTCGGTGAGTATCCATCCGAATTTCGTACTCGATTGGGTCAAGTGGAATTAAAGTTTAACGGTCGACGTGGATTTTGGTAGCCAGAATCGTCACTATGGGGTCTTCGGTGCCTCGTGGTGTTTTCGGATACTTGAACTGTAGCGAAAATTTTGTAAAAATTCATGGCTCTGGTTTTAGGTATCCACCAGGAGACACAAAATGATTTTTGAGGAAATTTGAAAAATTTGATTGTCGATAAATTTGTAGGAAGGTACATAGTTTTATTCGCAGCAGGAAAGACGCCATGTTGATTTTTTGGGGGTTAACGCGTTGACTGCCATGTCGTTCACCGGTGACCGGCACTAAACTTTCCGTTCAGGCCGCGCTGGTTGTGACAAATGCAATAGCGTATGCCATTACGACCCACGCGGCTTGAATAGGGAGTCACGTAAATTTTTCGTGGCAGTCAACGTGTTAATTATATTGAAATAAATAATAGGGACAGTTTTTATTTTTATTTACATCAGATTAGTTATTATATCCCGAAGGTGAATATATTCGATCTTCTAGTATTATTAGAAACAGAAACACTCCACTACGTATCTATAATAAATATCCGTTGCATTCGATAGTAACTAAATTAGAACAATAAGGACATTTAACGAACTTCCAAATGAAATGAAAATATTTCATTACTCTAAGAATACATTTAAAGTTAAATTTAACCCCTTGCATTCGATACTTCAAGAATTAGCGTTTCAAATTAGCGACTCTGAGGCGCCTCTCGAGTGCAAAGGGTTAATACGTGGATTATGGAGAATTCTTAAAAGACCCAAAAAAAAAATAATTACACAAACGTAATCACAAACGTTTTATACATTTATTGTTAAATTAGTTTTGAGTCTGTCTTTAAGTAACGGAAATAAAAAGTCGGTTTCTGGCATTATTATTAACCCATTATTCGATTAGAGATCGAATCAAATTGATAATCGTTGAATATCGATCTAACGATATATCGACGACGCGAAGGTCGAGTGCGCGATATACTATACCACTGATATACGATAAAAATCGATCTTTTCTTAATACAAATCGACATTTTTATTCGATTCAAAATTAAATGGATTTAATACACTTCCCAAAAATTTAATTTTGAATTAAGTTTGTAGGAAGTGTATTAAACAAATCTTGAAATTATCATAACTAAATTAGGAAATGTTATTCTGATATTTTATGGGTCAATGTATTAATAAAGGAAACAAAGTTTGCGATTCCCCCCCCTTTCGGAATCACCTTAAAATCGAAAAAACATCGTCATACCCATTTATATATACTTAGGAATTGTTAAATGCGTTATTTTAAGGAAAACAAACGAAGTCACGTATTTCTGGTAAATATTGTTTTGAAGCGAGATATGCTCAAATTGTTAAATAAGTGTATTTACAAATATTTTGCACTCGAATGTAGGTACGTTTCACGGAATCGAAGATGATTTTTTTTTGTTTGCGCAGTTTAGAGGTTTTTTTTCCTAATTTGTTGCTATACAATCTGTTAACTATTACTCTGCAATCTCACACACATACATAGACACGTACTACATATAATCGGAAACATGTATTTGGAAATCTACAATGTATACGAAAGAGCCACGCAATCGGATCGTTCCTATCTCTTATTGCTACATATACGAACACACGTACACGGGGTGTAGATCCGTGTACCCCACCCACACACAGACGCCGGAGCTTGAAGTTGAAAAAGAGCTCGAACTCGAATGCACGTTACACCGAATGCTACAATGCGTGTACGTGTCTTATAGCGCCGCTTACCACGTAGCTGTGCGCATATCGTTACATGTATACACACACACACATATATATATATATATATATGTATATATACTCAAAATGAAATATGTAGATGCATTCGCAAAATGACCAGTTGCTTTGCCACATTGCAATTCACCAAGTAGCAGGAAACAGCCTCTGATATATCGGGGCACTTTTTGTCACGATAAAGAAAAAAAAGTTACACACGCATACGCATACTCTGTACGTATGTGGTGGAACATATTTCCATAAAGGAATGACGCCCATACACGGAATCCTTCTAGGCATATACGTATTGCGGGAAAGAACGCCACCCTAGCGGCGGCTCCTCGAACTACGGATCATAGTAGTTTTCTATTTTAGGCACTAGGGATAAAAATATCATGGTGGGAAAATATTGCATTTATTTACCAAATTAATACACACAAGTACAAGAAATATCCAGACAGGAAATAATATGTTGTATATAGAGTGAGTTTATTTAACGAGCGTGACCGGAGTCACGATTTAGCACCGATACAACGAAAAACACGAACATCCGTGCGTATTTGCGATAAACCTTGCGCGTGTGCGTGTGTCGCATACGCACATACACGCGCACACCACCGCGATACGAGATGTAGGAGGTATTTTTTCCTACGCGAGTCGACTAATACGAGCTAAGAGTCCACTGATGAAATTCATGACCAACGTCACGTATGTGCATCTCCGTCCTGTATGTGTTCGTGCACAAACACATACACGCGCGCGCGCGCGCATTATTGCATATATGGATCAGTGATTACATCGAGTCGATTATTAGTCAACATCTTTCCTCCTTACCATAGAGGAATGCAATGTGTTTCGCGATTTTGTTTATGAAATGTGTATTTTTAGCGCACCTGTGCGAAACACCGAGAGGCTAGAGGTGATGCAATTTTTTCGCACCGCGAAAACGGACCACCGAACTTCAGATTTCGTCGGTGCGCCGATTTTCGAAACGATGCGACACCACGGTTGGCGTCCGAAACGAAAATTCATCTTTTTTTTTAGTTTCTTTATTTTAATTTAAAAATTTAGCTCCGCGTGGTTTGTTCATAGAAGGGGAACTCAAATAAGGAATGTTTATGGTAAATGTTTGTAGGAGTATCGACGATGGGTAACGAAAACCTAAGGGACAAAGATGGTATGCAGCGTTGCCAGTGTAGTGTAACTTGCGTAGCGTGGTATAGGTTATTTTGTATATACATAGTGTTGCATGTATTTGGCAGCCTGTACTACAGAAATGTGGCACTAGAGAAATTCCTCCATGTCTGGCAACGCTGGTGATAGGGATCGTAACCGTTTTTCAGTAGGGGGAAGGGGGTTAGCCCCGGCCAGTGGGTAGCCGCGGCCATTGCAAAAATTTGAAGCTCCCACTAATTTATAATATCCATTTTAAGGGGTTAGGCCACTCTAGGATTTTCGAAAGATCGATTTTTTTTGTTTTTGATTTAAGTGCTCCCTTAGGACCTCAAATTTTAGTACACGGCCGCCCGGTCCGCAGCTAAATTGAGCTTTTAGATTCATAATCCAATAATAGATATTTCAATTGTCTTTTGTTTTATTTATAAATGATCTTATTAAATCTTATTGGTCTTATTAAAAGATTAATAAAGAAATATATGATATATTATTGATAACATTTTTTCGACGGAATTAAGTGAGTATTCAATAGGTTTGGCTCCAATTCATGTTAAAATCGCAAATGTTGAAAATTGTGACTATATATATAGTCACCCTATATATATATATAGAATTCGATTGTAAAAGGAATTTTCGATGATTTCAATCAAGTGAGTGGATAGTATAGATGCACGTATAGATTATTGCAGAAGTTAATAAATAAATCACACGCACACCCTTCTGGCACGCCCTAGGTAACAGTAACATGCCGGTAATCGTTAATTACTCGAATTGCAATCGCATGACTATCGTATGAATGCATTTTGAGGAACTTAAATGCTTCTCATATTTATATAATTTGAATAATACATATTATTAAAAAAAAATTATGTATATTTACAATTTCTTTCATTTTATAGAAAATTGGATGAAAATCAGGCGCCATTGAAAATAGTTCAAACAAAAAACCAATTAAATTTAAACAAAAAATAATAGGGCATTAATTTAAAAAGAATAATGAAATTGCAATTACAAATTAATAATAAATAAACGTTCGAATGTATTACCATTTTAATAATGTTTTATGTCAACCTAATATGTTAGGGGTACCCATAAGTTATCAATCATTTCTGAAATAAACATATACGGGTGTAATTATAATGAAATAGGTGCAAATTTATTGCAATTTATATATGAAACTCGTGTCATGAAACTGAAATGCGTGAAATATGTAATAACACCCCCGGTGTCTGCGTTTTTTTCCGAAATCATCGACGAGTGCCAACGCGTGCAGACTGCACGCGTCATCGCATATGTCACTCCCGTCGGTTAGTCACTTGAGTTTCGGTGGGTTAGCTCCTCGGCCGCGTGCATTTCAGCAACACACCTCCGCTTCGACTTGTGTCTCATGTCTTTGTCGCTGGCCGTCTAAAAAAAGAACGTAGCGTTACCGAACAGCCAAGGTAAAGATCAAGTATGCGAGATATTCCCGGATTCATTCGTCGGTTTTAATTATTATTATTATTATCACACGTCCGTGATAAATTAAACCTCGATGGTGGAAATCAAGTTGTGGTAATTTAGTCGCGAACGTTCACGTATTTCATTAGAAATAATACATTCAAGTGTCGATAAGGCGGATCGCCACTGTACCGACACCTTCGTATCACGGACAGCGCCATCATACGTCCCCGGAAGGACCTAAACCATTTGCGATCTCCTTAAACGCGGAAATTGAATTGCTCTTATAATAATTATAATGATTATTGGATAATAATAATAATAATTGGATTATTAATTTAAAATTGTAGTGTAAATATTATTGTTATAAATTAAAAATGTATTAAAGATTTAGTTATTTTGGCAGACAAGTGTAATAAATCTAGAATTTAGGAACGTATTTTTCGATTTCAATGCAAATAATAATTTTTTTTTTGTTAATTTTAATTCAAAAGAATATTGTTTTATATAACTATTATATTTTGGGATTCTTATCGATAATATTAATTGATACATATCGGCTAAATTTGGCAAAACTGAATTTTTGCTTTATTTGTATTTTTGTAAACAAAAATTGAAGGAAAAGCAAATCCGAGAGTTTCGTGACGAGAATCATAAATATCGCAGGTATGTCCGAGTGGGCCAGCAGGTTGGACCAAATGGGCCCAAACAATGCGTTCATTTGTTACATTAGGATTCGGGGACTTCCGGAAACGTGACGGGGCATAAGGGTACCTAGAACCTGACCGAATCGGGACAATGCAGGTGACAGCGACCGTAACGGCTTATGTATTCGTCCTCGGTGTGTATATATATATATATTTATATACGAGGCAAGAGCAGGAAATCCGTAATTAGGCTTACCTTTTACGACAGCGAAGCCTCAAAACGACACAATTGAATGAACCCGGGGTTTTCTCAGATCTCAGCCGATCGGTCCTTTCGTGTCCTGCCGCTACATTGAGCCATTCCGGGTTTCGGAGATTTTCTTTGACATTAACGTCTACATTTGCATTTATTCCTCCAGGCCTAGGTATAGCAGCATTTGATCGACGTTCTCTTGTTTTCTTCTTCTTCTTCTTGCGTTCTTCCTTGACAAACTCTGCAATCACCGGTGCTTTTCGCTCATTTCGTAGATCATACGTGGCTGCATGCAGATTGTGCACCGTTCGCCTTGACCTTGCCGATCCAAGACAGTGACGGCAAGGTGACAGCAAACGGTGTGACATTTTTCATGGAGACATAATTTTTTTTGGTTTAAGTGACTTGTTCTCCTTTTCCTTCTCATTTGTGTCTTCCTCTTCTTCCTCTTCGTTATTCCTCTCTTTTCCTTTCATCTTCCTATATTTTCTCTTCTTCTTTTTCACTCAAAGCATCTTTGTAGGTAATATAGTAATGTATGTATATATCTATCTATGTATCTGTCTATCTCTCTCTCTCTCTCTCTCTTTCTTTCTTTCTTTCTTTCTGTCCTACTTTCTTCTTTCATTATCTTTCATCTCGTCTTTCATCTCTGGTCTGTCATCTTTTATCTTTCATGTTCCAACTTTGATCTTTCATCTTTTTATTATTATTCTTCTTTCTTTTTCCTTTTTTTTCTATACTCTTTCTTCCTTTCCTTCCTTCCTTCTTCTTTCATCTTTCAACTTTCACCTTTCATCTCGGGTATAGAGACCAGTTGTTCTAAAAGCGCCCCTAACTAAATAAGCGGCCGATATCGGAAACAAAAAAAGATGGCCGAAACCTGTGTCTTGTTTACGTTGTTGTGATACGAGGTTGTATTGTAAAAAAATTGTTTCCAATAATAATGTGGGCATTTTCAAGTATAATATTGATTGTCCTGACAGCTTAGGTGCACGACCATTGGGTTACAAGAGAATTATATCTAACAATAAGAAGAAATGAGGAATATCGATAGGTATACAATTAGTCTTTTGCGAGATTTTGAACCCTACATTTAAAAAAAAGTCATCATCGTCATCACAATCATCTTCATCTTCTTCGCTATTTCTACATCTACTCTGTTTTCTTCATCGTATCAGTGCTTCCTACGCGTTGTTGTGTCTTTTCATTCAAAATGGATTGCACCACGACCGGATGTCTGTATGTATGTATGTACTACGTATGCATGTACAGCGATTTCGCATATGTATGAACGTTCTTCTCTCTCTCTTCTGTATTGTAACTATATGTATATGTGTGTGTGTCTTACAGTGCTAGATAGTGTGTGTGTGTATGTACCTGTGGCTCATAAAACGTATTTCCTACATTTACATATACGTGATGTATGTACGCGAACGTTGGTCGGCCGGTACAATTGCGTCATACGATTTTAAAACAACCGGCCGCGGCAGCGGCTGGCTAATAAACACAAATCCAAGGCTCGAAGTTCAATGCGATGGTAATCCTTGAGATCGAGCGGAAGCTAATTGGTAGTGGTGGCAAAGGTGCCAATTGCTAAACTCTTGGTGGTGGTGTCATTGAACATTGACTTTTATTTTTTTTTTCGTTTTGAATTTATTTCATCTGACTCCGGATTATTAATCGAGACTAAAATGGAACTTGTAACATAACGTTGAACTTATCGGTTTTGTAACCTGCAAATACGACGATTTTGAGAGTAAAATTAATACAAAGTAGGATTATTTTGAATTATTATTTAAAGAGAAAACACGAAAATTAAAAGATATAATTATATGCATGGCAATCTTGTTTATGCGTTTCTTCATTCGCGATATAAAAATTATCCATACGGAAAAAACTCCGTTACGTCAGTTACGCTAGGACCTCGTTATAACAATCTCTTCGGGACCGAACAAACCCCTTATTACAATCTTCCCCTAAATTCCCACTTTGCGTAACTATGGGCGACTAGATCGTAAGTTCAATGCGCAGGAGTATGCGCAACTAGATTGTAAGCTTATTGCGCAAGAGTATGCGCAACTAGATTGTGAGCTTATTGCGCAAGAGTATGCGCAACTAGAGGGTGAGCTTAATGCGCAGGAGTACGCGCAACTAGGTTCTAACCTTAATTCGCGGGAATACGCGGAACTAGGTTATAGGCTTAATGCGCAGGTGTATGCGCAAGTAGCTTGTAAGCTTAATGCGCGGGAGTATGCGCAGAAGACAAATTGTCTGTATGCACTTTCGTTTATTGTTACCTATAAGGCGTTTGTTCGGTCCCGAAGAGATCGTTATAACGAGGTCTCGCTGTATCAGTTTCAACAATTTTCCTTATCCAACATACATATATGTACTACGTATATTGCGTGTGAAATTCGGTATCTCGTCACTGGGTCATTAATTGATATCCGGGGGCCGATGAGACCGAATTGAATTCTGATCCGGCGTTTCGACATTTTCCCACCCGATTCATTCAAGAGCAAGTGCCGCTTATTCCACAACCGCGTGATTACACGATAGGAATTAATGACGAGAGTGAGTGAAGTACGAGTGCAACATGGCTCTTATCACGTTCCACGACGGCGCGATATTGCGTCAGATACAAATATACATCGAGTATGCGCGTGTATGCGTGTATGCGTGAGAACCATTTTTTCTTTAGGTCCCCGATAAGCGGACATTCCCACGCATTTTTACCGTTGTTTCGTTATTAATTCGAAGGAATTTAGAAGTTGCAAGAATACCTTTTGTGACCAAGAAAAAAAACAATATACATATATATATATGTTGGATCAAGAATAAGGAAAATAATATTTTAATGCATATACAATTTTTTTTTTAATGATCTTGTTCTTTTTTTTAGAATGTTATTATTTAGTTTAACTTTTATATCGGTATTGTTATTTTTGCCCTAATTTAAAAACAGGAGGAAAAATGAAATTTGCAAGTTTTACAATAGACAAACTAAATTTTGTTAAAAATTAATTATTTCAATTGTTGTATTTCTTTGAAGAATTTTAGCATTTGCTTCAACGTTTTTATTGCGAGCGTCATTTTTGCCAAATTCCTTGCAATTCAAGAAAAATTAAAGCGAAAAATAACAAAATTCTATTTTTTTTCAAATTAATTTTGAAAACTCAATCAATAGTTCATTTAGACCCAAATTTGCCGTTCCTTTATTTTTCGAATTGCAAATTTTCGTTTGTTTTCCGTTCCTTTAGTTCTTAAATTGCAAATTTCAAAACATACAAATTAAATTTTCTTACGTGAACAATTATTTTTACCATAAAAATAAAACAATCGAAATTTCGTCATGAATCGAATATGACGATTTTTTAAAAAATTAATAAAAAAAATGGAATTTCGCTATTTTTTGTTTCA
Source organism: Gasteruption jaculator (assembly GCA_949825005.1). NCBI lineage: Eukaryota > Metazoa > Arthropoda > Insecta > Hymenoptera > Gasteruptiidae > Gasteruption > Gasteruption jaculator. Next base: position 5,272,892 of record OX463764.1, on the reverse strand, counting down.
CTTTATTTATGGGATTTCCACATTGGAAAGTATTCACTTCCGTTTCCAATGGTATTTCCACGTGCACGAGAAGGGATGCGTGCATGTCCGTTCGCTCTCATCTATCAATGGATCCATTGATCGATGATGTTGTCGTCTGGCTGCGTGGAGGCAACAAACACGGAGCGGAAACCCTCGGTATATGTATGTAATACACACGTATGTGCGTACTACACATATGCGTGCCCCGGGATGACGCGATTTCCGGGATGTGACCTTAAGAAATATTCGACGCAATGTCGTCATCGAATAATATAGAGAATATCTCGATTTTGTCATTCTCTTTTATATTTCCATATCTCCTTATATATATATACCCACACACACGCACACACACACATACATACAAATTATAAGATGAAGCTGGAGAAGAATATACATACAGTAGGAGCTCGCTGCAATTAAGGCGCCAAATTACCTCCCGATAACAATCTTTCTAGCTCCTACTCAAAAGTCTCTCGACCAATCACAAAGAACTTACGAAGCGTGTCAATTGGAAATTACTTTCCCTCAAATCTTTCTTAACATAACCTCCAACCGTGAAACCGTACGTTTCTTGAACTTGAAAATGTGCATATGTAGCGTGCATCGAATTTGTATGTATTATGCTTGGGTTCGAAATCATAGAGTAGGACCTCGCTATAACAATTTCATTTTGCAACAATCCCTTTCTATAAGGCGCAAAATTACCTCCCGATAACAATCTTTCTAGCTCCCACCTCGAAGGTTTGTCGACCAATCACAAGGAACTAGTTTTTCAAAATAACAACAACAACAACAACAACAACAACAACAACAATAATATAATAATATAATAATAATAATATGAACATTCAACAACAATAAGATAGACGTCAAAGCTTCTTTTCTCAAATACCTCCAAAAAGGTAGTATTTGTGAAGGGAGGAAGGACAGAAATAGTTAATAGTTTAATCCTACGATCCTTGTGTGCATGTGTGTGTGTGTGTGTATCCTTTCCTTTTCTTTTAAATAAGGTATACTTGGAACTTCCGGGGATGATGTCTTGTATTTATACCACGACCCGTGGGGCTTTTCTCCCTTTTCCTGTCTTTTCTTCCTGTCGTATACCTACCTATGTATATGTATAGTCTGCGGTATTTGTGAACTAACGAAGGAAATAGAGGAGGAAGTAACGACAACCGTTGTTGTTGTCGCCGTTGTTACTGTGTTGTGTTGTCGCTGCTGTTGTATATATATAGCTACAAGCTGAGACAGCTGTCTCGTTCATTCATCCGCTCAGAAACATATTGACCCTTCCATGCAGGCGCACACATACACACACATGTCCATTAAACGCAACCGCACGTTTAGACATACGTGTACTTGCTCGTTGCAATTTCGTAACACACGGAAATGCACATACTGTCGCTCGGTATGACTACACGCCCACATGGGTAAAAACGTATATAAATAAATGTGTATTATGTTATACATTGAATCTTATATATATACAAATACATATATACGTATGTGTGTGGGTGTGTTTGTGTGTATTTATGTATTCGCGCGTATACGTATATTGTATATAAATAGTTACGTATGCGGGTAAATACCATTTTCAATAAACACATATGTATATGTACTCGTTGCAACCGAGAAGTGAGACAATATCGACTGGAAATCGCAGACCGCAAACTTCTCCAGTCTAGGAATGCAATCGCATATGCCTGCAATTTGCGTGTTTCGGATTATGCAATTAATCCAAACATTGAGTGTCCCACAATGTTATCTTTCTTTTAATTCGGGACCCACACCGACCCAAAATTGATAATTCATTAATTTCCTGGAATTTAGACTGTTCTTTATTTCGGGGCCCACACCAACCGAAAAATTATTAATTCAGTAACCCTTTGGAATTTAATCTTTTTTTTTTCAATATTGGGACTCGCATCAACCCAAAAAGTAGATAATTTTGACTCCATATTGGGTCCGCAGGAAATTGCAAGGGGATATTTTTTTGGGTCCTAATTTCAAGTTTTATTCAAATTCTTCCTTCTCTGACTGGAATTTAGTCTTTTTTTCTGGACTCCCACTGACCCAAGGATCCAAAAGTGGGCCCGGTACTGGATTTCTATAATTTAAGACTTGATCCGAGTTCCTTTTTTTCGGGCCTCAATATCGACCAGAACATCAATAATTCGTCCTTAAATGCAAGCGTTACAAATGTTTCCATCTCAAACGGGGCCTAATCCTGACCCAGAGCTCCGTCGGTCCGTGTCCCTGTGTGCGAGGAATGTGAAAAGAAGGAGCACGCGTCGAAGTTTTTTTCTTTTGTACTGGAGACCGGTGACCAGAGCGTCACAGGTAGGCACGGAGAAATACGAGAATGCATCCAGGAGGCAGGCATATATAATGCATGCATCTGTAGCATCTGCAGCAGGTGATACAAGGAAATTCGACCAACCATCTGACCCAGACCGGTTATTGGATGCTCAGTTTTGGAGATACCATAGTTTTCCGCTTTCTTCTCAAGCGAAGGAAAAATATTTCTTCGAAAGATCGAACCTGATGTTGATCAATGAAATACAATAAATTGATTAATGAATATAAAAAATAAAAGTAAAATAAAAATATACCATTACAAATAAAATAAAATTGCGACAAAAAGGGAATAAAAAAATAGATGTGAGCCTTCAGCTTTGAAGTCTTTGAAAATTCGTAACTCCAAACCATAATTTTCTGGGCATTTGAATTTTACGGGAGTCAAAGATGAGGAGCCAAGCTGGAAAACGAGCTTTCATGGAAATCGCTACGATTTTTCCTCTTCCAGTTACGAATTTTTTTGATGGGACTGAAAAGGTAACTCAAATCGTGGGATACAAACAAAGAAAAGGGTGACCGATTTCGAAATTTTCTGATTCCAAAAAAACATTTTTTGGATACTTGAAATTTACTGGATCCAAAGATAAGGAGCTAAGCTGGAAAACGAGCTTTCATGGAAATAGCTACGATTTTTTCTCTTCCAGTTACGAATTTTTTTGATGCGACTGGAAAAATAACTCAAATCGTGGGACACAAACATAGAAAAAGGTGACCGATTTCGAAATTTTGTAATTCCAAATACACATTTTTTGAACACTTGAAATTTACTGGAGCCAAAGATAAGGAGCCAAGCTGGAAAACGAGCTTTCATGGAAATCGCTACGATTTTTCCTCTTCCAGTTACGAATTTTTTTGATGGGACTGAAAAGGTAACTCAAATCATGGGATACAAACATAGGAAAGGGTGACCGATATCGAAATTTTGTAATTCCAAATACACATTTTTTGGACACAAATTTGCCTCTTTTGGGTAAAAACGAGAATCTCCTTGTGGTATCGTGGCTTATTATTTGTAAAGCGAGGGGGAAGTGTAACAATCGTCGTGGCGAAAAAAAAGTGCCATTGCACACATCGGGTATAATTACGAGGACGATTTCACGAAGTCTCCTTCATCCGTGAGGGTCGAGAGTGAATCGAAGGCTAAGATTATGTGGGTCTTGGACAGAAACGAGGTGGCAGTAGAGGTACACTGTTGTATATATTTACATACGCGCACACACAAGCGCGAGCGTACACACATATGTACGTATATGGGTATTTATAAATATGTATTTGTGTGAAAAAGTATATATATACATACTAATGTATATACATAATATACATATAATATACAGGAATATATACAGGGTGTGCGGTGTAAGGTGTCAAAGCCGAGAGATGGTGGTAGATGGCGAAAAACTGAGAAGAAAAGTTGCATACCATTTTTCGAAATTCGCAATAATTACCTAGTTATTAATTAAAACGTTTCATCCAATCGGAACGTCGAAAAGGTTCTTTCGATGGACGTTAAAAAAAAAGTTTTGACTCGACCCTACTCGTCGGTGTGTCGTCGAACGACAAAGTAGTAGTAGTAGTAATAATACATGAGAGGTAAAATGGCGAAAACCAAACCTTCAAATTCTTACTTGTATTATTACTTCTATTATTATCATTACCACTACCACTATCGCTATCCTTATGATTATTATTACTACTACTACTACTGCTATTACTATTACCACCACTATCACTGTCACTACCGTGATCATAAGCATCATCATTGTCATTATGATGATGACAGTAGTGACAGTGACAGTGGTGGTAATAGTTATAGAAATAGTGGTAGTAGTAGTATAGTAATAATAGTAGAATAATAATAATAATCGTAATGATAGCGATAGATTAGTGGTAGTGGTAATAATAGGAATAATAATATAAGTAAGAATTTGAAGGTTATGATTTTCGCCATTTTACTTCTTATGTATCACCACTACTACTACTACTACTTTGTTGTCCAATGACGATACATCATAACCATAGAAGTGTAGTGCCACTGGTGGCAATAGAAGCAATAACAAAAGTAGGATTCGCAATGTTTCGGTGTCACCGTGTTACACCCTGTGTATTAAATTGTATGTATATGTATAAAATGTAAAGTGCAGGTTGATCTTTGTTTCTTTTTTCCCCCGAAGATTTGTTCTTTTTCTCGACGATCTCATGGTCGCTAAGGATATAATACACATAATACCCACTTGTACTCGCTTTTGAAGCAAGCCGAGAATCGGTGACACGTGACGACAGTATACTTACATACATACAACAAAACGATATGTGTGTCGACAACTGGCCTTCGAGCGATCAGGATTCGGCACACTCTTTTTAGCGGCACTTCACGCGTTCCTAGTTTTCCTTTCCTGCTAGCGGCCTGGCGGCCTAATAAGTGTACCTAATGGGTCGAATAACTTTTTCAAATATCTATGACCCGCCTTTTTTTTTTCCTTACGATATAGTTTCTAGGGGGACATTTTTTAAAATAATGAGAAAACAAACTATTGATTAATGTATTAATTATTCGAAAATTCAATTTATGTAAATCTTACGTCTTATAATGTTTTTTTATTTTACGCAATTCCGTATTTGTCATTACATTTACATTCTTGTTGTTTTCTAAACTGGACCACGATTATCGAGGTACATAATAATAATAATAATAATAATAATAATAACAATTATTATTATTATTATTAGTATTATTATTATTATTATTATTATTATTATTATTATTATTATTATTATTATTATTATTATTATAATTATTATTAGTATTATTATTATTATTATTATAATTATTATCATTATCATCATCATCATTATTATTATTGTTGTTATTATTCGTTGAAATCTGGAAATTTCGTATCAGCTCCGAAATTCGCCATTTTCCATCCGAAAATTGGAATATCCATTCCCAAAAATTGTCGAATTTTCTCCAAGTACTTCCGGACCACTCCCCCTCGGCAGTCTTCATCCATCATTTCGGGTCTAAAGCTCCCTAATTGCCAACAGCTATATTACAGTGTCTTGTGATTCGCCCTAATCTGTTTTCAATTAGGGATAATGGAGGCGGAAAATGCAAAAGCGGTGAAGGAGGAAGAGGAAAAGGAAAAGGAAGAGACGAACGAGAAGAGAAAAGAGCCTGGAGCCAGTCGTCACGGAAATTTTATAAATTACTACCAATTTCACAAAGTAGAGGAACGCGTGCGGCAGCTTCCGCTTGGCGTTTGGAAAAAAAGGCTCGAACCCACGTCCGACGCGGACCGGAAGTACATCGCATTGGATGTTGGATGCAATGTCGGGGTAATGCATAGACGACAGAGACGCGTTTTACTTTATTACATACGCGCACGCGCGCGCGTGCGTACTTTTCTTTCTACTATGTCTTTCTTTCTCTCTCTCTCTCTCTCTCTCTCTCTCTCTCTCTCTCTCTCTCTCTCTCTCTCCTTCCCTCTTTCTCTCTCTTTCTATATTGTATATTAGGGTGTCCCATAAGTTTCTTCCGCGCCACGCTATGTATGACCTCGTGCCGGAAAGGAAGAAACTTATGGGACAATCTAATTTTTTTTTTAATATAATTTTTTATATTATTATTCTCTATTTATTGTATCTATTGGTTTTTCCTACTCCTGGCCTATATAGTTTTAGGTCATAATTAATTTTATTTATCTCTTTCCTCTCTCTCTCTCTCTTTCTTTCTTTTTTTATTTGTCTCTCTTTCTTTTTTCTCTTCTCTCTGTTTCTCTTATGGGAATGCAACAGCACATGAAATTGTGTATCATCCATACAGATAAAAAGTATGTATATGTATAAGACCGCCCGCCCGCTCGCCTGCCTGCCGGCCGGCACGTGCACAAACCGGTGCAAGTACGATGCAGCTGCACTCGTGGATGCAACTCTCAGGAGTCTTTGGGACTCCCAGAAATTTTTTTGTGAAACTACAATTTTTGTATTATTAATTCTGAGAACTTCTAAAACTGTTTTCGAGGAAACTTGACGATATTTATCAAAATTATTTAAATTCATGGAAATTACGAAAAATTTTTTAAAATTCCTCCAGTCTTTCAAGATGTCACAAAAAATGCTAAAAATTTATTAAAATTCTCTCGTCTTCTATTTTAATTCCCTTGCACGAAAATTTCCAAATAATCCTCGAAATTCATAAAAATTCCTACAAATTTATTAAGATTCTCCTATTTTCTCATTTTCCCAAAATTCCCTAATTTCTCCTAAATTCATCAAACCTAATTAAAATTTACATATAGGCATTTAATTAAAATTTCCATATGTAGAAATGTTAATTAATTTAAAAAAAATAAATTAATTAATTTTAATTAATTTAAAAAATTAGGTATAAATTATTACGTTTAAAAATTTCGATTATTTGAAATAATTTCTATATGTAGAAATTCGAATTATTTTAAACAATTAAAATTTCTATATTCAATTATTTTCGATTAGTTTCAAATTTACTTCGTTTCAATTACTTTTGAAAACTGATTTTCTACAAATTTCAAAAAATTCTCGCATTTTATTTATTCGCGGTTTCCCCAAATCCTCCAAGATTTCGTCGAAATTGCCCAAAATGCAGCTGCATTCACATATGCGCTATCTCTATGCGGGACATACCAAAGAGTCACATATACCGCATATAGACTGTGCGGTAGGCTGTCTGGCCGACTGCAAGCTGACCCGTTTCAAACATCTGTCTAACTTTAGAATTCTCCACAGACGAGATGCAGTGCAATAGAGAATAGAATAGGAGATGATACCTGGAAACCATTCTTCCTACGGGGATTTAAAAACCACGCGAGTGAAGAAAAACACCGGAAATTTCAAAGAAAGAAAGAAATGGACAAAAAAAAATTAGGAATTTTTATGAATTTTTTCAAGTTTTTGAAAAAGTGAGAGAATTTTTTAATGATTTTTGGAATTTCTCTGGACACGAAGGATTCTGATGAATTTTCAGGAATTTTAGGGATTTTTGGAGGAAAGCGGAAGAATTTTTAGAAATTTGCATTAATTGTGATGAATCCGGGGAATTTTTAAAAATTTGCAGAAATTTTAATGAAAGGGAATTCGAAATTAAAAATGGAAAATGGGATCGTTTTTGAAGGATGGAGAAAATTTGGAAAAATTGCAGGAATTATTATGAATTTTTTGAGAATTTCTAGGAATTTTTGGTAAATCTGGAAAATTTGAAATTGAAAATAGAAAAATGAGCGAATATTAATAAAATCGTGGACATTTTTGGAACAGTGGCGCATTTTTTTTTATATTAGTTTATTAGGGAATCCATGGGGCAAAGTAACCAAATTTTAATGGATTTTTGGAATTTCTGTGGATTCGAGGGATGCTGATGAATTTTCCAGAATTCTAGGGTTTCTTTTTATGGAAAGTGGAAGAATTTTTAGAAATTTGTATCAAACACGTTCCGTGCCACGGCAATTTTTGAAGATTTTCCATTCAGGCCGCGTGGGGCGTATACGACCCACGCTTTAAAGATCTAAAAAAAAAAGTCGTGGCCTGAACGGAAAGTGCAGCGGGGGTCGTACGCGACCCACGCGGCACGGAACGTGTTAATTGTGATGAATTTGGGGAATTTTTGGTAAATCTGGAACATTTGAATTTGAAAATAGAAAAGTGAGCGAATAATAATAAAAAGATCCTAGAAATTTTTTATCAGTTTGAAAGAGTTTTGGTAAATGTAAGGTGTTTGAAAGAAAGAAAACTGGGAAAGTGTTAATAAGTCCCTTGAAATATCCTTGAATTCTTATGAATTTCGAAAAAGTGTGGAAATTTTAATAAAAAGAATCAATGCGACAAATCCATATGAATTTAACGAAATCAAGATTGAAAATGGGAAGACCCAGGAAATTTATCAAAATATTAAAAATTTATTTCTATAAATTTCTATAAATCGCAAAACAAAAAATAGGAGAAAATAATAAGTTTTGTAGGAGTTTTGGTGAATTTTTAGTAATTTTACTAAATCACAAAAAAAAACATTTGTTTCTAGATTTATAAAAATTTCGATGAAATTGGGGAATTTAAAAACACAAAATTAATTTTGAAAAATTTGTAAGAAGCGGCAGTAAAAATTCCAATTTTCGAAATTTCCAGGACCTCACGAGGGAACTCCAAAGATTTCTCCAGAAGGAGCTGCCGGGACGAGAAATTTGCCTCTACGGGGTCGACCTGGACCCGATTCTGATCGAAAGGGCCCGGGAACTGGAGAATGAAAAATCGGGAATCGAATTCCAGTGCGTGGACGTGATGTCCGATGAGAGTCGAAAGCACTTGGAGTCGCACCTGGACCGATCGTCCCGAGGCAGGCGACGTTTCGACGCGATTTTCTGCTTCTCCATAACGATGTGGATCCACTTGAACCACGGAGACGAGGGACTCCAGATTTTCCTCCAGAAATTGTGCGATTTGTGCGAGGACCTGATCCTGATCGAGCCCCAGCCCTGGAAATGCTACCGGACAGCCTCCAGGAGACTGAGACGAGCCGGCGCCGGGGACTTTCCTCTGCTGGAACGGCTGGAGCTGAAAGGAGACGTTTCTGGACACCTGGAGCGCATGCTGCGAGCCAACGGCTTCCGGAAGCTCGTCGTCACGGAGGCGAACGACTGGAACAGGAAGCTCCTGATTTATCGGAGAGCGGAGAATTTTTTGAGGGACGAAAAGGGATGACAGAAGGGAGTCGTGGAATTTTCCAGTTTCGCTTTCCTCCAGGTCCGGCGAAGGAGAAGCAGAAAGATTCCTCGTTTCAGCTGGAAAAGGTGAAAATTATTTTTTTCTCCATTTGGAAATTCATTCAGGGAAAAGAACGGGCGTGGGTTGAGTCGAAAATTGCCGAAAGATTGTGAAAAATTGCTGAATGTTTGAAGAAATTGCTTGCATCCCCAATTTATTTTACAAACGACTCCTAAGAATTACGGAAATTCCAAGAAATATTCCAGAAAGTTGCCAACGAGTTTGGAAAAAATTTCCAAAATTCCCAACGACCCCCGTAAATTTCGTCAATGTTATCGAAAGTTCGTGAAGAATCTCTTGAAGTTTCCAAGGAGTCTCAAAAATTCTCAAAATACAGACAAATTTTATAGAAATATTAGACAATTATGTTATGAAAAGTTTCCTGGTAATTCCCGAAAATTCTTACCAGCTTCCAAGACTTTGTAAAAAATTTCCTGGAAATTCCTATACCTCTAGAATTTCAACAAAAAAAAGTACAGGGACATTTTCCAAAATTTCTCTGAATTTTTACAAGTACGAAAAAAAAAAAATATTGAACGTAAAAAAGTTACGAATAAATTCTCTAAATTCTCTCAAATTTCTCGTTGCTGAAAAGTCTGAAAAGTTCCTCGAAATTTTTCTAATTCTGAAAAAATGTTTTAAGAAAAAAGATGGTATATTATTATTATTATTATTGTTGTATGATATTTTTTTTAATTCATATTAGCTATATATTTTGAATTTTCAAGCAAAACCAGACAACGATTCTATAGAAGATGTACCAAAATTACTTTCCGATTTGAATTGAAAATTCAGAATTTGAAAATTGCCGGGTTTTAGGAAAAAAAAACCTTCGAGAAAGTAAAAGAACGATGGCCGTCGAGAAGTATTTCTGAGTCGTAAACGCAGATGGCGGTAGCTTCTAGAGATTCGCGACGAAAAAATTCGAGGTAAGTGGCGGCAAATTGAAACACAAGAAGGAACTCAGATTTTACCGTTTCACCTTTTCCGGTAAAATGATGGAAAATATAAATTTCGGTTGCTTCAAAGAAGAAATTCAAAAGAAGGAATTAAAAAAATTTCGGAATAGAAGAACACACATTTCTATTTTTTTTCGGTTAAATAATGAAGAATTACAATTTTAGATAAATCATACAATAAAATAAAAAAAGAGCGAAACCAAAAGTTCCAAGATAGGGAAAGATACCTTTCTTTCTATTTTTTTTTTGTAAAGTGATGGAAAATGGAAATTTCTGATGAATCAATCAAAAATGAAAAAAAAAAAAGAGGAGGAAGATATATGTATATAATTATTAGACATTAGACAAAAGAGAGACTTTTTCACAACATTTAATAAAACGCTATCAACTATGTATGGTTTTTTTTTACTGAAATATTCTAAAAGTTACTTATATAATAAGTGTTCGCGTAGAATTATATATATATATATAATTCATTTATTTCTTATTTTTCTCCTTCCCACGGAAATATCATGAAACGAAATTCTACCGCCTTCATTTCTTCGTAAAAGTTATACAAAAGCGTCCGTGGCTTTCCCATTGCTACGGACGCGTATACGCGTCCCTTTCGAGAGCAATGGACTGACATTTCCGTGGAGATTATTCAATTATTTATAAATTGTTGCCGCTTTTTTTTCGTTTGTTATTTTGTTTCCCTTCTTCTCTCTCTTTTTTTTAACAATATTTCAATATAATTGATTCGCTTAAATTCAATTCGTTTATTATGTACCTTTTTTTCTTTCCTATTAAATTCAATATAATTTTAGCGATCGACGTCCCGGGATGTAAAAAGAAAAAAGCTCTTTATTATTTTTTTTTTCTCATTTCATCGTTTCGTTCAAAATTGCCCAGCAATATTGTAAACAATTATTTTATAAATTATATAATTATTATATATGACTATGTAATATACATATAATTAAATGATACAACTTATAATTTTAATAAAATTGAAAAATCTTTTTTAATTAAACGTCAATTTTTCAACAAAATTATGTTCCAATCGAACCAAATGAATTATTTATTAATTTCTTCAATGATTCTTATAAAAAATTGTTCATTTCTTTTATTAGAATAATACAAAGAAAAATTAATAATTAATTTTCTATTATTAACCTTTTTATTATTCCAATAAAAAGAGCCATTAATTATTTAAAAGTTTACTAAAAATCTTCCTTTACAATCAAGCTTAATTTTTTTTTCTTCAAATTTGGGCATTTTTAGTTTTGTTATTAACTAAAAGATTTTTTTATAAAGCCCAGTCTAATCTTTTTCCAAACATAAAAATTTCCAATAAACCCGATTGCTCAAAAGTGAACTCAAAATTCTCCTTTTTATAATAATAATAATAATAAATATTATACTTAACAATAATCGTTTACAATAACTGTCGATCAGTTTTGAATGATACCGATAAAATTATCGAATAATTGGAAAATATGTTAAGGCAGCCCCCCTCTTTTTAATCACGGTTGTGACAAATAAGAATTAATAACAAAAAAAAGTAGAGAAAAAAGAGAGGACGAAAGCAAAATTCTCGGATATATTCGGAATATCTGTCATTCTTTAAGACTTCACAGGTTTTCCATTTTCCCTATAATTAATTTTCGGTACCTATAATAAGTATACTCATTTTCTTTCTTCCTTTTTTTTTGTTTGCATATAAAAAATGCTCGGGAAGCACGAAAGTACATTTTATGTGATATGAGAAAAGAAAAATTTCTATGAAGAAAGGTTTAAAAACAAAAGCACCTATTAATTTTTGGTTACTTTCGTTGAAAATTCAATGCCTGGTGATGCCAATTTTATTTACTTATTTTTTATTGTTTAGGAATTAGAATTATTTTCTAAATGAATTTTGAAAGAATGGATTTTCAAATTCGAATCATAGATTTGTTGTTTTCTTTTTGTAAATCAATCTATGATTGATTTACAAAAATTTGGAAATTCTTTTTTTTAAAACCAAAAATTCTTAAAAATTATCTACAAAATCGAAAAAGTCGCGAATATTTTCCCATATTTTTTTTTCTAGATTTCGAGAATTTTTTATAGCGAATTTTGAAAATTTCTTCCGAATTCGCTTAACCGGAGCAATTTCTAATTTTGTTTCCAGAAATTCCAAATCAATCTAAAATTCTATAATTAAAAAAAATATCTTGAGAATATAAACAGCAAGAAAAAAAAAACACCCTTTTGGTTTCGACGTCTTTTTGTTTTCTCATATTTGTCTTAATTAGCTAATCGGCGTATGAAAAATTCCAAATTCCTCACGAATATTGTTTGTGTTTACTTAATTTTATAAAAATTCTTGGACTAATAACATTCTTTCTTATGCACAAATATACATCACATGCGCTCTTGAGAATTTCTTTTTTTTATTCTTTTTTCTTTCTTGTTTTTTTCGTAAATCCTTGAAATTTTATTTGCACCTGAGAAGAGTTCTTTTTTTCTTTTCCGATTTCTTATTTTTGAAACGAATGCGTGTTTCAGAAATTTTGTTTTCCAATTTTTTTCTAAATCATTATGTCAACCCGCAGCACACGTTTCGAAAAATTTGTTGATCTTTGAGAAAAGTTCCTTGATTTTTCGAACGTTTGAAAAACCCACGAAATCTGTGTGAAAAAGCGGAACTTTCGGCTTCAATTGCGATTTTGGAAATTTTGGAAATCGGTCTGAGAGTATTTTCTGTTCATAAATTCTTCGAAAAAAATCCAATAAATTCCCACACGATTTCACAAGAGAGATAAGACTCCTTCGATCGAACGAAAGTGTTAATTTATCGTAAAACGCCTTATCGCTCGATTCGATTTCTCGATTGGATGAACTTTGCGTTCTTATCGGTACGAATTTATCATACCGAAGGTTCCCAAGGACTTTCTATTCTATTTGCAATAATCATAATAATTCCAGTTATTATTATTATTATTATTAGTATATTATTATTATTATTATACTATTAATTAACTATGCGTTTTCGGGGGCATCATTTCTCGCTCCATCGTATTCTCGGTATTCCGGTTTTCGGTATGATTTTTTGTCCGTCATCAATTAATGAAATAAAAAAGATAAAGAATCAAAGGAAATGAGAAGTCGGTGCGCATTTCCCTCTCCTATAATTAATTATAATTACGATGTTTAATTCTCAATCTTTTTTTTTCTCCGTTTTCTTTTTCTTTTAGTTATATCAATAAAACTGCAATCTAAAGCTGATCCCATGTTGTTCCTTGGTCACAACCACAATGAAATCTAGTTCGTAATTGATTATTCATTTTCGTCCCGTGATTCGTTGGAAATTCCTAGCGACGTTTTCTTTAAACATTTTTTCATTATTTTAATTCCACTAAAAAATGTCCCTAGAATATCGAAATTTTTAGGTACAATTTGTCATTCTTCGCAAATCGAATATTTTCTGGTAACAACATCAATGTTCTTTTTAGTATTTCGTTTCTATGAAAAATTTCTTGAGAATTTCGAAATTTTCGATCATAATTTTGTTTTTCTTCGCAAACCAAATATTTTCGTAGTAACAATTCCAATAATTTTTAGTGTCTTGTCCGTACCAAAAATTTCCCTAAAATTTCGAAATTTTCAGGCGTAATTTTTCATTTCTCTTTCCGATAGGAAATTTTCCACGAATGTCCGACAACGGATCGTCGATTACGTATATTTCGTGACAATTATAATTAATTACGTATATTTTTGGAATTCGTGGGAGAAACAAAATGTCAAAAACTATTTCTTTTTTCTCTATTTTCGAATTTCCGTTATCAATTGAAAAATTGAAAGTATCGCGGGAAAATCTAGGAATTTTCAACTTTCTTTTTTTTTGTTTCTTTTGGTTTAAATCACCGCTCGCAAAAAGTAGCCTTTTTTTGGTGGAAAAACGCGGGAAAGAGAAAAAGTAGCATTTTTGTATAATACATTTCGATTCCTAGTGAAAATCTTGGCGACGAAAAAGGGAGATTTTTGCGAGTTTGGACGAGTTTCGAGTTTCGCTCGATACTTATTTCGATATAACGTAATACGAAAATTGTATTTTACTGTTTCTCTTGTTATTATTATTTTTATTTATAGTAATATTATTATTTTTATTATTATTTTTATTATTATAATTATTATTATTATTATTATTATTTCCTATACGGCAACTAAAAACGTCAGGAAAATTTTCATCCCGGGCGGACGCAATTCCATGACTTTCGCGGGATTTTTCTCCGTTACTTTATTTTCTCCTCCAATAATTCGTCGTTCGAGTTTCCAATGTTTTTTCCCGCGAAATTAGTTTTCGGTATTTAAAAAAAAGGGAGGGAAAAACTACCATTTTTGTTCAAAGTAAAAAAAATGTTAAATTTCGAACATTTTTTTTTTCAAGAAATGCTGCTTTTATAAGCATCATAAATTGTATCCAGCAAATTCTGGAAATTTTTTCGAAAACAAAAAATTCGTATCAAGAATTTTCGAAATCCTCTAAACGCTGATATCTTTGGAATTCCGAAAATTCGGCAAAATCATCAACCAGAAATTTCACCCAAAAATGTAAGACCGGAAACGGTCATTAAATATCAGCGTTTTTGTAAGTTTCGAGAATTTTTTGTAGCGAATTCTGGAAATTTTCCCAAAAACCAAAAATACGTATCACGAGTTTCCGAAATCCTCTACATGCAAGTATTTTTCAAATTCCCAGAATTCGACAAAATCATCTACAAAAAAATTCGTAGCGTTAACACTTTGCCGTCCGCGCGTCTGATCGAGATTCTTTCGTTTGGCGCCGGTATTAATCTTTAAGTACGACACCAACGCGGTGCCACCGGCGCTTGCCCGATAGTTTTCGCATGGCACCACCGGACGGCATAGTGTTACTATCCAGAAGCTCTTTCTGGATCGAATTGATTGAATTCCAAAAACCAAAAATATATTAAAAAAAAAAATAAGGATCGAAAATTCCAATTTTCACCAAAACATTGAACCCTTGAACTCCAAAAAAAAAAGGAAGAACACTATTTACAATTCCTCGAAATCTCGAACGAAACACAAACGACCGAATCAATTAATCGATTAACCAATCAACTAATTAATCAATCAATCACTTCATGGGGGTCAATTAACGAATTAATCAATCGAGTCATTGGTCAATTAACCATTAATTAGCCAACCACTTAAGCAACTGATTAACCAATTAATCGACCGATCAACCAATAAATCAATTAACCAATCAATTATTTAACCGATTAACCAATTCATCAATTAATACCTATTTCGATTTCCCCATCGATTGATTCTCATTATTTCCCCAACTCCTGCTCGGATTTTAGAATTACGGAAACCCCATCCCTTACTTTTTCCTCCCTCCCCCTCTCTTTGCTCCTACTATTAAAATACCTACAAAAAAAAAGGAGAATTCGTACAATTAATCAATTAATTAATTAATTACTTTCGAAAATAAATTTTAAGCGGAAACCGTTTCCACCATCGACTTCTTGATGATTTCGCCGAAATTCTCGTCGCAATTGTTCTCCTCGCAATTATTCTCCGCGGTTTCCCCCCTTATCACCGTGGACACCGGTACCGGCACCGGTACCACCCTGGTCATCGACGTCGACGTCGACGTCGACGTCGAGCTCGTGCTTGAACTTTCGAAGCAACTCTGATGGCAACTTTTCTCCCCATCGTTCGTCAACTTCCGGACCATCACCGACGACGAGGACGTCGACGTCGACGTCGACGTCGAGATGCTCGATCCCGATCCCGCGTAACCGCTCTGCTGGGACTCCACCAGGTCGCTGTAGCACGAGTACCTGGCAGCCAGCAGCTCGGAAAAAGGCTCCAGCTTCCCGATTTGCTGGACCACCGTCGTTTGCTGCTGATGCTGCTGGACCACCGAGTTCAGGTTCGTGTACCTCGACCCGGCGTCGTCCTGGAACGACGTCTCGTAGCTGTTACCCCCCGTATTGTTGTTGCTATTATTATTATTATTATTATTAACATTACTATCACTACTATTACTATTATCATTATTATTGTTACTGCTTCCAGCAGCAAGGATGGAAGCAGAACTCGAATCCTGGACACCATAGGCTCCGGGATAATGGTGCGAGAACCCGGTAGCAGCTCCTCCTCCAGGATTGGAGCCGAATTGTTGCTGTTGATGCTGGTGTTGATGCTGGTGTTGATGCTGATGCTGATGATGATGCTGATGCTGATGCTGATGCTGATGCTGATGTTGATGTTGATGCTGATGCTGATGTTGATGCTGGTGCTGGACCCTGGCCGGGGACGACGAGTATCCTTGGTGATGATACTCCTGATACGTCTGTTGCTGTTGCTGCTGCTGGAACCCCATCGTTCCCGAGGCGACACCGTTTTGTTGCGCAACAGCTGCCGCTGCCGCTGCCGCCGCCGCGGCTGCAGCTGCGGTGGCAGCTGCAATTGCTGCGGCATTCTGGAAGCTGCTTTGGAATTCCCCGTGTTGCTGATGACCGGCAGCAGCAGCAACGACACCACCACCGCTAGCTGGAATTTTCTTGCCACCGGAACCGTCGACGACGACGACGACGTCTTCGCCGGAAGTGGTCGCGTAACAGTCGTCGCGGATGGCGTAGAGATCCAGGCTGTCTTCTCGCTGACCGGAAGCGACCGCCATCTCGGCCTGGTGGTGACACCCGTTGGCGTCGTGGTGGTTGTTCTCGTAGTGCAACGTCGTGAACCCGCAGCCGTTGGTGGCGGTCGACGCCGACGTAGCCTCCAGGAGGCTCAGGCCGATCCTGGCCCCCGATTGATCGTCGCTCAGCTCCCGGTCGATGCTCTCCTCGTCTCGTTGCTTCTTCTCCAGCTCCAGGCGCATGATGGTGTGGATGAAGTGCGTCCTCACCCGAACGGGGTTGAACTCGATCCGACCCGAGCTGTTGGCGCACCCGTCGCGGGAGCAGCCGCACGGGAATCCCGCCCTGTCCACCTGGTGGAAAAAAAGAGAAAGAAAGGGTTATGAAAATTAGAAGAAAAAAAAAAGGATTTTCTTCGGGTACCAATTTTGAGATTTCGGGAGGAGGAATTGAGATTTTTGAAATGGTCGAGTCGAGTTTTATATAAAAATTAGGTAAGAATAATTATTTCAAGAGATTGTTATTTAAATTATTTCGAAGATTTTTGTAAAAATAATATGGATTCATTATTTAGGTAAATGAATTTTTGGATAAATAAATTTTCATAGGAAGATATTATTGGATGAAAAAAATTATGATCCGGAGAATTTTGAGGACCATAAATTTGAATGTGATATTCAAATTTCTATTTTTATAAGACTTCAATTATATTTTTTTCAACAAAGGCCAGGTCAAGGCGGGCCCTCACCTGGCACTTGACGTTGGCTCGACTACAGGGACAGCTTTCGGGGTCGCAGTAGCCCTTGCAGCCGCAGCCGCAATGCTCCCGGCTGGCCCTGATGTCCCGGCACTCGTCCTTCTCCAGGGCGTCTATCCTCCGGACGCCCGCGGCCCGTAAGAGGGCCCGTCTCTGCCACGTGGGCACCGGTTGGAGGAAGTAGTAGCTGTCGATATCGAGCTCCTCGTTGTCGCTCGGCTCCTCGTCGGTGTCGTCGCTCGGGTCCTCGGAACTGGAGGCCGTTTCCACGATGCAATTGGCCGCCCTTTCGGAGCGCAGCTGGGCCAAACGCGCCCGGTGGATCCGCCTTTGTTCCGCCGCGTGCTCCGATAATGAAAACCTCTCCGCGTGGGTATGGGTAGCGCTCATGCCCAACGTACTGCCGCCCTGGAGAAAGAATAAGGGTTGATATAAGAAAGAGAGAGAGACAAATAAAAGGGGTAGTGCGTGCGTGCGTGCGTGTGTATGTGTGTGTGATACTTCGATTTTGAAATTATGATTTTTTAGGCTGATTATTATTATGATTATCATCATTATCATCATTATCGTTATTATCATTATCATTATCGTTACTATTATTATCATTATTATTAGTATTATCATTACTATTATTATCATTATCATTATTATCATTATCATTATCATTATCATTATCATTATCATTATCATTATCATTATCATTATTATTATTATTATTATTATTATTATTATCGTTGTTGCTGTTGTTATAAACAGTAATAATATTTTCAACATTATTATTATCTCGCTTTTCTTTTTTTTTAATTTCAATAAATTTCCAGAGAAAGAAGGATAATTTTTTTCAAATCATAAATTATTTCAGCGAATTTCAGAAGGAATTTCGAAAACAACAACAACAACAACAACAACAACGACAACAACAACAACAACAACAACAATAATAATGATAAGATTAATAAATGTTGTTTTTTTAAGGATTTTAAAAATTTTCCAGAAGAAAGAATACACTCATTCTGAATTTTGAAAATATTCGGCTGAATAATAATAATAATTATTATTATTGAAAATCAATTCCAAAGCATCGGGTCAATTCCAAATTGCATTAAAAAACAATCCTAACGCAAGTAAAGGAAAAAATGGGGAAAAAAGAAGGCAGAAGTGTTACCTGGGAAGGTACGCAGGTGAAACCTTGCGCCCTGGGGAAATAGTAGACGGTAACGGCGTCGAATTGTATGTTCCTCTTTTTTTTCCAATGATCATCGGTGTTACTCCTTTTAACGCTTGGTTCTCCCTCCATGCAATCCGTTAATCTGCGTTTCAAGTTACTTTTCGGCGGACTTGGAAAATTTCCCAACGACGCTTGGGGTGTCGATGCGTCCAAGGTAGCGTTTTCCGTGTAACTTTGCAATTGATTTACTGCTGGAAAAGAAACCAAAAAATGTATCGGATTTCAAAGAAAAACAGTCGACAAGAATTTCCATTTTATGCTGATTTTTTAAATCGCAGTATAAATTTCATGCTTTAAAAATTCATAATTCGAATTCGACAAATTTTACAATTTCTAACGACACCCTATTTTACAGCTGCGAGTCTCTACTTTTAAAAATCAAATTTTCAAGATCCCAAAAAAATCTCTCTCGAAGCTAGAAATTTATCCACAAAAAAAAACTGAGAAACCCTTTCGATGCTAAAATTTGGATTTCCCAGAAAAAAGTGAAAACTTTAAAAAATCGTAACTCAAATTCAAAAAATCCTACAAACACCAACGACACTTTATTTTCAAACTGCAAACCTCTATTTTATCTCAAAAAAATATCGACACTCCAAAAAATCTTTTCCGATTTTCCCCCAAAGGATAACCCAACGAGACCACCCCTTTCTCAACGATCCGTCCTAAAAACCTGCAAACCAACCCTCGGAACTTCAAAAAACCCATAGCTAACCCCCAAAAAAATTTCACGAATCCCCATTAAATCTCAATTTCAAGCCCCAGGTTCCTATTTCCGGCAACAAAAAAATCCACTAGGCTTCTCGATCTCCCCGATCCTTTCAACCCTTTCCCTCTTTCATCAAAGCCCCCCAAAAATTCATATCTCACTTTCGGCAAATCCGACGAATCCCCATGAAATTCCATTCACAAGCCCCAGATCCCTACTTCCGGCGAAAGACTCCCCAATTCCCCTCCCCCCTAAATCGCGACTCACCTTTCTCCTTATCCGACAAAATATCATCCGGGATTCTATCCAAGAACGACGTCTCGGAGTCGCTCTCGGGGGCCGGTTGGGGCCCGGGATCGCCCGGGATCTCGCTGCCCAGGCCCGAATCGCTCCCGTCCGATCGGACCTCGTCCCTGCCGGTCGCCAGGGCCAGGCTTTCGGCGGAATCCTCCGTGAAAGCCTCGGGTCTCTCCGGTTCCAGCCTCGTCATGGGGTTCGTCCTTTCGTCTCCTCCCAGGTCATGCCGGCACGACGTAGGAGCCACCTCCGGGGATGACGTTTCTCGAGGATGTTCCTGGGGATCCTGGGGATCCTCTCGATGCTCCCGATCCCGCGATTCCTCGTGTCTCGTGGGAACCTCGGAACTGTCCGACCCAGTCTCGGTCTCGGTATCGGGCACCTCGACCTTCGTCGACGTCGTCGACGACGACGACGACGTTTTCAACTGGAATACCACTTCCCGTTCCTCGTCGCCTTCCTCTTCCTCCTCCAGGACTTTCTCTTTCTCTTTCTCTTTCTCTTCCTCCTCCTCATCCTCCCCCACCTCCTCCTCCGCTTCCTCTTCGTCCTGTTCCGCCTGCGACCGGCAGAGTTTCAGCTCCTGGACGGTAGTGGAGTTCTGCTCCACCCGTAGCTCCTCGTTCGCCTCCAGCCGCTCCAGGACCACCTTCCTCGGGGAAGGCGAGGGCGTTTTGTCCGGGTCTTCCCGGAAACCGGCGTCCATCGTCTCCGTCCTCGAGTCTCGGGGATGGTCTTGGTCCTCGTGGTCGTTGACGATTTCCTCCTTTTTCGGGGTCAGAGAGATCTCCCCCAGGGTGCGCTCCCGGAGGCTCACCAGCACCGGGGAGAGACGTCGTACGTCGTTTTTCAGCTGCAGCGCCTCCTCCTCCGACACCTCGACGCCGATTTTCTTCAGTTCCGAGCCCGGAAGGATCGACAGGAACTCGCTGGAGGCTCGTTTCCGGGAGTTCGGGACCGAGACCTCCGTCCTTTGATCGGGTTCCTCCGGCAGCTCCCGGGTTGTACTCGAAGAGGGTGGGGGTGAGGGTGAGGATGTTGCTACTGTTGTGGTTGTTGTTGTTGTTTTTATTGTTGTTGTTGTCGTTGTTGTCGACGACGATGACGACGATGACGACGACGACGACGACGACGACGACGACGACGACGACGACGATGGAGAATCGTCAGATCCTAGACCCGAGTCGGGATTGTCGCTGCAACTGGAGTCTGTGGCTCCTGAGGATGGGGTTGTCGTGATGGTCGTTTCCTCGGGTTTCATGGTAATTCTTGTAGTCGTCGTCGTTGCGGTGGTGGTTGTCTCGGTGGTGATTGTCTCTTCCATCCCCATTGACGACGGCGACGATAACGATGAAGTGGACGAAGATGAAGATGAAGACGAGGACGAGGACGAGGACGAGGATGTGGATGTAAATGTGGATGTGGACGTGGACGATTCCAAAGAGGTGGAATCCTCTCGGGCCGCGATGAGCCGTTCGTGGGCCGAAGGTGATTCCATCTCCGGTGTTTCTTCTGCTACTCTGTAACAACGGAGAGGACGTGTTACCTTTGTTATAATAGTAATAGTAATAGTAACAACAACAACAACAACAACAAGAATAACAACAACATCAAAAATAATAATAATTCCTACTAAAATTGAAAATTCATTAGGATTGTATTGAAAAACGATAAGATTTTTATTTTTATTATTACTTTTGTTATGATAATAATAACTATTATTTTTGTTGTTTGTATTTATATTCATCCCGAAGTTCTTCCAAGTAACTCGTGACTTGAAATTCTTTTCCTGGAAAATCGTGAAATTCTTTATAAAAGAAGCAACAAATTTATTTTTATACTTTTGAATTTTGATGCAAAATAAAAATCAAAATAATATAATTTTGGGAATTAATATTCGAGGAAATAAATGAATAAATAAATGATTAATAAATTAATTAAATAAACAAAGGTAATAATCAATGGATAGAATTTTGCATATAATCCACACTGGAAATTATTGATTCAGGGGGTGAGAGAGAAGATACGAGAGTGAGAGTGCGAGTGTGAGTGAGTGAGTGTGTGTGCGCGCGCGCGTATATATGTGTATATGTATGCATTATATGTAACACACATACAAGACTAAGGGGGGAGAGAACGGGGAGGGGGATCGTTACCATGCGCGGCTGATACCTTCCCCTGTGAGGAAACTGATAAGACAAAATATGTAATAAAAAAAACGGATTAGGGGGGAGACGAAGAAAAAAAGTTTAACGAAGAGGGTGGGAGTTGGCGTTGATCAAACAACAAAAGGTGAAAGTTCCATCGAGGTGTCAAAATCGAGACCAGTTGGGTCCGAGGAAAACTCAATTTTTTTTAGAATGAAATCCAAAAGTTTGTTAGAAATTGAAATTCGTGTATAGTTGTTACATATAATACATTGTGCAACTGTCTTTGGCTTGCTAAGATATGCACTTCCCAAAATAATGATAATTCGTCATAATAATTACAAATTACGCGAATCAGTAAAGTACAATACTTGAAATATATAGCGTATATCGTGCGCGCGCGCGCGCGTGTGTGTATAATAATAATAATAGTAGTAGTAGTAGTAGTAGTAGTAGTAGTAGTAGTAATAGCAATAATAGTAATAATAATAATAATAATAATAATAATAATAATAATAATAATAATAATAATAATAATAATAATAATAGTAATAATAATGACAACAACAGCAACGTGTGTGTATGTGTGGGAGGGGGAACGTTATAATTGATGAAATTCGAGGGATCTTTTGTCTCAACGTTCTTTCGCAACCGGAACCATCAACGTCTCTTTCGCCGCTCACTGATGCAGATGTAGATGCAGCTGCATACCTTAAGTTTCAACTTTAGTTGCGGCTGCAGCAGTAGTATGCATTCCAATGACACGTGTAACTCATATATTTCCAAACATTCGGAAATGTTGTATTCCCTAGATTTTTTTTAATGACAATACTACCGGTAATAACAAATGTAACAATAATGTTTCCAAGTATAATTAAAACATACAGTAACTAAGAATTATGTTTACTATATTTAGGAGAAAAAAGAATTTTATTTAAATAATACCAGTAACACTATTATTATTATTATTATTATTATTATTGTTATTATTATTGTTATTATTATTATTATTATTAGCATTATTAATAATAACAAACAGTAAGAAAAGCAACAGCAGCAGCAACGGCAAGAGCGGAATAAACATGGAGGAAGGGAGAAAGAAAATCAGAGGGTATTTGCGTTCTCGGCATTCACCGGCTCCAAGCGAAATAGTAGTCTCCAGTCTGTAGCTGCTAGAGCTATTGCTATTGCTATTGCTACCACTACTCCTACTGCTGCTGCGCTAGCTGGCGAATTGGAGAACGAGCTAGGAACTTGCCCGGAAGCAAGTTTTATCCACAGCTATGTATGTATAACTATAGCGACGGCTACGGCTGTAGCTCTATATCTATACTTATACCTATAGCTATTGATGTAAATATGTATGTGTAGGTGTAGCAAAGGAACTAGAATATAGATATAACTACTAGTTCATGTATATATACGCAATATACACGGTATAGGTGTACTGTAATATATATAGTATATAAGCTGTATAAGTATAGGTATGCTAAGGTATAGATAGATATAGGTACATGTGTAGAGGAGATACTATACAGATATACACATTTCCATCCTGCTTCCTCTCTTATGTTCATTCCATGGAATTTTTCCCTCCCTCCCTCTCTCTCGCCGTCTCTCGCTCTCTCTTTGTCCATCTTTCACCCTCTTCCTTTTCTTCCTCTCTTTTCTTTCCATGCCTTTCCTTCCCTATCCTTTCCATACCACCCCCTCTACTATCATGTTTCTGGAAATTATACAACATCGTGTATGTTCGGCTATCTTCGGATTTCCCACTCCAGAGCCGTATTAAAAAGCTTTGACACTGACTTCCCATGGGTAAATTTGATATGTAATAATAACAATGACAACAACATCGATGATGATGATGATGACGATGACGATGACGATAATAATAATAATAATAATATTAGTATAGTAGTAGTAGTAATAATAGTAATAGTTATAATACAGTTAAACTTGTTTTTGTGCTGTCTTTTTTTTTATGCGTTTCTCTTTTTGGGCGGTATGTGAATATCGAGAAAAAATCGCATAAAATAAGACCGCACAAAAACAGGTTTAACTGTAATAATAATAATAACAACAACAACAACAATAACCATATCATAATAATAATAATAATGATAACACTATTGATAATGGTAATTATCCTGATATTACTATAATGTACAATTATACATATATATGTATGTTATACTATTAATATACATTATGACATGTGAATACTAAGTACATCCTTCTGATTGTACATACATCATATATGTATAATATAAAACAGCTAGACATTTTAAAAAGGGAGAAAGCGTCTTCGAGAAAAGCTTTGCAATTGCAGTTGAACCTTCTAATTCAGGAACCAACTGGTTGGTTCTCTTGGAACGTTACGTTACGTTACGTTACGCAAGATGCCAACAAGTGCTTGCTTGTTTGCCTGCCTGCCTGTTTGCTGTTTGCTGTTTGCTCGCCGGTGCCGAATCCGATACGCGCGTACATACTTTCCCCACTCCACTCGGCGAGGAATAGCGCAGGGTTGCCAGCGAGCGCTCAACGCCGTCGTATCACTTCCGTATACTAATCGCAAGTAAGCAGTACAGGGGCAACTTACAATTATACAACACTTGATTATTTTTCGCTCAACGCGTTGAGCGTTCATTGGCAATCCTGGAAAAGGGTATGTATTCGCCGGCGTTCAATGTTCCAATAAGGCCGCAGCTGTGGAGAATCGTCGGTTTTTTTTTTATAACCCTTCCTCGTTTGATTGTGCATCTTTCTCCTTTCGTGTCCCACTCTGCGACGGCGGAGGTGGGGACGAGGATGAGGAACGAGAACCCACCGGGGTAGGTAGGTAATAATAAAATACGCGTGGTCGGTGTCATGGGGAGACTCCAACTCCTAGTGCTACCACTACATACCTTGCAGGAATAATGTTGCTATTACCACTACCAATGCCAAGGGCCTTTCTCTCATCGCTATTATTATATGTATACAAAACTTTCTAGCGTACACCCCGAACCTTTCACACACTTTCTTTCTACCTGTATTGCGAATTTTATGGTTCTTTAATTCTGTATTGTTATTTATCATCGAATTGGACTTCAGAATTCTTTGGTACATGGGTGTGTGCGCGCGTGTGTGTACACCCCGCCCACATGCACACAATATTTTTGTCTTTCTACAATAAACATATATTTTTATTATGTAATTATTTGGTTCTTTATAAATTGTCATAATAAACCATCATTGATAATAATAACAACAACATAAACAACAATAATAGTAATAATAACGCGGCACGACGATAGTTCAAGGATAGAGTTGTTACGTTTTGACTCGAGGGTCACGGGTTCGATTCTCTGTTTCCGACGATATTTTATAATAATAATAATAATAATAATAATAATAATAATAATAATATGAATTATTATAATGCATTTTATCATAAATAATGTTAATATTATAATTACTATACTACTACTACTACTGTTGTTGTATGTGAAGTCGTCATCAACTTGGTAATTGTTGTTATTATTATCATTATAGTCATTATTTTCATCACCACCATTATTATTATTATGGTTTCGTGTTATTATTGCTAATATACAACAACAACAACAACAACAACAATAATAATAATAATAATAATAATGGAAAAAATAGTTGGAAAAAAACTGTAAGAGACATTTTAATTTTCTGGAAATAAAAAGAAGAACCTTAGTGGTTCTATCTCTTTTGCTCCTTTTTCATTTTCCTACAAAACGGAAAAGCCAACTGGATATATGGAATGAAGAAAAGACAGAGAGAGAGGGAGAGAGAGAGAGAGAGAGAAAGAGAAAATGGGGAGGGGGGAAGAGAAAGATCAAAGGGGTTTTTAGAGATAGAAGGGCGGGGGTAGGAAAAGAGGTAAACAGAGAGAAAAGAGCGCATCGTCGATGGCGATATTGCGTTTCTTCCTACACAGCCTCGGCCGTAAGGGAAAGTCCAAGAGAAGAGTAGTGTAGAGTGAAGAGGAGCGGAGTAGAGTGGAATGTAAGTATGTGTATGTGTGTGTACGGATGTATGTGTATCTATGCAGAAAGAGGAGGATGAGGAGTGAGTATACCTTTGCCATGTGCTTTTGTTGCGTTCTTTTATATGCGAAGTAACTGTAACTGAAAGTCACCCTGGATGTTATTCCTTGTGTAATATACATACGCGCGCGTGTGTGTGTGTGTGTGTGTGTGTGTGTGTGTGTGTTCGTGTTTGCGCGCGAGTGTGTAAGGGAAGCAAGATAGAATTTCCTGAATTTTCATTTGTACTTTTTCATTGTTTGCAAAAGTACTTGGTAATTTTCATTTGTACTTTTTCATTGTTTGCAAAAGTACTTGGTAATTTCCACCAAACGCTGTCGTCGTGACTCGAATCCACGTCCGTATCAGGTTCCGGAAAAATCCGCCAGGGTATGGTTAAAGTTACCGTTCTCTCCCCTCCCCGCTCGGCTCGTCGGCCGATGGGAGGGAGAAGAAAGCGAAAAATATCACTCCGCGTATCGTCTACATACCCCCTCGCCCGATCGTCATTGCGACACGCGTCGAGTCAAGAAATTCCGTGGTAACGTTGTTGTTTTACGAAGACTGGGAATTTTCGCATGGATATTTTTTTATTTGCGCCGTAAACGATTCTCTTACAGTTGGTATTACTTAGAGCGTTACCACGTAACTGCGCCGCTATCATGCAACCGTTACGCTGCGCTATAAAACTGTTGTATGGCAACTATACAACTGTTACGCAACTATAAAACTGTAATACGGCGACTATACGATTGTCACGCGACAACTATACTACTATTGTAACTTCGACATCATTGGCGTACGATTATTCGCTATACTACCGCCGCTACTGTAATTAGTTAACTATGCATCCGGCATGCCGCAACTATACAGCCGCTATACCGCAACTACACAACTGGTTCGCTACACCTATACATACATCTGCTATACCGCTACTGTACAACTACTATACTAAAACTATAAAATCGCCGTACCACAACTATACTACTATTATTCGACAACTATACAAGCGTTATACCGCAACTATACGATTGTTACACCACAACTATACATTTTCTATACAGCTACTATACTAAAACTGTGCAATCGCTGTACCAAAACTATACAACTATTCAAATGCATATCGCAACTATGTAACTGCTATACCGCAACTATGTAACTGCTATACCGCAACTATACCACTTTTACACAACTATACATCCTCTATATCGCTACTATATAACTACTATACTAAAACCATACCATTGTTACATAACAACTATACAAGTGTTATACCGCAACTATAAAATTGTTACACTGCAACTATACCACTGCTATGGTAACTTCGACATCATTGGCGTACGATTATTCACTATACTACCGCTACTATACAGTTCCTCCACCTGCCGTTTTCTGCATGATTCAGTACCCTGAAAATAATTTCCATCTTTTTCTTTTCCCTCATTATTTTTTGCTTTCCTTTTTTTTAACTCTATATGGCGAAAATCATTTTAAGGTATGGATTTTACATAAAGTCCTCGGGTACATAATGTAACATCCAGTCTGTACATATACTATATGTATAATACATACATCTATAGCACACTTGCGCACACAGAGTTATCAGATGGAAGTGGCCAAAGTGAAAGAGAGAGACAGAAGAGTTTGGTATATACCCACACCAGAGAATGTATATCAAGCCTTGTTTCACCCCCCCCCCCCCCCAAAATCCCTCTCTCACTCTTTCTCACTCGCAAGCCAACTCTTTCCCTCTTACACTCACTTCTTGCACGGTGCATCTTTCACTAGAGCTGTAGCGATGGTACTGTAGGTTGCCTTGGCATAATAAGCGAGCGAGAAAAAGAAATAAAGAAAGAAAGAATGAAAGAGAGAGAGAGAGAGAGTGAGAGGGGGGGGGGGGGGGGCAGGAATATCATACACAGACGGTCTCTCTCGCTTACTCGCCTCTGGAAGCGTGGAATGCACCCAGCTAGCATCTCCCCCCCCCCCCCCCCCTCTCTGTCTCCTCTCTCCGACCGAATCTCCGTTAGTAACCTTTCAGTCTTTCGGCTCTCGTAAATACATTCGAGTACATTCGATATCTACTATACTGTCATACTACTATTACACTACCATACTTATACTACTACCACACTTCAACTATACTACCATAATACTACTGCACAACTATTTTTATGTAGTTATAGTTACACTACTACACTATCACATAGGTGGTTAATAATGTAACGTATCACACACTCGACACGTGACAGAGATGTTATTCCGATCAATTGTAAATAGTTAAATATCAAAATAGAAACACTCCTGCATAAAGAAAGAAATATTGTTTGAGAGGGAAACAGATTCGATAAATTCTCTAAACCTTCTTCTTCCTTTATCACCCGACCCTCGTTCCTTTTCTTGTTATATTAAAAAAAAAGAAAAATAATACCCCAAGTCGGTATGGGGAAAGCAAAGAAATAGGATAAAGACTGAAGTAAGAGAGCGAGAAAGATGGGGAGAGATTAAACAAAGCTCGAGGAGGAAGGAGCAGAAGGGTCGGTGTGGAATAAGGATTCCTTGGCCTAGCTCTCTCACCCCCTTTGTAGACGAAAGGGGAGGCGAGTACATACATAGTATAGTCTCCGGATAGCGGTGTAGTAGTATCGAATCGAGGTAAAACAGCAACAGTAGCAGTGGTGTAGCAGTATCGGTACTATATGTATATTAGAGACCATGTAGTGACAATAGTAGTGGTATAATAGTAGAAACGTAGTGGTGGTGGTACAGTAACATGAAAGCATAGTTGTATCAATATAGTAAATTAAAAATGTAGCAGTACACCAATATGGTAATGTGGAAAAATAATAGTTGCAGTATAGTAATCCCGATATAATAGGTTAAAAGTATAGTAGTATCGATATGGTAGAGCGGAAGAATAGTAACAGCAGTATAGTAGTCCGGATGTACTAGAGTGAAGGTATAGTAGTACCAGCACGGTAGCGTGAAAGTATAGTAGTGGTAGTATAGTAAGGCAAAAGTATAGTGATCGTTATATGAGGGGTATAGTAATAGTATAGTATAGTGCGGTAGAAATAGTAGTAAAATATAGAAGCAACGCGACGTTCTCTAAAAAGCAGAGGGTGGTGGGGTAGAAGGGAGGGGAAAGGAGAGGATGGATGCAGAAGGGTTAAAAGCATAAGAAGAGGTCGAGTCGAGACTGGAAACTACTACGGCAAAAAAAAAAAGCAACCGACGGAACGAAACGCCGGATATTTTGTGATGGCGCGAAGGAGACGAACGGAATAGTGTAAGGTGGAAGAATTAGGGGCCGGGGGGGGGGGGGTAGATTGGGGTTGTAATGCTGTATATCTGTATACGCACACACACTTATACACGTATACCGAGAATGTGGGTGGTTGGGTGGGTAGGTGCTTGCTTTGCTTTGCTTTGCCATGCTTTACTTTGCTTGCCTTCCTACCTCGAATCGATCCCACCGCAGTGTAGTACTATACACACTACAGTCACTCCACGTGCATACACATAATAGACTCCACATCCATGGTTCTACACCTTCGACTCGAAACCGTAACAATCCCCCTTCCACTATTCCTCCTACTCTCCTGATCCTCCCCTCATACTTATCGATATCACATGTCCCACTTGCTCGCAATACATCCATACACGGAACACATACACGCACACACAGATAAATGTATATAGACATATATATATGCAAGGACATTACACGTGTGTGCAACTTATACCGACCGGCACTGGACGTGCTCAGAATTATTGTGCATTATTTTTTTATTTCTCAAAATTTGTCTTGGACGAATCATTATTGGCCCTCTTCCGTTTCTTATGCAAATGAGGGGGAAAGTGAAAGGAAAGGAAAGGAAAGCAAAGGATTGCATGCGGTACTTAAAGGAATGAAGGAATGAATGAATGGACGAAAGGAAGAACGAACGCGTTTACAAAGGACTAATTGTGTAACGTCATGCCGGTACATACATATACACACATAGAAATATCCAATTTTGGATATAAATAAGATATCACTACTCAATATAGTCTGTAAATAATGTGTAATTTTATTTCACCTAAAAACAAATTATTCCTGAAAAAATTTTCAAGAATCACACAAATAACAACAACAACAACAACAACAACAACAATAATAATAATAATAATGATCATAATGATAATGATAATGATAATGATGATGATAATGATAATAATAATACTAATAATAATATGTTGGTGCATAATTAACGACGACTATTCTCAAAGCAACCGTGCAAAGAAATCGTCGTCAATTATGCACGAATCTCTTATAATGTTATATATAAATATATTGAGTGTAATGTGTAAACAATATTTATAATTTGATTTACCTTTCAGTGTTCATTAATGTTTCTCAATAAAGATAAAAACAATTGGACTCTACGCAAAACATTATTTACATATTACCGCAATAATTATGTAATAAATTTATATCTGTATGTATACATCATCCTAGCAGCTGCCACTGCAGCAGCAGCGGGCAGCCCACTCGCAATGTGCTACTACATATAGAGGCAGTGGTATGAGAGACGGGAATAGACGTCCAGACGTAATGACGTCACGCCGAGTCGTTCCCACGGAAGTGGTCTTTACCCTGTCTTTAACATATAAGGCGGAAAGGGATGAAACTTCCAATTAACTGCTGCTATTATTATTATTATTATTATTATTATTATTATTGTTGTTGTTGTTGTTGTTATTGTTATTATTCTTATTATATACGTATACATAGGATTTTAATTATTAATGGGATTAATTAACTAATTATCTCCCCGTGGATGCTCTTATATACAGAGTGATAGAAAGAAAAGAGCGTGAAAGGGGGTGAGAAGAAGGGGGATGGGAGTAAGCGAGATAATGACAGAGAGAAGTTAATCGATTGGTTCCCTCGAGCGTGGATTTGCACGCGTGCCGACTCTCTCTGACGTATACACCTCTATGCATACATGCAACGATGACGTCACGTGTACGCCAGGGATCGAACAACGCGATAAACCATGTGTGTTTTGAATCGTGATCGCATTATCATCGTCATCAACACCACCATCCATGCGCAGCGTAATAAGAACGCGTCTTACCGCCATCGCATCGGAGTAGGTCGAATCGAGAATGCGTAACTAACTAATTGCTCTGAACGATCGGTCCGAATTAATTTAACCTCCACGCACTTATATTTATACCAATTTTTCATTCTGTCGCGCCGGAATTCGAAATGGACCGGTAACTCGGCTAAAGTGATTCTGAACTTTTTTATTCTTTGCAATTTTTCTCTAATCCCAGTCGTTCGCGAGATACGAGCGGTTAAGGGCAGAATTTTTCGCTAGCGCCTCTAGTGGTGACATTAAGGAATTTAAAAGTGTAAATCTTTAATTATTCATATCTTGGGAACTATAAAAGATAGAGGAAAAATTCTTTAACAAAAAATGCTTGGTTTTACATAACCTTTACTTTACCATTGAGATAAATAATAATAATAATAATAATAATAATAATAATAATAATAATAATAATTTTTGAAATATTATGCTTGAATTCCAAATCAATGATTCCCAATTTTTTTACTCTTCAATTTTTTCCTAACCCGAACCGTTCGAAAGACACGAGCGATTAAAGATAGAACTTTCCGCTAGCGCCTCTAGCGGTGACATTAGCGAACCAATAAATGGAAATCTACAAACGCTCGTATCTCGGAAACTGTAAAAGATAGAGGAAAAATTCTTTATAAAAAAATGCATGGTTTTTGATTAACTATCCATTGCCCCCTTCAAGCCAGAATAACAACAACAATATTTTTCTCCTATAAATAATTCCGAAGTTCCAATTGCGCGTTTGCTCGTGAAAACTGAAACACCGCTAAGGGAAAACATAATGGCGTAAAATGCTGTTTCGGGAGTTTTTATTTGCGCACGTACGGGAGGTCAATTTAAAGATCTGGTTGCACTCTTGGTCCGGCTGAATGGAAGCGAAAGAGGCAATAGCGACAAGAGATAGATTTTCGGTGATTGTTTCTGGATGGCGAAGGGGGACGTTCGATCGGACGGCCATTCATTTCGACTGTACGTTAGTGCGATTACACCGGGTATTGTGTTGAAACAGCGGTGAACTGCATGTGGTCACGGGGTCAACGGGGATCATCGCAGATGCACTCTGCGGAATTCCACCGGAAAGACGCATTTATAGCTTTCGGTTTAATTCCATTCCGAAAGTGTATTGCTACTATACAACTATCATACTACCGAAGTACCATACAACCTACCGCTATACTACCGCACTACTATGCAACTACTACTACTATACTATCGCGCTACTATACAACTAATATATTTCCGCGTTACTATAAAACTATTATCCCTTCGAACTACTATACATCCACTATACTGTCGATCTACTATACATCTACCATACCGCCGCGCTACTATACTACTATTATACCGTCTAACCACTATACTACTCCATTACTATACATCTACTATACTACCACGCTACTATACAACTACTATACTAAAACGCTACTATACCATTACTATACTACCGCGCTACTATACCACTACTATACTACCGCGCTACTATACCACTACTATACTACCGCGCTACTATACAACTACTATACTACCACACTACTATACAAATACTATACTCTTGCGCTATTATAACTACCATACTACCGCATTACCATGCAGCTACTATACTATCGCACTACTATACATCTACTATACTCCCGCGCTACTATAAAACTATCATCCCTTCGAACTACTATACATCCACTGTACCGTTGAACTACTATACATCTGCCATACCTCCGCGCTACTATACAACTATTATACTGTTTAACTACTATACAGCTACCACTATACTACCGCACTACTATACATCTACTATACTGCCACATTACCATACAGGTACTATACTACCGCACTTCTATACCTCCATTATACCGCCGCGCTAATATACAACTACTATACCGTCGAACTACTATACATCTACTATACTGCCACATTACCGTACAGCTACTATGCTACCGCACTACTATACATCTACTATAGTGCCACATTATACCATACAGCTACTATACTACCACACATGCATCTACTATACTGTCGCGCTACTATACAACCACTTTTGCTGCCGCGGTACTATTCAACTATTACTACTACTACTACTACTACAATCATACTACTATTACTACCGGATACCTCACA
Source organism: Gasteruption jaculator (assembly GCA_949825005.1). Lineage (NCBI taxonomy): Eukaryota > Metazoa > Arthropoda > Insecta > Hymenoptera > Gasteruptiidae > Gasteruption > Gasteruption jaculator. The sequence continues at coordinate 5,239,699 of OX463764.1, read as the reverse complement.
ACTACTATATTATCAGACTACTATACAGCTACTATACTGTCAGGCTATCGCGCTATTACTATGCCATCATATTGCTGCTATGACACTACTATACCGCCATGCTATTGCTTTACTACTATACCTTTACCACTGTTAAATAATACAGCTGCCGCTACTGCTATTGTGCAGCTAAAACGTTACTACCACCCATACTACCTCACACGCAACTACCCGTTAACCGAACTCTCTTTTCATGGTTTAAGGTCACAGCGTGGCTCGTAAACTTCCCAACTTACTTATCCAAGAAACCGGGGGGGGGGGGGGGGGGGGATTATCCGAGGAGCGTAAAAGGCGCGCGTTTCACTCTTACGCGGGACCGCTGAAAGGATGCATCCCTTACAGCCTACAGCAAATTTCCTGCGCTACTAAACAAAGCATTGATGGTACCAGTGTTGGAAAGGCAACCACCCACATTAATGTATTATAACTCGGCCAATCAAATATAATAATTAGTATAGTAGTAGCAATGATTATAGTAGTATTACTATACTATAGCAATAGTGAAATAATAATAATAATAACAACAAAAACAATAGTGATAACAGCAACAACAATAATAATATGGTAATAATATCACTGTAATATTTATAGTTACAGTATTATAGTGCCAGGATTGTAATACTAGTGTAGTAATAGTTTCGACGCGCCGATTTTAGTATAGTGGTTTATATATGGGAGGTATAGCAGGTTTGGTCTAGTATAGTTTCGACAACTACTAACGATTTCAATGTGGCTCTACAGTAATTTTGGCACATTAGTTTCAATACGAAAGTATAGTAGTTTCGATATAGTAATTTTAACATGGCCAATAGATTGGTTTCGGTGTAATAGTTTCAATATGGAAATACGGTAATTTTAATACGGTAGTATGGTAACGGTAAAGATAGAAGGGGAGGGAAAGACCCTGCTCCGATCCCTTTGGTGATCCTCGTCGGCAGCGAATACGCCGAGAAATTTCAACAAGTAAGAGGTAGCCGATATCAAAAAGACGGGAAGGGGAGGGGAGAGAGAAAGAGGGAACGAACAACCTTCCGATTTCCGACCGGCAAGGTACCTGAGCGCAAGGCAGCGCCGAAGAAAAGTTGCTCCAGGATGAACGGATAGACGGACTGACGGACCGACCAATGGACGGACGGACGGACGGATGGATGGATGGATGGAAGAAAAGGAAGGAAGGAAGATCGGGTGCAATGCTGCCGCCTGGTTGCTAAGGGCGACCAGGCAGCATTGATCCTTCCCCTCCAAAACTATCGCTTTCTTGCTCGTTCTATAACATGCCGTGATGAAAATGGAGTGAGAAGGAACTAGACTGATACATACGTATATACATATAGATGTAACAGAGAGTGAGAGAGATGGATAGATAGAGGAAGAGAAGGCGGGGAGAGAGACAGAGATGTGAGTGGAGGGGAAAGTAGGGGAAGAGAGAGAGAGAGAGAGAGAGAGAGAGAGAGAGAGAGAGAGAGAGAGAGAGAGAGAGAGAGAGAGAGAGAGAGAGAGAGAGAGAGAGAGAGAGAGAGAGAGAGAAGCAAGGATGGTTCACTTTTGGAGGATGTTGTACCGTTCAAAAGAGATGTTATTGAAATTTCCATGGGAGGAAGAGAGCAAGGCTAATGCGTTCTGTCTCACTCTTTCTCTTTCTTTCTCTCTCGCACATTCCCCCCGTTTGGCCGCCAAAAGGGATAGAAAGAGAAGGGGTGAAAAGACAGAGACGCTCGCAACGGAGCAGACTCTCAACAGAACGCGTTGCTTGGCAACCGATATTGTTCTCATTGTTGTGGCCACGGCGTAAATATTTGAGGTACTACTACTCCCTCTTCACCCCCTCCCCTACTTATGTATACACCGACACCAAATTTTTTTATTACTCTTATAATCAATTTCATTATCCGAATGCGTAAAAATCGTTACTGAATTTTATTATTATGAATATGGTCAACTGAGTCGATTCCAAGTCGAATGGGCGGATGAATAGATAAATAATAACAACAACAGGGATAAAACAAATTGAATCAATGTCAAATCAAGGATCATCCTTCGTAATAACATTCCATACGAGTGTTATCGAATTTCCTTTCATCCTAATTATGTAAATTACTTGTGTTATATTTTATTAGATAATTCATCCGGTTTATTACGGATGATATTATTATTATTATTATTAGTGATAACTATTCAAATTAATAATTATAATTTTTTTCGATTCTTTAACATACAAATTTAAATTCCAATAATGATAATGATGATGATAACAACAACAACAACAACAACAACAACAATAATTCAGTATAAAATAATATAATATTCTTCTAATAATAATAATAATAATAATAATAATAATATAATTATTCCCAACAGTTCCTGACAATGAACGGACAATTGGTACAGTAGTCGGCACAAAAGTTGTCCCTACTTTAGCGCTGTGAAAGGCCAAAATAGGGACAACTTTCATGCGGACTAGAGTAAATGGGATAAGTAGGTAGGTATCATAAGTCTGCTACTTATCCGACAGCAGACGCTATCTCTCTCGCGTCTGGAAGAATGATGGGGGAATCTCGTAAGAAGGTGGGGGTAGGCTACAGTCCCAACGATGGTAATAGCTTCTACCAGAGACCGTTGGAGAGCGCTGTCTGTCTGTCTCTCTGTCCCTCCCCATCGTTCTTTTAATTCAGACAAACCTTCATATAACAATCTCACTTTATAACAATCCCCCCCTACATAAAAAAAGAATGATGCACCAAGTATTAATTTCTAGTTGACTTCCTATAACAATTTCACTTTATAACAATCCTCCCTGCACCAGAAAAAAGTTAAGGCACTGATTATTTAATTTCTAGTTTACTCTGCGCATACTCCTGCGCATGAAGCTTACGACCCAGTCGGGCGCAGCCAAGTAGAGTGGGAATCGAAGGAGAGAGATTGTTACAAAGAGTTTCTTCGGTCCCGAAGAGATTGGTATAGGGAGGTCGCACTGTAATTAACTTAATACGAAAAGCAAACGAATGATTCGACCGAATGAATTATCAATATTTCGGCGTGATAATTAATTTCGATTATAAAATCAATTACCAATATTCGCTTTGATAATTCGTCAAGCGATTATAAATAAAATTTCGATAATTATAAATTAATTTTAATTTCTCCGGCCAATTTCAGTCTTCTAATTGACCCCTATGATGAAATTATCATAAATTTGTCTGATAATTAATCGGACAGTCACGAAACGGCGTCAAAAAAAATTAATAATTAGATTAAAAAATTAATTGAAAAATAATAAGTTTCTATTATTAATCCAATCAAGCCAAATCGCATTCGTAATTAATCCAACACCAATTCGATCGTATTATTTAATTCCGATAATTATTAAAAAATGAATAATCCATCCAGATATAAAAACTTGACTCTCTTAATTAACTCCCATGATGAAACGAATTATCACAAACTGCTCCGATAATTAATCGGACAGTCATGAAATCGTATTATTAATTTCGATGATTATACAAAAATGTCCATTATCCATTTAATTACCAATAGTTCGGTCTCACAATTGATTCCAATCATACAATTAATTATCGTAATTGGCTCTAGCAAATTAATCCAATAGTTCGTAAATTATATTATGAATTACGATAATTATTAATACAAATTTCATTTATGCGAATAATTATTAACATTTTCGTCTGATAATGATTAATTCTAATTTATCTGATAATCGATTCCTATTATCCTAATACATTAAATCACTAATAATAATTATACAAAATTAATAATTCTTCCGATTATCAAAAATGCAGTCTCACAATTAATTCCAATGATTAACCTAACGATTCCTAATCTCCCCCATAACTAATTCAACACTTATAAAACCACACAACAAACTTCAATAATTCAATAATAAAATGACACATAAATAATAAACAAAAAATTAAAAAATATCCCATCCAATAACAACGAAGCTTCACGAATACTCGATTTTAAATACGTTAATCCTCTAAACGCTTGAATTCGCGGGACCAAAATTTGCCTTTTTAAATAATTAGTCCCCTTCTCCCATTACATGGAAAATGTAAAACCCCTCCTACGTGTGTGCGTCGTCTGCATATTTCGGGTGTCTCAATATACATAAAATCACCCCTCCCCTCATCCCGCCCCTTCCATTCCCCTCCGTCTTCCCCCTCCTCCCCCCTAACGGTAGGAAGAAAGTTTCCTCTGCCTTTCGTGAGCGGAACGAACTTTCGCAGGGAAAAGTCGGGAAAATTGCAAGAGACCCGCGTAAAAAGGGGCATCGGTAGCACGAAAAGGGAGTGAGGGAGGGGGGGAGTTAAACATAAAGGTTCATATATGTAGACTGGAGGAGCCATTTGGAAGCACAATAATAAATTCCTCGGCTATACCGGCGTAGGTACTTTCGTATTTCTCGCGTGAGTGGGCACGCGATTGCATTGCTGCTGCTGCTGCTGTTGCTGCTACATGGTACTCCGGAAGAAGGAGTAGGAGGGGAGGGGTAGGGGGTGGACGGAACGTGCCAACAAGTTTGTCGGGATGAAATGAAGGAGGGGTAGGGGGAAGTACGAAATGTATAAAAATGAACGAAGAAAAAAAAAACAATAAAGGGTAAAGTGAAGCAAGGGAAGAAAACAAAGCAGGCAAGAAAAGTAAAGGAGTGAGGGGGGGGGGGGGGGGGGGGGGGCAAGGCGAAGTAAGGCAAGGCAAGACAAAATAAAATACATCCACGGCAGGGGGGGGGGGGGGAAGAAGTAACAGTGGTATAACTCGACTCGAAATCCCCCTTCCCTCCAGACACTGGTTCAACAATATACGGGTACACGCCAGCCACTGTACGTGAAATCGACCCACCCGCCAAAAAACTTTAACGCGAATGCGCAGAAATAGACGCGTTTTTCTTCCTTTTCCTCCCCACTACCGTTTTTAACCTTTTCTCTCTCTCTCTCTCTCTCTCTCTCTCTCTCTCTCTCTCTCTCTCTCTCTCTCTCTCTCTCTCTCTCTCCCTCCGTTTCATTTACGGAGCTTTTTCTGAATATCTCTCTATCTCTGTCGCTCATACGTATTCTATACATGCTCTTTCTCTCTCTGTCTCTTTTTTCCCCTACTTCTTATTCTCACTTTTTCTCTCGCTTTGGCTAACACATTCGATCCCACAATTGATATAAATATTATGAAATTTGTGTATATCTTCTATAATGAATCAACAAAATTATTGATTTGGTAATAAATGTAATTCTTCTCGAATTTTATTACCAGCCTAGTTTTAAGGGAAATTGTATTCGATTGTTAATTGAATCATCGTTAAATTTCATGTTAAAAATGATTAGCATTATCCAATTTGATTAAAATAATAGTAATATATTATTATTATTAATATCGTTGTTGTTGTTGAATTTTCATAATTCCTTTAATTATTAACACAGAATGCTGATAATCATTATCGAAGTATTTAATTTGTATATAGTAATGAACTGATAATGATAATTATAATATAGGCTCTGCCGGTGTTAACAATAATAATAATAATAATAATAATAATAATAATAATATTAGTAATAATAATGATAAAGATAATTCGTATAAGATGCGACACCCTGCAGATATTTCGATAGGCAACAACAACAATAACAAAGGTTCGCGAATATTTGATGCGTCAGTGTATTTTCCTATATACACATACATATCCATATGTACACGGTGATGCTTTCCATTTTATTCGAATTTTTCTTAGAGATTTTTTTTCAGTCTTTTCCAAGATGTAAAACCTATCGGGATGGTTGAGACACTGCACGCCTATTTTTAAATTCGACGTAGGACTTATGTGGAAATCTACAATGCCGCTGATCCTATATTATTATTATTGCTTTCATTAGACTCATCGTCATCAACGCCATCATTAAATAATAATCATTGCTTTTAATATTAAATCCAATATTACCATTATTATGATTATTATTATTATCATTATCATTATCATCATCATCATTATTATTACCATTATTATTGGATTCAATGCCACTGTCATAGACATTATTGTAATTACTATTACGATTATCATTATTATTATTATTATCATCGTCATCATCATTACAATAATAATAATAATAATAATAATAATAATAATAATAATAATAATAATAATAAAAATAATAATTTAACATTATTATTGTCATTATAATCATTATCATCAATATTATTCTAAAATTCCAATTGTTATTATTATGATCAGAATTATTGGTATTACTGTTGTTATTATCACCGCCATTAACATTACAGTAATAACAACAACAACAACAACAACAGTAATAATAATTTAATACCACCATTGTTGATATTGCTATTGTTGTTACTACAATAATAATGATCATAATAATTCGACATCATGAAACCCAAAGGCTCTCCTATAATCCACCTTTCGAAGGATGAAGAAAGAAGGAACGCAGCAGAGACTGAAAATAAGGCCAAGGATGGATAAAAAAAAACCTCGAGATCGTCAAGAATTCTTTCTTCGACATTGAGAATTTTCTACGGATAGGAAGTGCAACATCGCGGTTTGAAGATCGAATTTACGAGAATTCCCGAGAAATCGAAAGCGAAAACGACTATGTACCAGCGAAAATCGATGAAAATACCGAAATTCGAGACACCTCGAACCACTAAGTCAGCGCCATCTGTATTGGATCTAGCATTTTCGACGTTAAAAATTTCATGTCATACTTATTTAGGGATTCAGCGTCACGGAAAACTCTTATTCCGAAATTTGCGGAATTGTGGGGAAATGAAAGATTTCTGGACCAAAAATCTATTTATTATTCGTTCGACTGCGTAAGAAAAACCGACAAGATTTCGAATACCGGCAATTTTCGCACGAACCGACACTCAACACACGTATACTGTGTGTCTACATCCATAAATGTATAGGTATACAAGTCTTCGACTTCTAAATTCCAGAGACCCCTAACTGCAAGATCTTCGCACCGATTCTAACGTATCTACGTAGCTATTAACGAGATGCGATCGATAAAATGGATCTCTGTTGTTGCTTATAAGTAAGTAAGTGTTATAGAGCCTGTGTATGTATATATATACGTAGTATAAGTATGTCAATATGGGTCAAGCGGACGATCCTAATCTCGTTGCTTGTCGAAATTCTCACCCTAAATTCTCAATTTTCAATTAACACCTAAGTACTTTAGAATAAAAACATTTAGGAAAATAATATATGTATACACATATTCTATTTTTCCGTTGTTTTCTTATATTCTTTAATTAAACATACGTTTCGGCACCAGGCTTGGTTCCTTCTTCAGTGATTTCGCTTCCCGAATATGTTCAGTAATATTTTGTTGGATATAATAAAATTAATTTAGAATTACAGAAAGTCTTAAGTAACAATAAATGATATTAAGTTGAAATAAATAAATTGATTAAAATCTTTCACGGTTATATTCGAAATTTTGATGTGATAACGTTCGTCGATTGACTAGTCATATACAAGTAGTCATATACATACAATATTCTATGTATTCAAAGTATATAACAATTCTAGTAAATTGAAATTTATATTAAGGGAGTATATATATAGATCTATATTTCCTTGTTGTAAATTTCCATATACTAGAACCATATATGTATATATACACCTAATTATATAATTATTATATAGATCTATATTATACATTGCATTATACATAATATATTGCAGGTTATTCACATACACGCAAATATTATATACTCAATATTATATACGAGGTACAAGTATATGTATATAAAGCCCATAAGTATATAATATCTATATATACATACATATACACAGCCATACATGCATACATGCACCCCCCCCACACACATACACGCATACACAATCGTTGAAACATTGATATATATACATACACAACCATATTTCTGACACAAGTTATGTACTACACACCAACCCATATAAACACATACACACACACGCTCGCACAAAATTTAGACACCAGGCTTTTCAAAAACCCTAGTACCTAAATTCTATATAACTACTTGGGTTCGTTATTACATATTACCCACCCAAACACCTGGAAACTCTTTTATATAGACACGATGAAATAAACCTTAATACGTCCTCCAAAAAAAAGAAAAAGAAAAATATATACGTATATACGTATATATGTATATATATATATATATATATATATATACATATAGAAACAGGCGGGAATGAAAACTCACCGATAAACTTTCCGTCCAATCGTTACATCTCTGGCAGTACTAGCTGCCAAACGAAATTGCGGGGATTAGCAACAGCAACACTGTGCGGACGAAGGCTTCATGGATCCAGCGACGACAGCAACAGCAACAGCAGCAGTAGTAGCAACAGCAGCAGCGGTAGCAGCAACGAAACGAAATGAAACGAGCGGACACCGGGAAGAAGGCACTTTTTTTTTATTCTTCTTTTGACTCACGATCCCGAACTCGATACTTACTCGGGGACGGTCGGTGAATGCGGGCAAACGCACTCACTCGATTTGCAAATACCCACGCACTCCGTCACCGAGACAGAGAGTGGAAGATGGCTGGCGATCGAGCTTTACACGATAACGCGGAGCGCACGGGCCATCTTGAAGTGTCGCTTCGACTTCTGCGTTCGGTTCGGTTCGGTTCGGTTCGGTTCGATTCGATTCGGTTCGGTTCGTCGATCTCTCCGTCCATACGTTACCGCACGAAGAGAAGTACCGCACTACCGCCGTTGCGAAAATGCCAGTGTCCGCGATGAACGAATTGGTATCTCGTAACTGGATTTCAGAGAAAAAAGGAAGGGAGGGAAGTTGAGAACGACGAAGGTGACCTCTACCGACCTCCTCCCGAGGTAAACTTGAAACAATAGTAATAATGATGATGATGATGATGATAATAATAATAATGGTAATGAGAAAGGAGGATGAGGATGATGATGATAATGATAATGATAATGATAATGATAGTGGTAATAATTAATACAAAGTTGAGAGAAACTTTGCGAGATGGCGCCACTTGACGATGGTTTGGAGGTAACAGAGTACTTGCGATACTCTGTGAAAAATTCTAGAAAGTACTTTTAAAAAATTAGAAATATTTTGATAATACTTAATAATTGTAAATATTTAGAGAATATTAATATAATTTTTTTGGGGAAAATTAAGGATAATACCTGGAATACTTTCTGAAACATTTTGAAAAGTACTTTTTAGAAACTGTAAACATTGAAAAATTCGAAAAAGAAAATACTAAACACTCTAAGCCTGATATTTATATAAATTATTCCTTAATAATTGTATCAAAGGAAGTAGGTACTTTTAAACAAAAATACTTTTTACTGAAAATACTTGAAAGTACTTTTTATTAAAAATATTCGAAAAGTGCACAAAATTAATATTATCAATTTTAAATTAAATGAAACGGTAAATCGAAAGTTCTTTCTCTTATTTTTTTTAAGAAACTCAGAATTTTTTCATAACTACCGGTTGTGGTGTCTAACATTTTTTTTTCTTCAAAATCGGCGAATACGCGAATTTCTCTGAACAACGATCACCTACAATATTCGGAAAGATTTTCCAGAACTCTACTGTCGTCGTTGCATATCCATCCAGTCGAATTATTATTTATTTTTCAAAAATGCTCTCCCATCCGAAATCTCAAAATTGCTAAAACATAGTAAATTTCACACAACGGCATTTCCAGTTGATCCGAGTCCAGTTTCCAAAATCCTGTATTTTACGAAAATTTCCAGATGACACTTAAACCTACGATTTCGAAAATTTTCACTTATCGACGAAGTCTTTTTGACTTCGAACCTCCATTTTTCTTCATTTTTTGGATCCTTTCGATAACAGAAACTTTCGTCGTCTGCTGCTCTCGATCCTCTTTTTGTACAAAACTCCAGGATCCAAAATGTCACTTTTATTTCTGTTCACTTCGAATCCAGTTCCGATGGAAATCAAAAGGAACCGAAACGAAACGCAAAAAAAATGTGATAAAGACACAAAACGCTGGAAAATTACACGATATGTTAAGAAGCAACTTCCTCGGTGGCTCCCTCGAACTCCAGCTTCACTTGACACTCCTCGGGCAGGCCCTCGACGTCCACTTCCGACTCGGGGGCGTTCAACATGTTCAGAGTAACTTCGGCAGATTTACCCAGAAGACCCTGATTCGCGTTACTGCTGGTAGCAGTGGCCGAAGCGTTGGTGGCTTGCTGCTTCTGTACCACTTGTTGCTGTTGTTGTTGCTGCTGTTGCTGCTGCTGGTGCGAATTGGCACCCTGTTGAGCCGTAACAACTTGCTGCTGCCTCATGGGCACTCCGGCCTCTTCGAATGCCTTTTTCTTCAGCGTCGTCCTGATTTGGGACCTACAATTGGAACGCAAAGAGGACACGGATGATTCGCAAGCTCGGAACCGACTCGAAGATCGACATACGGTGGCTCAACTTACACTGTTCGGCCTTTGATATGTTCGCAGATCTTGTTCAGATCTTCGCTGAAGGTTTTAATGGAATGTCGCAGCATCTCGATCTCCTCGTCGGTCCATTTACTGGGAATTTTCAAACGACTCGGCTTAGTTGTTTCGGTTGGGAAATTAGCGAATGAAATTTGTTTATTTTAAATAAAAATGGGGTTGGTTTCGACACAAATGGAATATTAGAAATCCCTGATTTTAAATAAAGAGTGTCTAATAATAATAGTACCAGCAATAACAATAATAATACATTGTGAATTTTTAATATTTTAAAAACTATTTTCATCAGAAGCAAATCAAGGGGAAGTTAAAGAAATTAGAGCAATTGCAAAACTAGGTATTCGTAAGGAAATACAATAATACTCGATTTAGTATGAGGGTGTTTTTCCAAATACAAAATTGCTACTTAAGAAAAAATATCTTCATCAAATTTTATAATTTATTTCTAATGTTAGGTTATGAAACTCGAATTTTAAAATTTATATTCAAGTTCCCCAGTTTGACTGTTATATTTAATTAAGTATTTTGAATAATTGGAAGGTCGAGTCTAGAATTGTGTCGATACTTCAGTAAAAACAAATAATAAATAAATATAGCGGTGTACAAGATCGCGAAACTCCTAGAATGTCTGGAATCCATTCCTAAGTCAAACTCGCTTACCCTGCAGGTGAATCCGTGGTGGGATGCAACTGCATTGTCAGTTCGCCGAGTTTGTTGAATGCCGCACCAGCGGCGGTGAAGATTTCGCCGACCTGTAAAAAAGATTATACGGTAGCGAAGTGTCCGTTTCTAATGCAGCATTTTTTTCAGGTATTCTAGACTTTAGGTACTCCAGGTTCCAAACTTTCCAGGCACCGAAACTTTTTTGTTTTTTGTAGTCTCGAACAACACGGTTTTAAAGAACACGGAACCAATTAATCGCGTTCTTCGGGGTTACCTGTATATGGTTTCAAAAACGGGATACCCAAGGATAGGACCCAAAGGACCTTAAACAGGTCCACAAAGGCCGCATAGGTTAGGTGTAACCAAGAAAGAAGTGCCTTCTTGCCATTTTCCATGTGCTCTGGGTACGAAACGGGTCGGAAATCGTAATCGGCAAAACTTTGGAATCCCGGGTAACAAATGCTCGATAAATAACATTTTGTTGAATATAATTTCAAGGTTACTCACCTTACTCGCCGAATTCATGACAACAAAAAGTCTGTTGTTGTGTGAATTCCGATTCGTGACGTACAGTGACGTAATCATAAACGCATACGCGCATATGCACATATGCATGCGTCCGTCGTGTGTTCTTTCATTCGCTCAAAATTTCAAGTTTTTTCTTCAGAAAACGCTTGAGCCTCAAACTTTGTGACAAATCGGACCGAAAATCTAAAATCTTTTGATAGAATAGACCACGCCCACAGGCCGCTTTCATTAACTGCGAAGCAGTGAATATATATTGAAAGGTTTTTTGATATTTTTATTGGGATTTTCAAAAATTTTACATTTTTATCAGAAAATTTGAGGTTTCGAATTGTTGTCAGAAAAATCGAACAATTATCCCGAAAATTGTAAGTGAAAGTTCAATTTTTTCTGATAAAAAATCGGAACCTCAAATTCTTTTAGTAAGAATTCGAAACCTCAAACTTTTCCAATAAAAATTTGAAGTTTTGGAAAATCCGAATAAATATATCAAAATTAAGTAAGAATTTTCTTGGAAAATTCCTACTATTAATAATTTTACTTTCATTTTGCAAAACATCACAATTTTTGAACAGAAAAATAGATTTGACAGTACTGGAATTTTTACCAGAAAAGTTTTGGAAAATTTCAAATTTTACCGCGATTGGTCTGGTAACTGCGAATTCGGCTGAGGCGACATCTGTAGAGGTTTTCCGAAACCATTACACGCGCCTCCCCGTCACATTCTCTTCTCGACATTTAGCCTTTCGCGTTGAACAAGAATAATAATAACAACAATATTAGTAGTATTATAATTAGTAGCAAGGAGTCAGCACGGCGGCGGTACGAAATTCGCTGAAAATGCGTTACAATTAGGGGACTCGAGTCAAACGATTCCTTGTTTTCATTAGCAGCAACTGCATGTAATTCGAACGTTCGCGAAATCGAAGCTCGACGGTTCCAACAATGGCTGATTTCGCGAAAGCGCAGCTCCTCAAATATGGTTGGACCGAGGGTGCGTAACATAACCTGAAACTTTATATTTACAATTACGTGTATATATCTATATGTATGGATAATTAGTACATTATGGACAACCCTAACGGATCGGAGATTCGCTAGAGAAGTATCGATACTGACGCCGATGGCAGTGACACTGATATCGGTGCCAATGTTAATAATTAGTACCAGTTCTGAAAAATTTTTCAATTTTAGGGAATACATTGAGTATGATGGAACTTAGGAAAAAAAACATTCCTAATAAATGTTGCAGTATTATTAGCAGATTAATTGAGCCGTTCATTTTGAAAATGGCCTAAGTCCATTTTTTAGTTTTTTGTTGTTAACTGTACTAACATGTGCCCCTTGATATTAGTTTTGATAAAAAAACCATTTTGAAAAATTAAAAAAAACTGTATTAGGCCACTTTCAAAATGAACAGCTCAATTATCCGATATATTAGCATATACTTTTGATATAAATCCAAAAACCACTTAATACCAGTATTAATAATTAGTACCAGACGATAACACGAATATTACTAATTAATGTTCGCGTTAACGCCTGGTACTAATTATTATTATCTTCCCATAAAAATATTTTAATACTAAAATTTTCACCAGAAGAGTTTCTTAAAACCCCAGTGATAAAAAAAAGTTGATCAAAATTAAAAAATTGTCTACGATTAATAATAATAGTTTTATTCTGATCTCCCGAACCTTGGAATTTTCATCGACAAACTTTGAAGTTTCACTTGGAGAATATTCAAATTCCACTCAAAAAGCATTAATTCAATTTCCCTTGAATTTCCAAACCATTTTGAATCTACCTTTCGCTGAAACTCTCTTCTTCCCCGTCTTTCGTCGCAGGCAAGGGTTTAGGAAAGAACGAGTCGGGGATCGCGGAAGCTATAAAGCCCAAGCTGAAGTTCGACACGGCTGGTTTCGGCCACAAGTCCGATTACACCAACCAGTGGTGGGAGGCGTGCTACGAAAAGGCTCTCAAGAACATCACCCTGGAATCCGGATCCCCGGTCATCGACTCATCCGAGGTTCGAACCCAAATTCAGCGAAAAAATGAAGAAGAGAGTCGAGTCCTGGCCGGGAGGTTCTTGAAGAGCTCTTCGGTGGTTCAAAACGGGATCCTAACCTGCGCAAAGTCAAAATCCGACTCCAGCGAGGACGAGAGTCCTGGAAAACTCGTCTCGCTGACCGACGAGGAGTTGTTCAAAGCTTGCGGAGGTCGAACGGCCCACAAAGGCGCCAGACACGGGTTGAAGCTCAGCGGGAAGCTGCGGAGGATCGAAGAGCAAGAGAAAGCGTTCCTGGAGACGTCGAGTCTCCACACGGAGAACAGCATGAGAGAGCGCAAGAGGAAGAGGGGGAGGCGGGAGATCTACCACCGGGAGTTCGACAAGAAGATGAAGTACGAGCTGGAGCTGCCCGACGAAACAACAGTGGTGGAGCCTCTGGAGCTAAACGGTTGCGACGAGTGTTGTTCCTCGACTTCGAACAAGTCGAAAGTCAGCAGGAGAAAGGACCGAAGGAAGATCAACGACTTGTCGCACAAGTTCGACAGCATTTGCAAGATCGAGGCACCGGCACTGCGGTTGCTGCTGGAGGAGCGAAACCAGGAGGAAGAGGAGGAGCAGGTGAAAAGCAGTTCGAGGAAAGACAAGAAGAAAAAACGAAGCCTGGGAAGCGGAGAACCGGGTACCTTGGCCAGGAAGAAGCGAATGGAACCTCTCCAGGACCGCGAAGAGGAGGAAGATGAAGAGGAGGAACAACAACGCAAGGGGAGGGCCAAGGACGAGAGTCTCGCGGATTCCGAAGAGTCGGGCTTCCACGAGGAGATGGAACGACTCTACACCGAGCTCAAAGAGGACGTGAGGGAGAAGGTGGCGAAACTGAACTCCAGGATATTGAAGAAGAAGTACAAGAAGATACGCAGGAAGGAGAAGGCCAAGCTGGAGTTGCTTTCCCGGGGGTTGATGGCGGTTCATCTGAATAACGAGAGCGAGAAAGGAACGAAAGTGGCGAAAGAGAAGGAAATAGGGGATCGAGAGGGTGAACGTGGTGCGAAAGAGACCAAGAAACTGGAGAACATCGTCAGGGACTTGAAGGCGGTGAACCTGGAAGAGGCCGAACAGGAATGGGAGAAGGGAAATGATGGAGAGTCGATAGTGAAGTTTGTGAAAGCACCCAAGAAGAAATCCTCCAAAAGCTCCAAGGGCGAGTCCAGGAAGGGGAGGAAGGCAAAGTGAGGACGAAATTGGGCTTTCCAGGGTGACGGGGCAAAGTGTCGAGTTCCAGGATGTTTGGAAATTTTTTTTTGTTATGGAGAGTTCGAGGCGAAGAAGAATCAAGGATAAACTTGGAAGTGAGAATCGTCGAATTGGAATCCAGGGTGTTCGGGTTGGTTTAAATCGGGTAGAAGGTTTCGTAAAAGGTTTAAATTAGTAATAGATGATTTGGTTAAGTGTATATAGGTGGTATATCGATGAAATAATTGGAAATTTATAGTTCTCAGAATTTACAAAATAAGTATCGACACCACGAAAGAATTCTTTTTCTATCATTCACAATTATGAAATTGATCAAACGTAACAAAAAGTGCTAAAAATTAGCATTTCTGTATAAAACATATAACTAAATATATTCTTAAACGTTTTTGTTTTCATTTGAATTATAAAATTGGTTTAAACCGATAAACCCGATTTAAATGAAACCGAAGAGAAAGGTGAATTTTTTAAAAATATACATTGTAGGAAAAAGAAACTTAAAATTTTCTTTTGTTAGTTCACGATGAAATTATTATAACAAATAGTAATCATCGATGGAGGGGTTAGTAAACAGAGAATTGCTAATCGAGGAGACATTTTTTTTTGCAAAAACCACTTTTTTGGAGAATCGAGAACTCGAATAAAGGGAGGAGGGATGATACTTGTACAAATGCTTCTGCAATTTTTTTTGTAATTATAGGAGATGATGAAATTCAGCATTTTGAATTCTTTCTTTATTACAATTAATGTCTCGAGTGATTTCATCACTCGGGAGTCCGTTTAACAAATTTGTCTGCTGTTTCTTTGCTCATTGCCAAACACAAAATTGTTTTTTTGCCGTCGTTCTGAAAACGTGATAATTAAATAATACCTGACTTTTGTAATATTATCATTCTTTCTTTTTCCTCCTAGCTTTTAGCTGCACAATCATCCCTTAAAAACGAGTTGATATATTGTGGTTCCTAGCCGAGTCGAAATTTTGCATTTTCGACAAGATTTCGTAGCCTTTTTTTATTCGTCTTCTTTTTTTGGGGGATATTAATTCTTTTTTCTATATATATTTTTCTTTTTTGAAAATTTATGTATTAACCCTTGAGTGGATGCTGTGAGAGAAAAAAATATAATAAAAACCAATGAAAATTCATCATTCGCAGCAATTGAAAAATTGTCGATAAGTCTCTCGATAAACTACTTGTTCTACTCGAGCGTCGAATAAATTGAAATTTTGATAATTCCGAACAGGAACAGTTGCATCTCCGAGTTGCAATTCCGAGTGATAAAAATGCAGTATCAAAAAATGACTCAAAAAATAGAATTCCCAATTTTAATAATACCTGCAATACTCGAAATTGCCCTTTTGAAAAAAAATAAAAGTTGAAAAAATGCCAATTTTTTAAGTCTTGTCGAAAAATGCATCGACTCTCACTCGGATGATCCTCTCCGACTTTTTTCTCTCCTCTTCGAGACTGTCCTTAAATCTATTTGTTATACAAAATTTGGTAACACACATATACACCCACACCCTTGCTCGCACGCACAAAAATTTCGTCCTTTCGACGTGGTAGCGAAAACTGTACTTTTAGCACCAAAAAATTAGTAAGCATTCCCACTCCTTCTCCTCGTGCTCTCAATTTCTTTTTTTTTTCTTCGTTTGCTCAATGTCATATTTACAAAATCAGCAGTTTCCCTTGCTACTAACTGTAAGGCCACTAAGTTTACCGCAATATAAAACTGACGACTAACGGACGCATTTCTCATGGAAGTATAGAAAATATCTTTGATTTCAAGAAAGAAAGGAAAAGTAAGGTCCCTTTTTTTTCTCTTCCACCCACTCGCTTTCAATTAAATCCCCAAAACTTAACTTAATTCTAAAATAACGAAGCCTCGAATTATTTTTATATTTTTTTTGGTCACTGGAAGAGTGAAAGTTAAAAAATTTCTTTTTTTTGGGTACTTATTAAAAAAAAAATAGGTTGCTTTCAATGAAGTCCTCAAAATTTAATTCAATTCTAAAATAACGTAGACTCGGATTACTTTTACGTTTTTTCTCATTAGAAACCGCTAAGGGTAGAAAGTTAATTTTTTTTTGGGGGGGCTACTAATTACAATTCGTCTGACTTTTGGCACGAATTAAAGTTACCGCCCGTTTGAAATTTTGATTATCGTTCTTTTGGAGTTGTTACCCAAAGGGTAGTGACTCTAATTCCACGCCCGAGGTGGTACTGATTAGTTTTAGTACTAATTCAAATCAATTCGTTCTTTACAATCACTAAGGTTAATTCGCTGTTACATTAATTAAAATTAATTCATTTTTTGATTAAAGAAAGTTAGTCTGACTCTAGCTACCAATTAAAATTACTGCTTATTTTGAATTTGATCGTAGTTATTTCTGAATTGGTACTCAAAGAGTATTTAAAACTGTAGTAGTAGTAGTAGTAGTAGTAGTAATAATAATAATAATAATAATAACTATAATAATGGTAATTGCTAATGCGTCAATTCTTCTACCATTGAATCGTATTGTGGAATCAGCGGCTACTTATGTTTAAGCGTTTGTTCTTTTTTTTCTTCATCTTTATCTTCAAGTTCTTTCTTCCAATCACGAGAATAATCGTAATTAGTCGATCGTTATTTACAGAGAGATATCGTTAATTAACGAAAAATTCATTCATCCATTACGAGTAAAACTATCGACCACGCAGCGACGATTCCTTATTTTCGAACCCTTCGATCTCCGACTAATTAATCCAATTAATTGTCCCTTCTTTTCCCTCATGAAATTGAGGAAATTAAAATAATCGTAATTTCCTATATCGACCGATCGACCGATTGATTTTGCACAATTATAACTACAATTACATTCATAACTATAATTTAATGACAGTATCGATAATATTAATAATTATTGATCAGAAGGATGTAATATTTTTCAACTTCGCAGCCATTTGATCCAATTGATACAAGTGATTAAATTATAATCATAATTATAAAATAATCACATTTCCTAATAATATGCTACTTAATAATATTAATAATAATAATAATAATAATAATAAAAATTGCAGTTATAATTCCATACCACAATTGCAGTAGCAATTGCAATTATATAAAAACTTGCGATCAATCAATTTCAAGTCATTTTTAATTTCACAATTAAATTATAATTCCAATTAAAAATTGCAATCTATAAAAAATAAGGAACCATCGAAGGGATTTTTTGATGTTGAACAGTAAAAACGATTGATTCTTCATCTTCATCGTGATTCCCTTAGAATGCAAATGATGATTTATTGCATCGCAGTTGGTGGAAAACTGGCAAAATTTGCCCTTGTCAGT
Source organism: Gasteruption jaculator (assembly GCA_949825005.1). Taxonomy (NCBI): domain Eukaryota; kingdom Metazoa; phylum Arthropoda; class Insecta; order Hymenoptera; family Gasteruptiidae; genus Gasteruption; species Gasteruption jaculator. The sequence continues at coordinate 5,221,397 of OX463764.1, read as the reverse complement.
CGAGACAAAAATCGAAGCGAAGAGAGCTTTTTATCACAAAACCACAAAATGCGAGATACGGTTCCTTTAAAATTCAAGACATCATTGTTGCTAATTACTAATGAGTGGCATACATGTAAAGAAACCAAAAATAAAAAAAGAGAGAAGCTGCGATTCGATGAATGCATCAACCGATCGATCGATCGATCGCATTCCCAATTTTGCATACGATAACTTATAGTGTGATAGTGTCTTCGACTTTTCTTCGGTATGAGATCTTAAAAGTCGTATGTAATTAATTAGTTTACGGTTAGCAATTTTATCTGTAGTCGCCTCGTCTGGCCACATTTTCATTCGAGTCTCTATTGTAACTTCTATCTACGCTCTTCCAGAATTATATAGATACTCTTTAATGATATACAATAATAATAATAATAATTATAATAATATATATATATATATATATACATACATAATAATAATAATTATTGTTATTAATATTATGTATATATTTATGATATAGATTTAATTTGTCTTGAGTTCATCGTTGCCATGTCATCGTATCTCTCTTTCGTCGATTGGCAAAAATTCGATTAAAAAAAAATGTATATGTGTTATAGAAAGTCTTTTCTCCCGGACTTATCGATAAATTGGAATGAATATCGGAAGCAATATTCCACAAAAAAAAAATAATAATAATATCAATAAACGTTTTTCGAAGTATTGTCGAGACGATTTTTCGGTGCCTTTTAAAATATCGGTATTGCACAAATCTCTTTTGAAAATAAAAGGAAACTAAAATCAACTGAGTATCAATTTTGCTAACGAAGAATCTCGAATTAATACCCGAAGACTGGGGATTTTTTTGTAGGAATTGCACGAATCTCGAATTACCTAAAGTTTCTGGTACTAATTAAAATTTCCAACAGTTTCGAATTCGATCGTACTAATTTTTCTGGAAAATGCAGGGCACTCGAAAAATTAAAAAAAAAATCAATTATTCGCGTCAATTGAAAATTCATACCCGTTGCGCTAATTAAAATTCGAATTAGCGAGCGTCCTTTGTATCAATTAAATTATTATCTCGGGTATTAAACAAACATTTGAAAAAAAAAAAATTTAAAACCAACCAACAAAATCTACACCCCCCCCCCCCCCCCTCCCTCTTTTTTCTTCTTCTAACGAAGAATCTCGAATTGATACCCGAAGACTGGGGATTTTTCTGTAGAAATTGCACGAAACTCGAATTACCTAAAGTTTCTGGTACTAATTAAAATTTCCAACAGTTTCAAATTCGATCGTACTAATTTTTCTAGAAAATGCAGGGCACACGAAAAATGAAAAAAAAAAAAAAAAAATCAATTATTCGCGTCAATTGAAAATTCATACTCGTTGCGCTAATTAAAATTCGAATTAGCGAGCGTCCTTTGTATCAATTAAATTATTATCTCGGGTATTAATCAAACATTTGAAAAAAAAAATCTAAAACCAACCAACAAAATCTAAATCCCCCCTCCCCCCTCCCTCTTTTTTCTTCTCAAACGCACCGATTGATGCCTTTCCTCTTAACCACGTAATACCCGAGGTTCCTCCTGCCCAGATTTTCATCTTGGTGTTTCTCAGCGTTTCTGCTGCTTCTGCTTAACGACGCGGATTTGTTCACCGGGGACGCCGATGACGCCGATGCCGACGGTGACGGCGATGACGATGACGACGGCGACGACGACAAAGTGTGATTGCTTTTGCACGTAGCCTCGTTGATTTTGCCCCATATCCGGTACATGTTGTCGGCGGAGATCCGGTGCGTCGTTATCGCGTTCCGCAGGATACAGGGGTCGAGCTTTCGTCGAACGTAACTGAAACCCGGGTGATTAGTGGGACGTAACTTGGCCTTCCTGGCGCACACGCCCGTTATGTAGACGTCCTCCAGGTGCAATAGTGGCACGGTCAGAGCCACCTCGAAGAGCTTCGCCGCCACGTCCAAGCTCATCACGTACCCCGTCCCCGAGAGGTAATTCGGGTACGTCCTCTCCGAATACATGTATTTCGGAGTGTACCTGGAAAGGGAGCCAATTAATTGATTGATTGGTTGAAATATTTATTTATGTGTTAGTGATAATAGGAGGCAAAATGAATAATTTGCGATTTAAAAAAAAAAAGTATGGCATAAAAATAACCTGAAGGGAATTTAAATTTGAATTGGATCCTAGTCGATTTTTATTTTATATTTTATATTTTATATTTGAATGTAAATTATGAATTGGATACGAAATTGAGCTGAATATAAATTGATCTAGAAATAATTTTAAATTTTTTTTTTAATTCGATTTGGTTTTAAATTTGAATTAAATTCGACTTTTATCGACTTTTATTTTATACATATTTGAATTTTCATTGAATTCGTATTTGAGCTCCATTTATATTGATCTAAAAACGATTTTGAGTATAATTCGATATGATTTTGAATTTATTTGAGCTTTTCGATTAATACGAATTGAATTTTTCTTAACTGAAATTGAATTCAAATTCGAGTTCGAAGCGAAATTTAAATCCAATTGATTTTGTGTTTGAATTGCCCAGATTTGAAATGGATGGGAATTGAATTTTTACTAAAATCTAAATTAAATTTGATTTTGAGCTTGAATTTGGATCCGAGTTGAATTTAAAATTAAATTGAATCCCAGTCGACATTTTATTTTGTATTCGAATATAAATTTTGAATTGATTTGGATATGAATGAATTTAGAATTGTTGTTGATTTTGTGTTTAAACTGTCCAAACTTTAAATGAATGTGAATTGAAGTTAAATTTGGATTGAAATTGAATCGCAATCATAGGCTGGACGTACCACTTATTCTTAGGATCCGCAATAGGACGGGCGTTGCATATAAGCGAGCCCACTAGGACTCCATTGGGTGAAGCTTGCGATTCCAGAGCGTGCAAAAGCTTGGGGATATTGACGAACATGTCGTCGTCGGTTTTCATGAGAAACTTGGCGTTCCTGCAGTTGGAAGTTATCCACTTCAACATCATCACCGACTTCAATGTGAGATTGTTGTACGTGTCGAGGAACCTCTCCTGTATGATGTCGTTGTACCGCAGGCTCTCGTTTCCAACATTATCCTGCAAAAGGAAAATAAATGATGAAAATAAAAAAATGGAAACAAAATTAACGCTTTGCCGACCGCACGTTTGATCGGGATTCTTTCGTTTGGCTCCGGTATAAATCTTTATGTACGACACCAACGTGGTGGCACCGGCGCTTGCCCGACAGTTTTCGCATGACACCAACCTGGTGCCACCGGACAGCATAGTGTTAAAATAATAGCGTTTCCTTGAATTTGATAAATTGAATTCAAGTAGAATCTGATATTGTATTATTCTAGGGTTAATTTTGAATTAGATTTGAATTGAATTTGAGTAGAGTTGGAATTGAATTCAATTTTATTTTAATTTTCTATTTGAATTATCGGCATTTAAAATTAATGTGATTTAAATTTGACTTTGAATGTGAGTCTGAATTGAATTTTAATTGATGCCGAATTAATGCTAAAATTAAACTTGAAACTGAATATGAATCGAATTTTAATTTAAAATAAATTTCAGTCGATTTTTATTCTACATTTAAATTCGAATATGAATATAAGCTCAATGTAAATTAATCTAGAATTAATTTTTTGAATTGAACATGAATTGAAATTGAATCGGAATTTCGATTGGGTTTATAAATTTATATTTAATTCTAGTCGATTTTTATTTTGTACTTGAATTTGAAGTTTGAATTGAATTTCGAATTGATATTAAATTAAATTGAAGTCTTTATTGATATTGAATTACAACTAAAATATTAATTTCAATCCAAATTCAATTGAATTGAATTGTCATTTGCATCGAATTCGGATCCAATTTGTCTTTATATTCGAATTCTTACAATTTTAATAAAATGTCAATTAAAAATTAATAAAAACCGATTAAATTTAAACCACATGCAAAATCTGGTCAGCCTAGATTCTTACGTTTAGGGTATCGTTCTCGCTCTCTCCCAGGAGGAAGGCCACTTTAATCGTGGAATTGTACACCGTGTCCAAGTGGTGCTTGTTGGCCCAAGTGTCCCTTATCGCCATTCTAGCTTTGAAGTTTCCCACGGCGGAGCAGATGACGATCACGAGACGCGGGGTCGAAGGAGACGTGCAAAGTCCCGAGGGTTTCAGGATCGTCGTGGTGTTCTCCGGGTGGATGTAGACGTACAGGTCACGCGAGGTGTTATAGCTCCATCCTGGCAGTTGCGCTGAAACGAATTTTTTTTTTTGGCAATTAACAAATTTCCATTTCGAAAATTTCTATGGAAGCGAATTTGGAAAACGAAAATTTCCAAAAAGTTGGAGCGAAAGACGATATTTGTACGGAATAGAATTTCATAAAGGGGAAAAGTCGAGAAGGGAAATGTAAGTAAATACGTAAATACATGAATAATTAAAGATAAATAAATAAATAAATACATAAGTAATAAAAATAAAAAATAATGAAAAATTGGAAAATTACAAGCGAATTTTTTTCTTTTCCATAGCGATGCATTACTCTATTACTGGAAGGGTGCATGTGCAAGATGCGAAATTTACAGAAAGTGCTCATTTTTCAAAATCCTACGAATTGACAACTTTTTTCGAATTCACTTCCTGGAATTTCAAAGATTTTCGTGATTTCTTTTCTTGTTCCCCGAAATTCGCAAAAAATTCCAGATTTTTGTAGAAACTAATACTTGCAATTCCCGAACGGTTTTTTGAAATTTCACGGATTTTCGACATTCCTCCGATTCTCGAAAATTTTCCAACTTTTTGGAATTATCGCAAATTCAATTTTTTTTTAAATTTTCAAGTTATTAACGAATTGTTCGGTGTTCTCGAATTCTCTAGATCTCGTAACTTCACAATAATTTATACATAGTTTACTATACACTTGGTACATATTTAAGAAAAAAAGAAAAAGAGGAAAACTGGCCGATTGTATGTAGTCTACTTTACAGGGGTATCGAAGAAGTACTTGTAATAGATTGAGATTTGTAAATTGGTGCGAAACTAAAAAACTTTGGATCGATTTTACGCCTTTTCCAAAAACCGTTTTACCAATCAAAATTGGTAAAACGAAAATTGCCAATTTCAGGGTAACTACCCTATTTTTCAGTAAATTAATTTTGAAGAGAATTGAAATTGAACGGAATTGAATTCGAATTTAATTGATTTGAATTGAATTTAACTTAGTTTTACGTTAAATATTTATTACAATTGAATATGATTTTACATTAAATTAAATTCAAATGAATTCTCATTCGAATTTGATTTTCGATCAAAATCGAATTAGAATCAATTGTGACTGAAATTTGATTTTTTTTCTTGGATCGACAAATTCCAAATTGTCGAAAGGTGGGCTCCGATCGAAACCGATCCAAAATTTTGACTAAATCCATGCGAATGTGTTCTGCGACAAATAGAGCTATCGACAAAATGCATATCGCTAAGTGCATACGATGCAAAAGGGCACATTTCAATCCGGATGCTGTTATGCGTAATCTCCTACAATTGAACGACTTACCAAATCATATCACATCTCTTTTACTTGCTAAAACGTAAATGGCAACAACGAGTCTTGTGGTTATTAGTGTCAAACGATACAACGACTGCTTCGAATTACTTTGAGACTCGAGAATTGACACTTTATGGAAATTCGAGTCCTCATAAAAAATTGAAATCTTTACTCGTATCGACAAACAACAAGATATTTTTAAATCTCACAAATAATTGATGTCGCCTATCGTGATTCATTAATTACATTTCCATTTCAATTTGATACCGAGTTTATAATTGAATTGAATTGAATTAATTGTAATTTCGAACTTGCACTGAATTTGTTTCAATTTCAAATTTGGGTCGGATTGGATTTAAATTAATTTCATATTTTATTTCAATTCATTCGAATTCAATTGATTTCAATTTCGAATTTGATTTGAATTGAACCGGTACTGATTTTTTTTTATTAATATTCACTTACTACGGTTAAAATAAAAAATCTTTTAATGCATCTTCACTTTGGATTTTCCCTTCGACCGATTAATTACTTCCTTGAGTTTCATTCGACTGCGTATCGAATATCTCATAAAAGAAATCTAATATTCGCTCTCCTCGTTTTGAGGAAATCCGATACCAAGTTGGGATAAACTTGAGAAACTATTTTTCAAAATCGTGTCAATTCCAATCATGTGGAGGTCATATCGCTTTCGAGTCTTAGGGATCTTCGAGAAAATAGTCCATAAGACGACAATTAGCAGCAATATTAAAAAAAGATTGTATTCGTGTATATGTGTGTATGTCTGTCAGTGTGTAAATACTTAATGTACACATATATATATCATAATATACTTATTGTAATTAAACTAAATTGAAATTTAATTAATTTTTAATTAAATTGAAAATTAATTCGAGCTGAAATCAATTTTTCATTCAAACTGTTTACATCGGAATTGAGGATCAAGAGAATTTGAATCAGAATCCATTTAAAATTTTAATACAAATTTTAATTTAGAATCAATAAAACTGGAATTGGATTTGAATTGAGTTGGAATTCAACTGGAATTAATTTCGAATTAAATTGAAAATTAATTCGAATTGAAACGAATTTTTCATTTGAATTATTCATATCGGAAGTGAGCATTAATTGAATTTTGAATCAATTCCAATTGTTTGCATTTGAATTGAATAATAATTAAACTGGATTTGAATTTTAATTTAATTTGAATAGAATTTGACTTAAACTGAAATTGATTTTGAATTAATTTTATTTTATACCGAAACTGAAGCGAAATTGAATTTAAATTGACATTTGCAGGATGTATGTATATATATATATATATATATGTACTTTAAGTACATGGTAAGAGTAGATACATATATAAATATATATGTACGTGCTGGCGTACGATGCAAAATAATAGCGGTGTTGATAAATGCATACCCAATGAGGCTATGGAGTGCTTTTTGCCCAGATGACCAATGGTGGTTGGTGGCTCACCTAAACTCGCTACCGGGCCTTGAGCCGAATGGTACGCTGGTACGTATAATAAGCCTAAAGCCGCTAAAAGAATAAATCCTAAGGCCAGTCTTCTCACGAATGGGATTCTCACTTTATTCCCGTTTCCAGTCCCGTGAATACCGGACACCGTAGGCAAGTCCATTGGCAACAAGCGAACGGTATCCATCTATCTAAATAAACATTTAAAAAATATGTACATTTCAGTTTACAATTTGTATATTTTTTTCCCATCGATATTGTAGAACTTTAAGTCGAGTCGAAATGAAAATCGGAATCGACTCCGTACGATATAAGATTTATCCCATCGCACTCGAGTCGGTAGTTTTGAAATCTAATTTTTTTTAAGCCCTCGACTACCAAGGATTAATATTCAAATTCGCTTGAAATTGAATTGGGTTTTAATATTGTACTTGAAATATCTATTTACATTTTAAATAAATATAAAAATAAATCTGTATAGAATTCGATTTTATATAACTTTTGTTTCGGAGAAGACAATCCTTTTTTTAATATATAAAATTCTCGTTTTTATAAATAAGACTCTTTCGGTACCATAAAATTTTGAATTAAGTTTAAATTGAAATTAAAATGAAGTTTGAATTATTTTCAATTTTATATTGAAATTGATTTGAATTGAAAAATAATTGGAATGAAATTACAACTGAAATATGTATGAAATTACAATTTGAAATATGTATTCATATTTTAAATAACTATAATTTATATTTTCATAAAATTCGACTTTGAATTGAACTTTTTCAGTTTTAAAGGGCAATTCGAGTTTCCAATGGAATTATATTTCGATAACATTGAAATTTCGTTCGGATTAAACCAAATATTTTATGTCGATGTTTTATCATCGATCGTACAGATTAATTTAGCACATTGAATAATCTATGACTTTATTAGAGACATCGATTCGAGTGTCTGTATACAATATTCTTATCGAGATACGAATCTAATAAATCGACACTATAATACTGACCAGGTTCAACTAAAATTCCATTAATACGAACGTCATGTTGCGAAACAAATTCAATACGGCGAATGCCATTGCCCAACAATTCGACTATTGTCGCAATCTATACAAGACTGGATTCGAAAAGATAACATTTTAATCTCTCTCAATGATTATCAACAAAAGCGTCGACTGCGAGTTTAAGGTAATTACGAACTGCATTTTTCTTTTATTTCATTGCGAACTGAATTTTCATTCGAGATGAAATTGAATTTTAAAAATGAATTAGAATTATGAAAAATTTGATGGAAAAGAAACAAAATCAAATAAACGTTAACTTTGTTTTTCGCTTTCGCACAGATGGCGAAACACATAACGCTCGAATGACGTTCGTAAAAGGAATGAAATTGACAGCGACTGTTTGTCAAACGATATCTTTATGTCGCTTAAATTGCAATTCGAAATTTATTGGTCCTAAATCTTTGGGTATCGCTCGAGTTGCATTCCAAGGTCAGTCATTGGTAATTGCAAAGGCTCTTAATTCCATTCGACTGGATTGCGATCGTAATCTTAATGGCGATCTTTTGTTTTCGTACTTGTTTAAACAACAAACTCCAGTTTAGAAGGAAAAGAATTCTGGTTCGTTACCAACTTGTTTGATTATTAATAAAATGAATTAAGTGTAATAGAATTTTTAATCACAATAAAATTGGAACCCAATTTAATTTGAATTAAATTTGAATTTCAACGAAGTTAAATTAGAATTGAATGCATACTTTCTTGCACGGCGAGTCAATATAGAATTGAAATCCAAATTGCAAAAAGAAATGCGAATTGAACTTTTCGTGTTTGAAATGAATTAGTATCGGAATGGAATTTTGGCAAGGAAGTGTCGAAAGAGCCGAAATTCCATTATCGGGTATCCTATCGGTTTTCATAATCCCAGATATATACACATACACGTAAGAAACGTCTACCTTACTTTATATAATAAAATATGCATATAAAAATGAATGTTATCTATTAATGGGCAGTTATCGTGTTATCAATAACAACAGAATCGAACCAGGAAAGCCGAGTTGAGCCACCGGCAAGGAAAGACAAACAATAGAAATTTATTTTGTGACTCATATATTTGGATATTAATGGGTTTGTTGTTAATTTCCAGACTTATTGGAATTCAATTCAATTTCAACTCAACTTTTATTGCTATTAATATTATATTCAATTCCAACTGAATTCAAATTTAATTCGATTTCAATTCCCTTTTAACGCAATTTCAATTAGCATTAGATTACAATTTCAATTAAACTGAATTCACATTCAATTCAATTTCGGTTCCTACATAAACAAACTTAATGCCCACTGTTATTCAATTCAATTCAATTCTACTCGATTTCAAGCCAAACTCAAATTTCATTGCAATTAATATTGTATTCAATTCAACTGGATTCAGGTCCATTTCAAATTCAATTCCTATATCATTCAAATTCAATTGGATTTCAATTCAATTCAATTTCCACTCTTATTTAATTTGAATTAAATATTTTTCAATTTCAACACAAACTCAAATTTCATTGCAATTAATATTGTATTCAATTCAACTGGATTCGGGTCCATTTCAAATTCAATTCCTGTATCATTCAAATTCAATTCGATTTCAGCTCAATTCAATTTCCATTCTTATTTAACTTCAATTTGATACTGTTCAATTTCAACACAAACTCAAATTTCATTGCAATTAATATTGTATTCAATTCAACTAGATTCAGGTCCATTTCAAATTCAATTCCTGTATCATTCAAATTCAATTAGATTTCAGCTTAATTCAATTTCCATTCTTATTTAATTTCAATTTAATATTTTTCAATTTCAACACAAACTCAAATTTCATTGCAATTAATATTGCATTCAATTCAACTGCATTCAGGTCTATTTCAAATTCAATTCGATTTCAATTCCTACATCATTCAAATACAATTTCAATTAACACTAATGAATTGTTTACATACATATGTGAACATTATTATTATTATTATATTTATATACATATAAATATATTATTATACATTAGGTTGATAGAAAATTTATGCGAAACTCCATCCCATTTTTGCAATGCCACCTAGCGTTAAAAACCGGATAAACTTTTGCATCAACCCAATGTAAGAGATTAAATGTTCGTAATTAGAAACAGTATAACAGGTTGAATGCAAGGAAAAGGACGGTTAAAAGGTTATTAAAGGGGAAGTTGGAAGTCACTGTCATCCCGTTTGAAAGCTCACCTCTCTTGGATTCACGCAGGAAGGAGGTATCGATGCAACGACGCCGTTGCATCTGCCGTTTCTCCATTTACGTCCAGTTTGGAGTCGAGGAAGAGCCCGAAATTCTCGGAGACGTTCATTCACATGCTGCTGGGGCGAAAGTTACAGGACGTGGGTGCGCGTGCCATTGCAGCTGATATGTATCATTGCACCAAGCGCCAAGTGCATCCTTCCTTGCTTACCGATTCCCGAGACACACCAACCAAACATACCCCCTTTTTGCTCTTCTCTCACACTCTCTCACGCACACGCTTGTGTATCTATTTATCAATATATATGTATATGTGTCAAACCAAATGTCAGATAATTCTTCTTGCACGCGCTAGGGGGGAGGTCGTATTTCGTCTCGTTCTACGTCAAGCGTAAAGGCGCCTTTCTAACGTCAAGGACACCCGAGAGGACGATTTCGGAATTTCCGACGTCTCGCATTGGCTTTTTTATCGTTCTCTCAAGATCTGGAAATTGAAAAGCAGCGGAGAGACGCGTCGGGAGGTTTGTCGATGCGCAGAAGGCGAGAAAACGTTCACCGCGCATCAGGATTGGACGATCCTGGACATTTTACATACAATATATGCGTATGACCGATTGGTCGGATCCAAGGGAAAGAAATGCCTTTAGTGTTACGTCACGGAAGATGTTCTGGACAAATCCTGGATGTTTTCGCCTCGATAGCAAACTTGTCCACTTTTGAATATAAGATAATGATTTACTAAAAAAATAAAAAACGTTTATTGGTTTAAAAAAAATTAATTTTGAATTAAATTGAAAATTAATTCGAATTGAAACTAATGTTTCATTTGAATTATTCATATCGGAACTAAGCACTAATTAACCGAATTAAACATAATACTAATTCCAATGAAACTTGAATTCGAGTTAAAATGGAATTGAGTATTCAATTCGACTTCAATTCAACTTTCAATTGAAATTGAATTCAAACTTAATATAAAAATAAAATTTAGAATTAGAATATGACTGAAGTAGGAATTGGAATCGAATTGAATTTCAGTTAAATAATATTAATTCAAATTATAATTTTGAATTGAGGTTGAATTGAAATTGAATTGAATTTTAATCGAATTACTCAATTTGAATTGCTGCGCCAAATGTCGGCTATTGCAAGTTCGTAGTGGTCGTAGGTGCATGGAATAGTAGTAGTGGTAATATTAGTAAATAGCGAGGAGCAGATATTGTTCGCATTTAAATGAGTATTTTATAAAATGTAAGTGTTGTGTGCAATTATACCTTAGGTTAATATTTAATTTCAAAAAAATGATAGTCAGGAGAAACTCGTTCAAAGTTCACATTTCGGAGGCTTTAGTCGCATTGGCCATCGTTGTTTTCTTTTGCGAATATCTCGTGTATTATGTTGTTCTGCTACAGGTAGGTATACATGTTTGTGTGTATGTACATGTAAACACACACACACGCAGAGTTTGCAGAATCTAGTTGTGTAGTTTCACAAATATTTCAGGAACCAACATTTTCCAAAATATCACAATGAAACTCTGCAAAATGTTATTATAGAAATGCTTCACAATAATAAACAAAAATTTTTTTAAAATATTGTAAAAATTAATATTGGATTTTCTTTCTATTCTTAATATTCCAGTAATAACTTTTTTGATGTTGCAGAAAAGACTGAAAATTATTTCAGAAATATTTTAGTCGACAAGTTTTTATTTTTGTTGACTAGCCTATATATATATAACTTTTGTTTACCCATGTAGGTAAATTAACTCTAAATTATAATAATTACAGTAATTGTAGTAAATTAACTCCATGTAAATTAACTGGCGAAACAAATAAATAAATAAAAAAACAAATATGACAAATTCTTTGACTTTTTTAGTGTAAATGGCCTACCTTGGATACCAAAAATGTCGATCTCGGCATCCCGCCTCCAGTCGCAGAAGAGAAACCAGTCTATGCCATGTTTCTTGCGGACACTCATTTATTAGGATCCAAGAAGGGTCACTGGTTCGACAAACTCAAAAGGTTCGGTGCTCCTATCGATTCTTCATTTCTCCTTCTTTTTCTCTACAATTATTTTTGTATCAATTTCAGGAACTTTGGATTGATATTTTGGTATTCTACGTTCCCAAAGTATGCGGAAAATTTTCTTTATCGTAGATTTTGGAACTCTTCAATTTGCAATTCGACCGATATTTCCAAATTTTTGAGATTATTTGATTTTTCAGGTTATCGAAAGTAACAAAGATACCCCTCGATTTCTTTGTTTAAGTTTTGTAGAAATTTCCAAACCTCATACAAATGATAAATATATATATACTAATTTTTCTGATTTTTTTCCTTTATTTTCAGAATACTTCTGATTTATAAGAAAAAAATGTTTTTTAAGTGTTTCGAATTTATTGATTTTACCTTAACAAAAAATGTAACAATTTCTGTTTCAGAGAATGGCAAATGCACAGAGCTTTCCAAACGGCGATGTCTCTTCACAAACCGGAATTAGTTTTTTTCTTAGGTTCGCATCAAATTAGGAACAAAAATGTTAACAACAATAACAATAATAATAATAAGAATAATAATTACAATTATTATTAAACAAAATTCACTTTTTCCCAGAAATATTAGTTTATAATAACTACTAATAATTAATATAAATAGATATTCTCGGAGGAAAAAAGACTCGAAAAAAAAATAGTGTAAAATAACCGTAATGAAAACAAGCGAACCTGATCTTTCGATTTTGTATTAGGAGACATATTCGACGAAGGCTTATGGTGCAGTTCTGCGGAGTTTGAGAAGTACGTGGATCGCTTCGAATCCTTGTTTTCCACACCGCCAAAGACGCATCGATATGTAGTAGCTGGAAACCACGATATGGGTTTTCACTATGGTGCGTTTCCTTTTGGAAAAATATCAATCATGAGATAAATAATAGAAGTTGATTTAAAAAAAAAGAAGAATCTTATTTTACAAAAGTCCATATTTTCCCATCAATAAAAATAAATGGAATTAAGATAAATATAAATTTAATTTGAATTAAATTTCAATAATAATTGAAATGGAATCAATTTATTAATTGATTTATTAAGGCAGTCATTATTTTCATTGATTCGAATTTGAATGCGACTCTGAAATGAATTCGAATATGGTTTTGAATTTTTGTATTTAATATTTTGGATTTAATGTAAATGGAATTTCAATAATTATTTTTGCTCAAATGCCAACAGCTATCACACCGTACCTCAACAGGAGATTCGTGAATGACATGAAATCACCAAATGTGCGAAGGATCACCGTTCGAGGAAATCACTTCGTGTTAATTAACAGCATGGCTTTCGAGGGCGATGGCTGTTTCTTGTGCAGACCTGCAGAATTAGCGATTAATAAAGTTGCCAGTAAGTTAGCGATAGCTGTGTAAAATAAATCCGAAAAGAAATGAATCTATAAGAATTTAGAGATTATGTGTCGTCAGTAATTATAATCGACATTAAATTGTATTCCAAATTTGAAGATTCTCTATAATTCTTAATATTTCAAGATTTCAACTTTCTTACATTTTTTTATTTTGACAATTTATGGATTATAGATAATTAATATTATTATTATTGTTTTTCTTAGAACAATTGAGATGTTCGAAAGATTTGGAAGATGACTGCACGGAAAGCAATTCCATCAAAAGGTACAGTCGACCGATTCTGTTGCAACATTATCCGATGTACCGAGAATCCGATGAAAAGTGTCACGAGTTGGACGAGGCTCCGAGTGACATTAAGACGGATAAATTTCGAGAACGATGGGAGTGTTTGTCAAAAGTAGCATCGAATCAGGTAAAATTGATGGATCCGCAGGAATCAATTTGATCGATTCCCAATATTTCTGGAATTTCTTTTTATTGAATCTAAGTTTCATCGAGATCCGACTCAATTTTGAATTTTCTCCCATTTCGTGTTCCAGAAGAACTGGAATTGAAAAAAGAAAAGAGGAAACTCAGTTTTTTGGGACAATTTCAATGTTTAAAAAAATATATCGAAAAACAGTAATTGGTGAATAAATACCATTGATTTCGAAAAGCTTTTAGATACTTTGACTCCGAGGCTGATTGTGGATGGACACACTCATCACGGATGCACTACGAAACACAGGGAGGATATCTTAGAAGTGACGATACCCTCGTTCAGTTGGAGAAACAAAGACAATCCGTCATTTTTACTGGTAAGAAGAATTTTCTTAAAAAAAAAAAATCTGGATAATTTCTATTATTTTTAAGGAATTTGATAATTCCTCAAAGCAGCTTCAAACCAGATATTTTTTCTTCTGTGATTTTATTTTATCTAATTTTAATTTCAATTAATTCGATTTTAATATTTTTTCATTTAATATTATTTTGACTCGACTTTATTTAAATTTGATTTTCCCTCGACTTCGATTCGATTAGAATCGAAGTCGAACCAATAGAATTTCATTCCATTCCTCTCTAATTTTATTTTGAATTGGTGGCAACCTTTGGATTTAAAAAATTCTCTGTTGAAAGTAAACAATAATAATAATAATAATTGATCGGTTCAATAATTACACAAAGTGTTTCTCTTCCACAGGGTGTTTTCACTCCGGACAATTTTGCGATTTCAAAATGCTACATGCCAGTGGAATCGACTATCATAAAAATCTACATATTGGCTGTGATTTCCTTTATAGCGTATTCCATTTTTCGATCCCGAAAAAGATCCAGGTCTCCTCGATTGTAAAATCCGTGTTGGACTAAAATCTAAATCCACAAATGGCACAATTAAAATTTAAATAAAAATAATCCATTAACTTTTTGATAATAATGGAAGGAAAAAAAAGGGTGTACCTATTTATGACCAATTCCTTACAATAAATTCCAAACCATCGAATGCCATTTACACAAATAGCTGAAATGGATCACCTGGAAGTTGAAAAAAAAATTTTTAAAATGCATCGGATTATTTCTTATTAAGAATCCGAAATAATTCGCAAAAAATTGAACTAGGTCACCTGGAAAATAAATTAAATTAGAATTTTCTTGGAACTCTCGAACGTTTAAACAAACTCGAATTTTCGTTGGTATTTTTTTTTTTGACATTTCGGAACTTCTGAGAAGTGGAAATCAAAAAAAGTTTTACGTAAATACACAAAATTTCTGTATTGTTAATTTTACATAAAACGCAACATTCGCGCTTCCATAAAAGAGTAATTTCATTTAACTCTCTCACTCTCTTTCTCTTTCGGTTTCTCTCAGAATCACTCAATTTTTTCATCTTTATACAGTGGAATTAAAAATACACTTACAGACTATTAAAAAAAAAGAAGGTTTTTTTAGAAATATTTCCTACTTATAAAATGCCTGTTTGTAAATAATCAATCGTTTCGATATCGATAACTTTGCTGATACAATAAAAGAAGCTAAAAATCTAAATTGAAAAAAGAAAGATTATAAATAATCTTTTCCCAACTTTTTTATGAATCTGGTGTACAAAATTTCGCGTTCCTTATAAATGCTCTCGTTTTATTTTTCAATTGAACACTAATTTTTTGGTTTTCCGAAATTTTGGAAAACAACGTCCGAGAAACGTGTCTGCGAATTTCCAGCAGAAAAAAATAATTATTTTACAAATTAAATTAGTTTACTATCAACTCCAAAAGAATGGGTTTTTTTTTCTCCATTCGATTTGGAATTATTCGGCTGTTTCACCATTCAACACAATAATTACTAGAAATCAATTGTAATGAAATAAGATAAAGTAATCAATTCTGCGTCATTTTTTTCTTCGATATTCAAATTTCTAATACTAATAAATTTTCAATTTCAATAAAAATATGAAATTTTTAAATAACAAGTTTACTTGCGAAATTCTGGAAATTTTCTAAAGGAACCATTTCCTCTAAAATAAAAATTCCAAAATTTCGGATCAATCGGGAAAAGACGTTTTCGCTCCGAATGACATATTTTCGGAGGACAAACTTTTTCTATTCAATGGAAAAAAAATAAATATGATTGAGAAACAAAGAAAACATCCTTTTGTTCTGGAATATCGTAATTGTCTTTAGTCCGAATTAATTTCCTTCTCTACGGAAATTGCATATCGACATTTGTAACCACCTACCCAAATGAAAATTTCCCGCAAAAGCTATTTACACTCGCTGCAAGTATACAAAAAAAAAACGCGTTTTATTCGTTGGCATAAAAGGAAACACTTTTTGCATTATCTAAAGGTCGCATTTTCCTCGTATTCGATACGAAATCAAAACTGTATGAATGTATTAGTTCCTAAATAGTTTCGAAGGGAACAAAAGTCTCAGGTTCGTCCTCGCCGTCGAAAATTCGCTCCAGATTCGTTTCTTTTCGAGATAAGTGAGAAAAGGCATGTCACGGACGTCTGACGAACAATGGAAAAAAAGTAGAATAAAAAAAATACAAGGAATGGAAAAACAAAACTGGAAGACATTTTTCAATTCGACGAAATGAAACTTATGTCCCTTTCGTTCAATGACTGACTCGCTTCGTTATTATCGTTTGCATTTACAGACAAATGTCCGCGAATTGGAATCACGGAGAAGCAGGTTCGTCTTTTTCGATAAGTACTTTTGTGATTTTTTTTAAATATTTTTTTCGTGGCTTTCGGGCTCTCTATGATTTATCTACACGTTTCTGGGACGAAATCTGCTTCTCGATCACACCTGGACATTTTTTGGGGGTGGAACAATTTTGTCATACCAAAAGAACTGCAACAGCCGGGACAGGAACCGTTCTTTTTTTTTTTGACATGACAGAATTCCTCCCTTTTAATATATACGTCTATCCCAGGAATACCGGCGAGAAAAAAAAAATTCATTGTTTTTTTTTACTTTTTCCAGTCGAAAATCGAAATTACGAAATTTCTCGAATAATTAAGTTTCGATCCTTTATTGAAAAATACCTTTTTGGTATTTTTGGAATTTTCTTTTCCTTAAAGCAAACAAGGAAGTGCAAATTTGAGTCTTATTTGAATATATGATTTTTTGCTATTTGCTTTTTTCGTTTTGCTTTTTTGTAATATTTTTTAGAATCTCCATTTTGGGAAATTGGCAAAACCCCGAATATTAAGTTTGAATATTTTCCGATTGTTCAGATTTTTCCGTTTTTTAATATTGTAATAATTTTCATTTCTTAAATTTTTTAATAATTTTCATCTACTCTGGTAGTTCCAGAAACGAATTCTGAAAATTTCAACATTCAGATTTCATGTTTTTTGGACTTTTCAATATTTTGGAATTTTCGATATTTTAGGATTTCTCATTAAAAATCCCCGATTAATTATAACTTATATCCGAATTATTACCTTCCCCCGATTTGCTTTTTTAGCATTAAACTAGCGAATACTGCATCGATAAAAAAAATCGAAATATGACAATTTCTCACTTTCACTGAAAAAGACTTTTCACTTTTTCAACGTCTCTTTCCTTTCTTCTCACGAAACGAAAAATTAATTCCGCCAAAAAAATGTCCTTTTCGCGCGAGTATTCCTTCGGGACGTTTCGATATTCTCCCTTTTTCTATTTTTGGTCAGAAATCATTCTGCTCGTTCATCAATTCCATGAATTCGATTAATCGATCTTTACAGCCGCGTAGATTTTACGAATAAAGCCATAGGCTGCCAAAAAGCCGATGGTTCCCGTTAACAACCAAAATGTCAAGACCATCAAAGCCGTGTATCCGAAATACATCAACGTCGGAATGAATTCCGTGATTTCTAAATTTGTCATAAAATAGAATATTGAATATGCTAAGACGTAAACCGCCGAACCCCCGCTGACGATGAAACTTCTCCACCACCACCTGTAATCCTGAAAAAAAAAACAGAATTTCACGTTAATCTTCATTTCCACCAATTGAAATTTCAATTTTTTTTTCTCGATATTTCGAATTATCAGGTTGGTGCAGAAATAATTGCGGATTGCAGTTACCATTTTTAAGCTAAAAAACCGCAATTATTTTTGCACCAACCCGGTATTACAAATGATATTTTTTCTAAAATGATTTTTATGTTGTAACGTTACAATTGGAATTCTGGATTTTTTCATGTAAATGTAATGATTTTGCAGTTGGAAAAGAAGTTTGAGGTCGAAAGTGTAGATTTTGAAATTCGGTGGATTTAAAAAAAAAGGACTTACTTCACCGCAGAGTTGGAAGTAGACCATAACTATAGAAATCTGTGTACACGATATGACGAGGATGCAGAAGACGAGAAAGAGAAATCCGAATAGGTAGTAAAATTGATTTTCCCAGAGCGCGGTGAGTATGAAAAATAGTTCTATGAAAACCGCTCCGAATGGTAAAATTCCAGCCATTAGTGTACTGAAAAAAGAAATAATAATAATAACGATTTAATAACGATTAAAATCATAACAATTCTTAGTAAACATTAATATTTATTGTTAATACGCTATTACTAACTATTACAAATGAAAATAGCAATATATTGAATTTTAAATGAAATAAAAAAAAAGGAAGAAAAAAAAGAAAACTCACCAAAGGACTGGATTCATGTACCAGAGTTGTTCCGGCACTTGTCTAGGAATTTGATTAGTTCTAACCGGATGCGTGAAAGGTTGTTTCCGATATCCAAAGAAATAGCCTAAATACACTAGAGGCAACGATATGCCGAACCACAAACACAACAATGCCAACATTGTTGTAAATGGAACGGCCCCGGAACTGTTTTTACCCCAAATGAAGAAGTTGAGGAAGAAACAAGTGGTGAATACGATTCCAGGATAAAGAGTGGCAGTCTGAAATGTAAATATATTGTCATTATTACTACTACTACTACTACTACTACTGCTACTACTATTTTTACTTGTTTTTTTATTTAACAGTAATAATTTTAATAAATAACACCCCAATATTCATGCTAAAATATAACGACCAGAGCAAAAAAATCGAAAAAAAATATTAAAAGTACATAATTAGCAATTCTCATAAATTATATAGAACGCATAACAATAAAAGAAAAGAATGTATCATAAAAAACTGATTGATACAAATTCAATATGATTTTTTCAATAATTCAATGAATTGTTGAATAAAGGAAGACTCACCAACATAGCCGCTTTCTTCCATTCGCGACCTCGCATGGTTTTATACAACCTGGCGGAGAAATAACCGGCCGGTAGGCCAGAAAAGACGTACAGGAAAATGGCACAAGTTCCTAAGGCTCCTCTGCTCGCTGGAGACAGCATACCCAACATAGCGAAAACTGTCGGAACAAAATTATGAATTATATAATAAAGCAAAAAAATTAATAATACATAGCATGAAACGTTGAAATCAATTTTTAACGATTCTTTACTTTGGACCGATAATTTACTTTCAACGTCTCGATCCAAGATTGCAAACCTTCGACCGTTTTTTGGCAAATGGATGTAATAAATTAGTGCCGTTGTGACAAATCCCCAAAAAAGTAGAAAATTACATATTGGAAATTTTTGCTTTGTTCGAAACGAATTATTTTTACCCTTTCGCTACTACCATCTATTACAGAAATGGAGCCAAAAATCAAGCCAAATGCTACCGACTCGCTTTTCTCTGTTCGCAAAAAATTGCAAGTTATTGGTCAATATTGTGTTATAATTATAGCTATTATTTTGTCGTGTAATGTAAAAATATAAATTGCATTGTTGAATTAAAAATTATGTCCACTGACAAATTATGAAGAGAAATCATTTTGCTTTTGCAAGCGATGTTACAAAATCGTTTTTGAGACAAAAATCTTGGCCCCGAATGATGAAAACTGCGCACACTTTCGGCACGGTGCTTCGTTCCATGCAAGGCACTCCGCGGCGAGGACCGCCGTAGCGAAAGGGTTAATCTACCGAGTGATTTACATACAAATCGTTATCAGCGCCATGAAGAAGATCTGTATTCCACTTCCGATCACCGCTGCGAATAATCTCGTATTCGTCGGCGGCCGAAACACGTCTCCGTTGACCAATTTCCATCCGGTTTCTTCGATGGTCTCGTCGGATCCTACAAGACTCTCGCTTTCACCTGCGTTGTACCTGGCGATATCTCTACGTAATGTTCGTACCATGATCATTGTGAGAATTCCTGAAAATCCCATTATTATCATTTGTTGTTACTATAGTGTTAGAGATGGAAATTTAGTTGTGACCAAAATTTAAGAAAAAGAAAATTTGAAATATTAGTAGGAGAATTTTGGAAAATTTGAAAATTGTAATACAGCAACTATTAGCAAATATATTGTTATTATTATTATTATAATTATTATTAGTATTGTTATATCTTCAAGACTTAAACTGAATCATAAGAATATGATTAAAGATAATAATAATAATAATAATAATAATAATAATAATATTATATTGTTACCAGAGAGGAAGAAGACTACGACAAGCGAGTTGATGATAGAAAACCAGTGAATTTCGACATCGCTCATGCCCAGGTAAATATCCCATCTGCTGGCCCAACTGACTTCCGATTCTCTCCATTCCACGGAGTAGAGGAACAGCAACCTGGTGCCCTTCGGATTGAGGAACTGCGGGCTCGCTTGCGCAGGAAGGATGCAAGTGTTCCCTTCGAATTGCAGTTGATCGATATCGATGGACTTTGCTTCGACTTCGAACCCAACCACTCGGAATTCGTTTCTGAAATAATAAATAAATAAATAATAAATAAAAAAAAGGAGTCTCGTGGATTCGAGGAATTTCAGTGGAATCTGAACGTACTCTCCATGCTTATGGTAACTTAATTTGAGTTTCAAATAGTTATTGATGTAGGCCCGACCGTTTATCATCCCTCCCAGACGATAGCCGTGATAGACGATAACGTTATTCGTCTCCTTGTGGATCTTCTTCGTAGCCGCTGGCAAATTGTCGATTAATCTGAAACGAGAATTGCTTTGAGCAAGGGAAAGAGAGCGATCGGCTGGAACGAGCCGGTTTTAAGTAGATTGAAATTCTGATTTAAGTGGAGAATAAGTATTTTCCGTGTATTTTTCCCCCTTTTTGGGTTTAATTCTATATTTTTTTATTTATCACTTTTCGGATTTTTGTAATTTCGAATATTTGGCGCGAATCGCGGTTATTTCTTCTGTTAGAGGAAAAATTCAATTAAATTGTGATTCGTTGAATAAATGAAAATAAGAATTCTTTGCAAGTTTCAAATTTGAATTAGAATTTTTGTTGTTGGTTGTAGAAAAATTGAATAGAATTGTTGTTTAATTCAATAAGATGGAATTGATAACTTTTAGAGGTCAATGGTTCGATGAGAAAATTATTAACAGTGTCAATTATTAAGAGTATCATTATTAAGAGTATCAATTATAGAAAAATTTAATTGAATTATAATTCAATGAATAGTTTTACATAAGAAATTTTGCCAACACCAAGGTTCGAATTGAAAGTATTGTTATTATAATTATTGTTGATTGTAGAGAAAATAAATTTAGATACATTTCAATTGAATGTTTGTACAATTGATACACTCGATCAATTCCATTTCCTTAAAAAGCTTACAAATGAACGGTGTATTCGTGTTGTATACGTTCGATTGCACGCTGCGAATCCTCCTCGTGCCAAGTCATTGGGTTTTTCGGTTCGTGGCACAGAAGCTTGCAGCTGATATCTTCACCCATGGCTACTTCGTAGAGTGTATTTACAATTCTGAAACACATCGAAGTACATTGATATTTACTGTAATAGAATATTTTAATTATTTGTAATATTTTAGTATTATTAAATTAATTCTTCCAGTGAAACGCAAATTTGTTTCCATTCGAATTTCCGTTCTGGAAAAATTCTTTTTCATTCGAGACTGGACACTCGAATTTGTGTCCATCAAAACTACACCTTGCGACCTTCGAGTCGCTCGTCGAAGAAGGAACGATACTCACCTGTCGCCTCGAAGAACTTCGCCTAGGTTCTCGGACTTGTAGATAACGGTGCCATTCTTGGGGTAACAAAATCTCAAAGAGTAGTATTCATAGGGCAACTGTGTATGGGTGCTGGTCATTTTAACGGCTTTCACGTCAATCTTCTGCCCCTTTTTGAACTCGACCGGAGCCACTCCAGGCACGTAGAAGGCCTTTGCGAACTGGAGGAACGTCAGCGACAGTAGTAACAAAATACCTCTCCATTTTTTCAACCTTTCCTGTTGCAAAAATAGGAAAAAAAGAAAATCAGCATACAAGGCCGAACGAAAATTCCAAAATTGTTGAATATTGAAAATGCAACCATTATTATTTTTATTACAAGCAAAATTTTGCTAATGGTGATTAGAAGTTTGAATAACGAGGAACCATTTTCCTGATTATTCCAGCTAAAACCTTATTTACGTTGCAATCGTAATTCTTGAGTAATAAGAAGGCTATAAATTATTGTATTTAAAAGTTTACCTGTATTTGTGAAGATATTATAATTTTCAATTAACACCAATTTTATTAATGGTGTTATTTCAGTGACAAAGAAACATATAATTATTATCATTAATTATTTAAGGATTACTTGTAGTTACATAAATATTGCAATTCTTCAATAATGTGGAACAAATTATTCGTGTTAGTTGAATAACACAGAATAAAAATAATTATTGTATTTGTTATTTAAATAATAAAGAACCATGTACCATATTATTTGTTATTCGAATAACATGGAACCAATTATTTCGCTTATTTAAATATTCCCAAACCCATTAATTTTGCCATTTAAGTATCGCACGACCGATTAATCTTGTTACTCGAATAACACGAAACCCATTAACCATGCAATTCAAACAATTAACCAAAATATTATCTAAGGGCTGGCGCTATGTTAATGAACGACAATGTTAATTCTGGATTGAAAAATAACAGGATTTCAATTAATCGCGTTATTCGAGTAACGTGCATCCTCTCAGTAGCGTTAATCGAGATTCATTCGTGTATACGAGTACCTCTGGAATAACGCGAATTTCGAATACGACATAACAGGACTCCGGGATCTTGAATAACACGGAAGCGATTAATCGCGTTATTCGAGGCTCACCCGTACGTATTTACATATAGGTATCATTCGAAACGTATCGCAAAAAGCCGTGTGTGTACGTACACGACACACACACACGCACACATACTCACTCACCATTCTTTGACATCAAAGGCTACAGCCCCGACTTTCACGCGAAACCACCCCTCTTCCGAAATGCCGAGCGGCGTAATTTATATCATAAGAATTCGCAAAACCCACTAGCCGCGGCTCCTGCACGGAATTTGTTTAGCTGCTTCTTTTTGTGTTTATTAGAGCGGACAGTGAAAAAAAAAACGATAGCTATCGGGATTCGGAATACTGCCCACCGACGTTCCACCTCTGTCTGCCACTTTCCATGACGAGTGCCGCTGGCGCCATCTTTAATCGTCCAGTAAAACTCCCTAAAGGGAATCTCTATGAACAGCGTGAACTTTACCGCGAAAGAATTTTGCTTCCGACATTTACGTGTTTATTCCACCGATGAGTCTAAATTTATAACCCGCAATTGAATATTTCAGCTTTTGCAACATAATTATGAAGCTAAAATTATAGAATTTGTATATTTGGATAATATTAGGTCGTCACGGGTGAAACTTGTAAAGTTATCGACAACCTTTGCCTTTTCTTTGTACAAATTTCATCCTTGACGACCTGATAGATATAAAAAAAAGTAAATCTTGTTCATAAATAATGAAGCAAAGGCGTATCGTATTAGGATGTCCCATAAGTTTCTTCCTTTCCGGCTCGAGGTCATACATAGCGTGGCGCGGAAAGAACTTATGGCACACCCTAATATATTACGCGAGTGTGTGCGTGGCGCCATCTCCCAGCCATATACCGAGTCTCTACGTCACCGAGGTTTTATTTGCGAAAAAATCCAGTATGAAGAATCGCATTTTTCGAATTTAATTACAAACAATGGTACAAATCTGAAACGGATCCAGTTATAAATCTATGGAACCGAATTCAAACGATGAATATGCGTAACCGTGACGGTTACATTTCAAATGATATATCACCTCTATTTCATTGCATCAAAGCCGGCAAAGAAAAAAAAACCGCGAGGAATAAATTCGCGCAGTCGAGCTTCCTTTGGTTCTCCACAGAGAGCGCTAGGGATGCTCTTCCGACTCCAACCCATGCTCCAACCACCATCCGTCATCGGTCCCATTCCCATATCCCAAATCCCAAATCCCATCCATTCTCCAGCTCCAGTGGCCAGTCTCCAGTGTCCAGTGTTTAGTCGCGGAGGTGCTTCGAAAATTACTAAACAAGTGACCCCCTAAAGTTCGAGTGCAGCTCTTGCCAGCTTCCGTCGCACTTTTGGTTGGACTATAAAGGAAGAAAGGACGGAAAAAAAAGAAAAGAAAAGGAAGTGCTTTCCAGTTCCAGGAGGTGGAACCCCGATGAGTCCCGGGTAATGGAATCGCGCGAGGTGCTAATCGAAAATCGAGTCACCGCGATTCAGCCACAGAAAGTAGAGATCCAGGGACCTCGGTAATTAGCAGCTTTGTTTCTTTATTTTCCAGGACCAACCCTGAACCCTGTTGTGGTTCGGATCAATGGTCATCTTCGACAAGGAACGGTCCTAAAGAGTCTAGGCCCTGGACTGCCCATCCCCTCCCCTCCCTCTTCATCCTTCCCTCCCTTCAACTTTTCTTTTCTTTCTTTCCGCCATCCCCATGGAAGTCAATATAATGCTTTTAAAGCTTCCACCGGTAGTATACGTATATATGTATATAGTGCTGCAGGAAAAGGAGGCGTTCCAGTTTTTGGGTTTGTTTACATTAACGCCCCTCTTCCATTTTTTAAACTCCAAGGGTCTAGGGATTTGTCTAAATTGTAAATTGTAGGGTGTTGAGAGTCTGAGGCCTTGTTTTCAATTTTCAACCCTTCTTTCGTATCGAAGTCGTGGAATTGTAGGTCCTAAGGGTGGATTTCTTTCAAATTTTATATTTTGGATTTATGTCCTTTAAATGCCTCGCTCCGCCCTTTGGTTCCTAGAAATCTCTATTTTGTATAAATCCTATAAAATTAGGCTCCCATTTATTTTCAAATCTTACTTTGTGCGACGAAATGTTCATTTATTTTCTTCCTTGTACCAAATTCAGTAAATTCTAGGTCCTAAGGGTGGATTTATTTTTATTTTGGATTTGTTTACTTTATTTTAATACCATCACCTTCTGCTCCTTAATACACTGTATTTCATAGAAATGATTTTATAGCAAAATTGGGGACTGAGGTCTCATTGTTAATTTTTATCCCTTCTTTCATATCAAATTGCTGGTATTACGAGATGATGACGATAAGTAATTATTTATTTCTGATATTAATTTTTAATTATTATTCTTTAATGTTTATGTTCACATTATTTACATTTTTAATATCGTATTATTTTATAAAGTCCACAGGGACATGGCTTCTTTTATATTAATTTTATAAATTTCCACAATTTGTTCTTTAACAATTTACTCTTATTATTATCATTATTATTCCTATTGTTCTTATTATTAATATTAATATTGTCGTTATTGTTATTATTGACATTATTGACATTATTATTATTATTATTATTATTATTATTATTATTATTATTATTATTAATACTACTATTGCTATCCTCTCTCGGTTACCAGTACAGGCGATATTGGCTTCGACCATTTAGTGATCAATGTGCGACTCCGCGGACGCTGCCTCCTACGTCCAGAAACTGGGGTACCTGCAGCTCAACGATGAGACCTCACAGTCGTCATCATCCCCGGCGCTACGGCTCTCTGGCTCTTCTCGTCCCGAGGCACAGGTGCCGGTCGCACCGAGGGTTCCAGCCTCCGGTAGAAGACCAGTGGGTGCTATCGAGAGCTTCATAGAGGGCAACAATGGGGATAAGCAACATCAGCATCAGCATCAGCATCAGCATCAGCATCAACATCAACATCAGCAGCAGCAACAGCAACAGAATCCCCAGGACTACAAGATGTACGAACGCGAGAATATAATCGCCGCGTCGAGGTTCGCAACCCCCAAGGCGGTGGAGCAGATCGGTGGGACACCTCAGACCCAAAACCATCGACCCGGCGCGGGTGGCCCCGTTTACGAGAACATCGAGTACTACCCGCAACAGACCACGCATCCTCCTTACTACCATCCGGTGGATTCGAGGAAGAGCCCCAGGGAGAGTCCCCGGGCCTCTCTGGTGGGCGACTCCTACGAGGGTCCTGGATTTCGGAAGGCCCAGCCCCAGGTTCCCACGGGGAACCGGTACCAAACTTCGTCCCCTGCCAAGGAGCTGCCTCCCTACGAGGCCCCGCCGGTTTACGAGAACATCCAGGAGGTGCACCTGTCGGAGTCGATGCAGAACAAGCCGGGGCCCCAGGTGCCCTCCAACTACTACCACCCGACCACCATCAATGGGAGCGATTACGTGGTGATGACGGGCAAGGTCGCGGGCCAAACCTTGACCCAACGCGGCGGCAGCGGTCAACCTCGGACCGGGAACGCCCGGGGCCACAGCTACGACGGATCGACTTCCAGGTTCTCCGACCACCAGTCCTCCAGGAGCGCTTACGTGCCCCCGTCGGAGCTGCAGACCACCCCCAGGAACTTCTCCTTTACTCCGGAACAGCAACAGCAGCAACAACAGCAGCAGCAACAGCAGTCCCCCAGGTCGCATCCTTACCACAGCGAGTCCCCACCGATCCGTCTACCCCCGGAGCCGCACCACTACCGGGGGTCCTTGGACTGTGGGCAGAATTTCCGGGAAAACCAGTACCGACAGGCCCAGACCAACCCCCATTCGCCGGTTTACGGGTCCAGACCCACTCCGGAGCAGAACTCTTCTCGACATTCCCCCTGTTACTCCCCCAACCGGGGGGCCGAGAGGAATTACCAGCAACAGGAATTCCCCGGAACCAGGAACTCGCTGATCTACGCCTCGGGCCGCTCCAACGACACCCTGAGGATAGGTCAGAACGAGAGGAGCTTCCACGCGGAGCCCCCGGAGTCCTCGTCTCCCCTTTACTCGGCCACCAGGGGCAACACGACCATGAGGAACTCCCCGAAGGTCAGCCCCACCCATACCTCGGCTCCCCAGGAGGTCGCGGAACATTCCAGCAGACAACAACAGGCTCCGGTGTCTAGTCCCATCAGAGGACAGATGCAACCCGCCGTGACGAGCGCGTCAACCGTGTCAACCTACGCCGACACCGAGGCGGGATCCCACCCGAGGATCACCAGCCTGCCCCCGGGAGTCACCAGTGGCGTGGCTGGACCTGTTTTCCTCAACGCCGGGATCCCAGTGCTCCAGAAACCTCTGGATCCAGTGGATTCCGGGGGTAGGAAGTCGGTCAGTCCCCCAGTGAAACCCGCGGCTGGGAAGGGGTTGTTGCCGTATAACGTCACTCCGCCGAGACCTTCCGTAAGATCATGGTTTTTATTGATAAGAAAGAAAGGAGGGAGGGAGAGGAGGTCTTGGAAATTACGCAGATTCGATTTTTTTTTAATTGGAAAAACAACAAATTTTTAATCAGTTTATTCTAATTGGAATTGTTTAAAATTAGAAAATGTGTGATTTCGAAGAATCAAATTGGAAAGTTCCTTGGTACGAAATGCAAAATTTGATTTTTTAGTAAAAATTTCAGATACCTATTTTCCGAAAATTAAAATACAATTTTTTCCAATAATTAAGAACCACTTTTTTTTATTGTTTACTAAAAAATTTTTCAGTTGATTTTTCAGTTGAAATTCATGAAATTCGTTTTTTTTTAATAATAAATCCGAGATTTATTTTCTTTTAGAAAGTAAAGTAAACTTAAAATCTATTGAATTAAAGAATTTGATATTTTTTACTTTGTTTTCAAAAAGGTCTATTCATTTGGTTCGATTTAAGGAAATTCCATGTTTTTTATTGGAATATAAAATACGAATTTTTGAGTTCAAGTAAAAGATTCAATTTTTTAAGATAAATGTAATCAATGTGGTTTCGGATTATTAGAGGAATTTTGAAATTTATTTTTATAAATTGAGGAAGCAAAAACAAAATTCTGAAAAATTTGAATTAATGAAACTATTATTCTTATTTATTTATTTTTTTTTTTTTTCAATAAAACTTTCTTAGATTTATTTTCCAATGGTTCGAAAGTATTTGTTTTTTAATTAGGATCCAAAGAAATCAATTATCTTTCGCTTCGAATAACCAAAAAATTTAATTTCGCATGGTAAATAATCGAGAAATCGCTTTCGAGCTTTTTAATTTTCCAAAATTTCTCATCTATGATTTTCGAATGTCTAACATTGGAGTCAAAATAGAATTTTCAAAACATATAACAAAAATTTCAATTCCTGAACTCGAATTTCTTTGAGATTCTCCAACGAGAATCTTTGGAGTGTCGAAATAATTTTTAAACGCCGAATTACGAGTGTAATCATTTCGACGAGTAGAAATTTGGAAAAATGCTTCTTTTCTGAAAGACTTTCTCCTATTACCCTACAATTTTTTTATCATATTAGTTGATACGTTGTCATGCTAAAAAAAAGCCTTTCACTTGATACGATGATTCAGAAGAGGATATTAGTCATCGTTCCTGACTGGTTTACTTTTTTTCTTCTTCATCTTTATATTGGTGAAGAAGGCAAAAAAAAGAAAACCAGCTTTGTAATATCGCACAGAAATGGAATAAACACATTTTGAATTCTGTTTTTAGGGACCCACGGAAGCCGAGAGGAAAATCGAGGAACTCACGAGACAGCTGGAGGAGGAAATGGAGAAACAGGAGGAGGAAGGGGAATATTTTGGTAATTTTGGAATTTCGTTTAATAGGAATTTGAAAGTCATGAATTTTTTTTTTCAAGCTCATGGCATCGAACTAATACTGTAGTTGTTTTTTTCATTTTGTCAATAATGAACCTTGATTGATTATTAATTCGGTTGAAAGAGTATTTTAGTTACTAACAATAATAACAATTTTAATTAGTATTTTTTCGTATATTTTATAGAATTTCGGTTCTTTTGAAACTTTTTCCTGGATTTTCTTTTTATTTTCATACTTTCTAGAATCATTCAAAATTTCTCGCAAATATTTCTGGGCTATTTTTCCTTCGAAAAATTCGAACATGAAATAATTAAATTACTTTTAATTATTTATTTAAATTGATTTTCTCCAGTTGTAATTTTATTTTCCGTCATTCTTGAAATTTTCTTTTATACAATTTCTAAGAATAGGAACGAATTTCCATTATAATTCGGAATATTTCACTTATTTCCACTTTTATTAAAATTATATAAATCCAATAATTCAAAGTCAGGTAAAAATGTTGAGTTTTTTGTCCGAGGTTTCACAAATCCTTCGCTTGAAATGATACCCAACAATTTAAAAAAAAAAATACACATATTTACTTTCTTTTTCTCTCTCTAAAAATAGTAAACCAAAATATTTCAATTGGCACCCTAATTAAAACAATTTTAATTATTTATTTCCCCCATGACAATTTTCTTTCCTTTTGAATCTTCAAATTTTCTTTGATTCCTGAAATGTTCTCCCGTTCAATTTCGAGAAATTGACATTCAATTCGCATTTTTATCAAAATCTTGCAAAACCGAGAATCTCAAAAATCCTTTTGCCATTCCTTTGAAATAATTCGAAAAAATTCGCAGAGTAAAAATTTTTCGAACAAACAAAAAATTCTTCCTCTATGACAAACATTTTTGCTTCTCTAATTCTCGCTTGAATTTTCGAGTTTTCAGTTTTCAATTGATATTCCGGCAGAACGCTTTCGAGAGTTTCGAAATCCGGGTCAGGCGGGAAAAATTCAAGAGCGACGCTTCCGAGATCCGATCCCCGGTCGTGCGACTCAACGAGTTTGGTATTAATGAAATTCATCAGCCTCTCCACGTATCCTGGGCAAAATTGAACATGCAAATGTACGGTCTTTGCGGCATTTCGCTGACATTCACCGTTTCTACCCCACCTACCGCCCGAGTGCCCACGTAAAACGCTGAAGGAGCCGATATTTTATTGATACACCACTCGTTGGCTTTTATCTGCACACTCGAGATTGGCCATTTTCTGCCTCCGATGGACCGAAGTGCCATTACCGAGTCCACGTGTCTCCTCCGACCTGGTCCCATACGAGAGATTCTCGGGTTTCCTGTGACCAATGCGTCTCTAACGCAACACAGACCACCCCACGCAAGTGTTTCCATTACACGTTTCCTCCACACGCTGTGGCAAAACTAATCTCGTTATAGATAGACCAGTCTGACTCGTTCGCGAATTTCATTCTAGTGTCCGTGTGTCTGCCGTTAAACGGGACGTGGATCGTGAAGATAAATGCTTGCGGATAGATTTGCATGAATGAGTGAATGCACCTTTTTTGGCAATTGTTACCATGGCTGGAAGCATTTTGCCGCTTTCTAGTTGTAAGTTCGACCGAGGTTCTCGAAAAATGGGAATAAAGGGACGACTAATTTCATTGCTTGAATTTTCGAAGGGATATTATTAGCATTTGGGCACTATTCACATTTTAATCAATTAAAAATCACTTATTTCCCCCGAAACGACGATATCTTTTTTTTTCTTTATCGATTGCTAAATTAGTAATGTAAAAATGAATAGTGTTTTTTGTGGAGTTACTAATTCTTCTGAGAAATTGAAGAATTAGCAATTTATAAAAAATATAATAATTCTGGAGTTATTAAGATTTTAGTAAATTCAGAAAATAGTAGTTTCATTATTGTTTGATTTTTTTAAGGTTTATTTATTAGTATTTGGGCACGGCTAACTTTTTAATCAATTAAAAAGAATTAATTTTCCACTAAACGATCATTTTTTATCGTTTGCGAAATGAATCATTTAAAAATTAATAGTGTTGTTTAAAAATTACTAATTCCCCCCCCCCCCCCCAAGTTTAAGAATTAGTAGTTCCTGGAAAAAAAACTTACTAATAATTTTGAAGTTAAGTTTTTGCGTAATTTAAAGATATTGGGTTTAGCAAAAAATCCGTTTCGAAATTCTCCAAAAACAAAAAATTTCAATTCACATTTTTTTCTTTTCAATTTACGCGGTCAAATAAAAAAAATATACATTATTAATTAAAATTTGAAACATTGGCGGTTCAGATTTTCAGAAATTCTAGAAAATCTCATAATATTTAAAAATCGATAAGTATTTTATTGATCTTCAGCCGACAATGCAACTGAGAATTCAACAAAAAAAAAAAGAATTTGTTGTACAGCTTCCAAGTAATAATAGAAATAACCAGAAAAATTAATTACAATAATAATAATAATAATAATAATAATAATAATAATGATGATGATGGTGATAATGATGATGATGATAATAATAATAATAATAATAATAATAACAACAAATAAAAATTAATAATTACAAAAAATATTAACATAATTAAAATTACGCAGTTTTGACTTTCAATGCAAACAATACATCATTGATTTCTAAAAGAAGCTTCCGACTCCTTGACATGGAATTTAACGAACGCCAAAACACTAGTCTTGTGATGTATTTTTAAACATTCACTGAGTTCGCAGAACCCCGAGCAA
Source organism: Gasteruption jaculator (assembly GCA_949825005.1). Classification (NCBI taxonomy): domain Eukaryota; kingdom Metazoa; phylum Arthropoda; class Insecta; order Hymenoptera; family Gasteruptiidae; genus Gasteruption; species Gasteruption jaculator. Next base: position 5,189,503 of record OX463764.1, on the reverse strand, counting down.
TTGTTTTCTTGCGCAAATAAAATCCCTCCATTGATTCAGAACTTCAAATAATATTCCAGTTACTGAATTTTTTTTTTCTCGTCACGGATTGTCGGATTCGGAGAATTTCAATTGGAAAATTTTGTACCCAAATTTGGCTTACTTTGTAATAATTCTTAGCGACGATAAAGACAATTGTTAATTTTAACTTTCTTTTTTTTATTTTGCATTGCAGGTATCTGTCATACTTGCGGTGAGAAAGTAACCGGTGCTGGTCAAGCTTGCCAAGCTATGGGGAATCTTTACCATACTAACTGCTTCATATGTTGTTCCTGCGGTAGAGCTTTACGTGGCAAAGCTTTTTATAACGTTCACGGGCGTGTTTACTGCGAAGAAGATTATTTGGTACGTCAATTTCATTCGCTGATTGTGTGTGTAGATATTTAATGTTATTATACTAATCTACCGTACGAAAATAATCTTAATTTTTACGTACATTAATTAAATTTATATATGTATATATATTTTTTAAAAATTTTAATTCTTTAATAGTTAAAATTTTTATTTTCTTTATTTTTATTCATCAGCCACAAGAAATAATAACACTTAAAAATTTAATATTTGATGTTATTGTTTGGGCTTTCGGAGAAAATTTTGATAATTATTTGAAAGGAAAGAATTTCAAATTTCAATAATTATATCTTTTTATTATTTACTATTTGCAATTTGGAACTTCCTTTTTTTAAGTTTCGCTTCGAGATGCAATTTAAAATTGTCTTGCATTCCCTGGAATTTGCAAAAATTTTGATTTCCCCAAAATCGATATTTCATCGATCTCAGAAATTACATATAACGTGATTCTTTGATGCAATTCCATAATAACATTTTTTTCTGAATTTTTTTTGCAGTATTCTGGATTCCAGCAAACTGCTGAAAAGTGTGCTATTTGTGGACACCTCATTATGGAAATGGTAATTTCCACTTGATTTCTTGTAAATCCAAAACGAATGCACTGTTTTACTCCGACGAAATATATTTTCTAGAATTATATTTAAGAGAAAAACGCTTTGAAGCACTTTTGCGATATTTTTCGAAATCCAAGTAACTGGTTGTCCAAAAATTGTCAAATCTTTTACACAAAGCTAACGATTTTTTTTATACATTCGCACTATAAAAAATTAAAAATATTATCAAATATAAAATTTCCGAATTTTAAATCACTAGAAATATGTAAATTCCCCCATGACTATTTTTTCGTCACAAAAAAATACGATTTTTAGAAACTCGAGCCATTAAATATTTATAATATACATAATACATAATTTTGCAACTTGTTGAAGTTACTAAAAATCAAAAGGTTGTTCTTGGATGTTCGAAACTTTTTGAACCAATTCAAAATTGAAACGATTCAAATTCCAAAAATCCTCATACGTTTGCCAACTTTTTTTAATCGTAGATCCTGCAAGCAATGGGTAAATCTTACCACCCTGGCTGTTTCCGTTGTTGCGTTTGCAACGAATGTTTGGACGGTGTCCCTTTCACAGTCGACGTTGACAACAAAATCTACTGCGTAAACGATTACCATCGAATGTTTGCCCCGAAATGTGCATCCTGCGGTAAAGGAATAACTCCTGTCGAGGTAAACGAATTTTTAATAAAATAAATGATTCCAAATTTTCCAAAATACCAAATGTATAAACTTCCCAGAATTAAGATTGTAGATAATATTTTTTTCTCAATCGAGAGAATTTTCAATTCCGATAAGAACCAGAATTTCGAATTTAAGAGAAAACAAAAATTCCCATTAATTTTGAAATTCATTTAATTGGAGGTTTCCATTTTAATTCTAACTCGAGAATCTTCACGGTCAAAAAGAAAAACAGTTTTTCAAAAATTAATTGAATCTTCAACGCGTATAAAAATTCATATCGCTATTTTTGGAAAAATTTTCTTTTTATAAATCGCGTTTTTTTCGGAAAAAAATATTATTTCTTTCGGGGAAAAAATGACGGATCGATTATCTAAATCGAAGTGTCAAATTTTCTGAGTACAAAATCATTCCAAATTGGCAGTGAGATTTCAAAATTTACTACCTTATCCCCTCGAAGAGCGACAGACAATTTGTTTCATTGATTTAATATTTTCGTTAATTAAAAGTATCGCTTTTAAAGAGAGACTGTACATTTTCAAAACATCCTCGAGAAATATTAGCAGCAAAAACCGGTCATTCCAAAAATTCTTTCGCGGTGGAAAAAAAAATCCTAAACTTCCGTTTTTTTTTCCTCCAAAAATGGGATAAAAAATCTACGTGCGGTAATATCAACAAAAAATTTCAAACCAAAAAATCATGAATGATTTCATCCCAAAAACACCGAAATCTCGATTTTAGGGGAAATATCATCGAATCGATGCATTTCCAAAATCTCAGGAATCCAAGAAATGCCACGAATTAACTATTTTCCATCTAAAAACAAAATTGGAATTTTCAATCCCACAGATTCACCAAAAATTTAATTATTTAAATCAAAAGTCGCTCCAAAATCCATTTTTCGCTATATAAAAAAAATTTCGAAAAATTCTTTCTTCGTTTCAGGGAACGGAGGAAACGGTACGAGTGGTTTCGATGGACAAGGACTTCCACGTGGACTGCTACGTCTGCGAGGATTGCGGGATGCAGTTGACCGACGAGCCCGATAAGAGGTGTTACCCCTTGGACGGTAGATTAATGTGTCGCGCTTGTCACATCCAGCGCATTTCGCACACACAGCCGAGAGCACCTCAGCCGGTTTCCGCCAGTTATCAGTTCATGGGATGAATCGGCAACCGGACGTGATACAGTCCGCTCCGGGGGAAAGACTGCGCAGTTATTTTAGCCATCCTATCCGAGGAAGAATTGGTTGTTCGCTTTTTCAAAAGAAAAGTTTGAAGGAAGTGTGAGAAAAATGGGGAATCAAAAAAGGAAGACTGGTATCAAAATATTCAGTGAATGAATGTTTGAATTTTTTTTTACAGAATTTTGGATGTTCGTCGCGTAAATTTGGACGTCAAAAAAATTTTCATCATTTCAAATTTTGAGGTTCCTAAAAAATTTGAAATTTCATCAAATTTCAAAAAATTTGAAATTTCATCAAATTTCAAATATTGAGGTTCCTGAAACGAATTAAAAAGAATTTTTGTAGGTCCTAAAAAAATGAAAAAGAAAATTCGTCCAGGATCTTCTAGAAAAGAAAAAGAAATTTCTTTTAGAAAATTCTAAAAAAAATTAGAAATTTTGTTTAGGTCCTAAAAAAATTAAATATACAATTTTTTTTTTCGTTTCCCCGAGGAAATTATGCGAAATTCTGAAAAAAGAAAATTTTTTTTAGATCCTAAAATAATAAAAATCAATCTTTTGGACCAAACAAATTTGAGTAAATTCGTTTTAGGTTCGAAAAGATCGAAAAAAACATTTTTATTTGGAGCAAAGAAATTTTCAAACAGATTTTTCTGTTTTCGAAAAAGGAGAATGTGGATTTTGACATTTTAAAAATGCAGTAGTTCAATGATATTCTTTTTGCCGAAATCGATAATGATAACTTGGTTTCGGTATTTTTGGAAAGCGGATTAAAAAAGGGTGGGAGAGGGAGGATACTTTTTCGGGAGAATTTGGAAATTAATTGATTCGATGATATTTGCGCTAAAAATCGAGATTTCGATGTTTTTGAGATGATATCGTTCATGGTTCTTTGTTTTGGAATTTTTTGTTGATATTACTGCACGTAGATTTTTTATCCCATTTTTGGAGAAAAAAAAACGGAAGTTTAGGATTTTTTTTTCCACCGCGAAAGAATTTTTGGAATGACTGATTTTTGCTGCTGATATTTCTCGAGGATATTTTGAAAATTTACAGGCTCTCTTTAAAAGCAATACTTTTAATTAACGAAAATATTAAATCAACGAAACAAATTTTCTGTCGCTCTTCGAGGGGATAAGGGAGTAAATTTTGAAATCTCACTGCCAATTTGGAATAATTTTGTACTCAGAAAATTTGATACTTCGATTTTGATAATCGATCCGTCATTTTTTCCCGGAAAGAAATAATATTTTTTTCCGAAAGAACGCGATTTATAAAAAGAAAATTTTTCCAAAAATAGCGATATGAATTTTTATACGCGTTGAAGATTCAATTAATTTTTGAAAAACTGTTTTTCTCTTTTTAACATGAAGATTCTCGAATTAAAATTAAAATGAAATTCTCCAATTAAATGAATTTCAAAATTAACGCGAATTTTTGTTTTCTCTTAAATTCCGGTTTTTATCGGAATTGAAAATTCTTTCAATTGGGAAAAAAATATTATCTTCAATCTTAATTCTGGGAAGTTTATAAAAAAATTTTGGATTTTCATGAAGAAATAATTGAAAAGTGATGTCATTACGTGTTGTAGGAAAATTTGATTCGTACTAATAATCGGTATTAATCAATTAAGTGAAATTAAAATTACGAAGACAAAAAAAATTGGTGGAATTAGGATTTCGGAAGAGATTAATAAATAAATAAATTGCAATCGTAGGTAGAAAGCAATTGTTTGTAATAGAAAAAAAGGGTATATACGATTCTAAAAAATTACAATGAATTAGAAAATCAGCAACGATTTCCGAAATTATTCGATATTTATCGAATTTGAGAAAAATAATGAATTTTGGTATTTTCATGACCTTGTTTTTTATATGAAAAATGTTATATTTGGATTATAGATTATTTGATGAATATAAAGAAATATCGGTACTAGTTGGGTGCAATTAGAATTTTGAAATGAAGGAAGAAATTGCAATTGTAGCTAATTACGTAGTAAGAGAAAAAAAAAAGGTACTTCCGATGTATAAAAAAATAACGGAAAATTCAAAATTAAAGTAATTATAAAATGGTTAAATCAATTTAAAAATTATGATTTATCAAATTGGTAATGAATTCTGGGACTTTCGTCATCTTCGTTTTTATTTTGGAAATTGTTCATCTAAAATTATTTAAAGAAAAAGAATGTTGCTGAAAAAAAAATGAATGTCGGTACTAATTAAGTGGAATTAGAATTTCGAGCAAAAAGAAAGAAATTGCAATTGTGGGTCGAAAAAAAACGTACTTCCGATATATTAAAAAAAAAATAATTAATCGGTGTCACCAGGATGGGCAAGTTTGAGTTGCGCGGGCAACTGTGATATATTTTCTTAGCATAATGTCTTAATTTTATTGTATTTGTCGATAATAATTAATAATAGCTGTTAATTGATATTATCGGGGAGGACCGATCTTGGCTCCATTTTTTTGGATATAAATATTATTATTCGTCGTTTTTGACTTTCGTGTAAATATTATGCATCTCATTTTCGGCCACTCGGTTCTCCCATTGGCTAATTTTTTTTTTGCTATCAATTTACACGGATGCTGCTATCGAATATTTTACAACGTGATTGTTAGGCATTAATTACAGTTAACAGTATTCTTCGGATTTTCGTGGATGAATTTGTATAAAAATTGCTAATTTTTTATAATTATTTTTTTTGGTGTCAAAGATGGAGAAATTGTGGAATTGCAAAATTCGTACTTGATTGCAAGGAAAATTGCAGTTAGAATTTTTCATTCTTTTCTTCTTCAAATTTTGGGAAGAAATAATTCATTATCATTTTTTTGTACATTTTAGAAATTTGAAATTTTGAAACAAAATTGAAACGAACTTTTTTATGGTCCTAAAAATATCAAACAAATTTTAAGCAAATACAAAAAATTCTTATGCCTTTCTCTTCTAAAAAAACATTTTTTCAAATTTTTTTTTTCAAGAGAAAGAATTTGGATTTTTATTTTTTTGAGTTAAATGGTAAGAAAAATATATTGAATAAAATAGTAGTAAAAAAATATGGAGAAAAAAAAATTCTTTGCAATTTAATAATTTTTGTTATTCCACAAAGGAATGGAATTCTTAGAAATTTCATTTTTTTTTCATCTGCGAGCAATGTTTTTTCGGCGATTCGCTAATATTTCCGAAATCGCGAAACAATTTCTTCTGTACGTTCCAATTACTTGTTATTTTTTAAATAATTTTTGCTTTTGAAGAAATCTTTACATTTTTTTGAAAAAAAAAAAGAAAATGCGATAGAATATGGATGAAATGAAAAAAGGCAGAAGAAGAACAAATGTTTGTTAGTGCTTTGAAATGTGAGGAAAAGATGCCCGAATGACGCACAATTTATGCTGCCAAAAGAAAATAAAAAAAACAAAACAGAGAAAAAGAACAAAATGTTTAGAATTTAGAAAAGTTCAAAATGTCCTAGAAGGGTAAAATTTTGAAATTTGTACTATTGATATTTTTAGTTGTACATATTATAATTAATATTATTATTTTATTATTATTATCATCATCATTATTATTATTATTATTATTATTATTATTATTATTATTATTATTATTATTATTATTATTTTAATAGTTACTACGATAACGATAAACCATGTGTAGATCAAAGTACAACTTTTATTTAACTTGCGTTATTTACGTGCGATTCTCTGGATAATAAAATGATCATGAAAAATAATTGAATTATTTTTTTTGTCTTTTTTGTGGATTCTCATTTTTCCCAAACTGTACCTAAAAGTTACTAAAAGTTATCAAAAACTATGAAAATCATTTGGAATTTTAGTAACTTTGAATTTACTAAAATTATTAATTTTCACTAAGAGTTGTTAAAAGCTCAATCAATTCTAATAATTTTACTAATTCAAAATTATTGAAATTGCAATGAATCACTCATAAAACAAGTATATTTAATTCAACAAATAATAGCTACAATATTTTAATTAGTTTGATTAACTAAATAATTAATTATTTATTCCAATAACTATAATATACTATAATTATATCATTAATTTTAGGAAGTAATTTTGTCGGAATTAATTATTTATTGAGTAATTATAAGCTGAAATTAATTAACCAATAATAACAATAATAATAATAATGATAAAAAAAGACCAAGTTCAAATTTTTTAGATATTTCACTTTGATATTCGACGAATTATCTATAATGAAAATTTCCCATCCTAGGAAAAAAAAAAACAGTGGAAAAAAAAGATTCTGTTTAAACAATGGTAAATAAAACGAATCTTTCAAATGAAAACCTTCTTTCTTTTCATTTTTCATGCTTTTACTTTTGTCATCACCTTCTCTTCGATTACAATCGAAACGTTTTTTTTGTTGGGCTCATTTTATTTCTATGTAATAAATACTCTGATAATAAATATTTCAACAACGAGGAAAAAACGGAAAATTATATGATATTTTTTAACCATTTCGGGAATACTTTTCCACAAAAGTTGCAGAATATTATATATATATATATATATTTATTTTCTCTTTCTTTTTATTTTGAAACAGGAAAATATATCGCTGAAAGTATTAGTTCCATTTTCTATACAAAAAACGAATAAACTTTATACATATAACAATTTAACACTACTTTCCCTTGAAATTAGACCAATTTCAAATTTCTTTAATTTTATAAAACCGAAATTCGAGCCGATTTTATCAAATCTAAGCGAAGAATAAATTTGAGTTGATTTCAGGCAAAGATTTACTTACTCTTTTTTTTGTTAAATTTCTGGAATTTCGAATTTCGAATTGGCGATAAAAATTGTCGATAATTTGGAAAAACTGGAACTTCGTAAATATATTTATTATTGAATTAAAATATTAAAATACGGCAGCTGTTTCCGAATACCGGCGGTAAGTGTCTCAAGTTTAGGGAAAAATCGTTTCGATCTTTTTCTTTTTTTTCTTCTTAATTTCATTTTATGCAAACCAAAGCGCCTAAATTTGACGTGACGCTACGTTTTTGGTGGGTCTGGTTGTTGCTCTGCCTTGAGTTGCCCTGTCTTGCCGAACTTTGCCTTGAGTTGTTCCGCACATTTGCTGTTTAACGGTACTCCCTGAAGAAGAGAAAAAAATGTTAGCGCAAAGAGCAAAAAAAATAATCGAGAACGAAATTTTTGGGAATATTTGTATTTTCGAGGATTCATCGATATCGAATTTTACAAATTTCGTCGTTTTCGAATTTTCAAGGTTTCGTTGATTCCGATTTGAAAAAATCTTGAACGGCAACTTGGGACATTTGGAATTTCCAGAATTTATGAATTTTCAATTTCATGAATTTTTCAATTTTTTTTAAGTCGTTTTTGAATTTTCAAAACTTCGCTAATTTTAAATTGAAAAATATTTGAGATTATAATTCGTCATTGTGCATTTAAAAAATGAATCATAGGGAAATTCTATGAAGAAACAAAATAAAGAGAATTGTTACTAGTTTCTATTTTTCCTAATTTTTATTTGCATGGAATTTAAAAAAAAATGTAGCGAAACGTAAACTACCGCAACTATTTTGGGAAAAAAAATCGTAATTGGAAAAGAAAAAAAAAGAGTTAATTAGAAACTGATTGATTCCTGAAACCTACGCAATTTCTTACTCACAAGCTGCTACGTTAGGTTAGCGTGTAAAGAAAGAGAAAACATTGGGTCCCATCTCTTTTGTGTTTCCAAAAATTAAGAAGAAAAAAATGGGAATTGTTTCAGGTAAAAGCGCAAACTCTCACCTTCTCACTGCTCGTATTTTTCGGCTTCAAGTAACCCAGTCTACTGAGAAACCTAATACTCATTGTTGTGCCGCCTGAAAAACAGAAAACGAATTTTAATATAATTTTTCAAATTGTTGTTGTTATAATATCGTAGAAATTCCGATTCTTCGAATATTATAAAAATTGGTTATTAATATTTCAACGACAATTCGAAGAATTTCTAATATTATAACAAATTCCGCTAAATTTGGATTTTCTATAATTTAATATTAATAAGTAATTTTAGTGGAAATTCAAAAAAATTTCTAATAATATAAAAAAAAAACAATATCAGTTAATAGAAGTGATAATTTTCGTGTTGCAAGAAATTTTGTTGGTAGGAATTTAAATCAACATTTTTTTTAATTTTCGTAATTCACTACAAATCAGTCTTTTTTTTTAGAATTAGACTTTAATGGAAATTGTCTAAGAATTTTTATTATTGAAAAATAACGATATCAGTGGAAATGGTAATGACTTCTAATATTGTGAGAAATTCCATCAGTAAAAATTACAGGAAAATTGAATTTTTCTAAATAACCATAGAATTCTGTGTCTTATCGCTCAAAGATTCCTTACCGATCGTCACCGTGTATCGCAAAGGTGTGAATATTTTGTAAAGAGCGTAAGCTATGGCCCAGTGTCCAGCACTAGAGCCACGCAACATCTCCAGGTACCGTTCACTCAGGTTCAGGTACTCCATAACACTGGCAATATCCACGCCACTGGAAAAAAACAAATTAAATAAAATTAAAAATTTGCAAAATTTCTATTTGTTTTAATTTCAGTTTTCCACGAAATTTTAGGATTTTCAATTATTTAGTAATTTACGAATTTGATAAGTCCAGAACCTCGAAGATACCAAATATGCGAATTTTCAATTTTTTCCGAGTTTTCCATACCAAGAAAATATATAAAGCGGAATAAATAATATTAAAAATAATACATAATTCTTTCGATCCCCAAAATTCCAAGAATAATCATGACAAAATTTATAATACATTTGAATCATAGTTTTTTATCATTATTAATTTTTTTAATTAGAAATAAATTTTTTTGCACCTTCAGTTAATTTGATATAATTAGTAATTGGTAATTAATTAAAATTCCATTTATACTTTTTGGCAGCGATGTAAAAGATGCTGATCCAGCCAATGGAAGTGACGACATGCACGGGTACTAAAATGTGCCAATAGTCCTTTGCCATTTGTTTCATCTTTTGAAAAAGGGTGAGTTTCTTGGTCGAAGGTGGATTCTGGCAATCTTTACTGGGTTGTTCGGAGGAATTGCTGTAAAAGGCGACATCGTGCCTCCAGGTTGGAGTTTCGTAAATCGACTCTCGGAAATTATTCTTGTAACTGTTTAGTATGTAATTACTACTGCGAGCGATCTGTTTTGGATACCGTTCTGAAATTATACAAAAATGGCAAACTTATTTTTTAACAAAATTTTGTATTTTGAATTTGCATATTTCACGATATAAAAATTACCAGTATGGCAAAATATGGGTAGTCTTTTCAAAATTCGAAGATTTAAAGTGAAACGCCAGTTTTGGAATTTTAAAAATTCACAAATTTTTGGATCTCAGAGGTTTTGGTATTTCAAAAGTTTTGGGCTTTGGTCGATTTGAATTTTTGAAATTTCAACGTTTTTGGATTTTTAGAACTTCAATTATTTCAAATTTTTAGCAATTAACCGATTCCTTCTTTTCCAATTCTGAAAATATTATAAAAATGTTCTTTTCGTTAAGTTTTGAAATATTTGTACCTTCGGGAAATTTCAAACTTCTGTAATTTCATTGATTATGTAATTTTTTAAGCTTCGGAAATTCACGATTTATCGTATATTTATTTATATTCATTATATATTCCCAAACATTTGAAATTTTGTTAATTTTCTAATTTTTCCAATCACCCCAATTATGCTTTATTTCTCCAATTATGCTAATTTAGTTGAAATCCGGAGCATTTCTTTTTCGGTGTCCCAAAAAAATTACAAATCGCTTTGGATGAAACTCGCGGAGGACGTTCGGGTCGCCCTGTACGTCTACGAGTTGGAGCGTTCGGCAGCTGCAATCGATTGGACTTCTTTCCCGGTGCGAGTCCCATTCGACCTGAAAAACCAGTAAAAAGAGCCGATTGTTGACTCACCTACTAGTAACCGACTGGCGTAGCATCTGTTGTGGTTCCTGTAGAAGAGGCCGGAACTCGAGGGTGAAAACTTGAGGGCCTTGGAGTTGACGATTGCAGTTGAGAACCTCAACCCACGTCCATAGAAGAGCTCCATTCTGCAGCTGCAGAGGTGCAGCTTCCTAACCACAAAATTGCTTATCTTTTTTCTAGAAGGAAAAGGATCAAATAAAAAAGTGATGCAATTGCACGAAAATGCAGTTGCTGAAAAAAAATTAAAATTGGAATGCAACTTTCGAGGCAATTTTACCTTGGGTCGAATTCCTCCAATTTTCAACGTATTTGGAATCCAAGCATGTACTTATATATATTGATATTTAACATAAACTGAGTGAGTGAGTGAGAGAGAGAGAGAAAAATTAGAAATCACGTTGTTTCCATCCTCGTCTTACCAAGTGCGACCACATGGCTCTGAAGTTGCCGGTAAGCAACGGAAGTCTTTGAAGTTGCAGTTGATTTCAGATTCTCGTGGATCCGGAGTTTGAATTTCTCGGCGGCAAAAAACCTGAAAATTGTTATTCTTATTAATATTGTATATTAACAACAATAGTTTATTTCAATTATCATAATTATTTTAATTTTTTTTGTTATTATAATTATTAAAAAATACTATCCTTAAAAATTATTAAAAATAAATATTACAAATTAATTCTTATTATAAAAAAATGATAATATTATTATTATTATTATTGTTGTTGTTGTTGTTGTCAAAATATAGATATTGTTTTTCCTGATATTATTTTTGTTGTTATATTGTTATTAAAATTTTATTTAATTTAACGATTTAGAATATGAAATGTTCCAGTTTTGGAATTTAAAAGTCCTGGAACTTTAGATTTTGGAAGTTCAAAATTTTGGAAATTCAGTTTTGAAAATATTAGGAAAGTTAGTTTTTATCCAGGAATTTCGGATTTTTTAAAAACATCGGGATTATTAAAATTCTTAATTTATTTATTTAATTGTTTCATCTAGGAATTTTTGAAATTTTCTATAATTACTAAAATTTCGCTGTATCAGTAATTTTGACATCATAAAATTTCGAAATATTTGTAATAAGAATTTTCAAATATGATACATGTAACATCATTTATGACGCAGTGCGGTAATTTGCTGAGTTGGCAGCTCTGTAAATAGTAAACACATAGGGAAATAATGGAACATCGCTTCGTTCCTCTTATCAGGAAAGAAAAGGAGGAAAAAAAAGAGTCAAGACATGATCATCTGGAAATTCGAAAAGAATTCCGTTCCTTTTCCCCAACTCTGCCATTACCACATACGTCATACATATATATAAATTCCTCGACTTGTCTTTTACGTACGGTTTATGTATGTATGTATATATATTAAGGGACAGTAATGATACTTCCGCGAATGTTTTTCGCAAGGATAGGAAGATTGCAGTCCCTCGACCCCAAAAAGTACTACACCATCGCTCGATTTTTGCACAGTTCATGCTCCAGAAGCGGGCAAAGTGGCAAAATGGCGAGCGAAGTCGAGAAGGCGCAGGCCGCCGTTCCCGGCGGGGACACGATTTTCGGCAAAATCATACGCAAAGAAATACCGGCAGACATCATCTACGAGGATGATCAGGTGAATATGTCTTCGTTTTATCGATCTCCGGGATTTCCGGCTAATGGGCCTTTTTTTTAAAATAATTATGTGGCGAAAGTTTTTTTTTGTTGTTGTTCCGAATGGAGATGAAGATTCTTCCAGAAAAAGATAATACACACGTACAGGGAGATTGATTGATTGATTGATACTCTACTTGCCGTAGCGAACTTTCAGCAATTCGGAAAAACAGTTAATAATTAAATATAAAACGGATTTTAACAATGCGGGAAAAAAAATAGTAAATTTACAATAGTAGTCAAAGAGTAGAATAGTACAAGTTAATAATTTTGTAGAAATTAGCAAACAAATTACATAGGTATAATTATCATTATAAGTTTATATAAATAATTCCAAATTATCGCCAATTGAGAAAATTTTAAAATACTTCTAATTTCACAAATATCTAAAACGTCCAGTTTCAAAAAATCTAAAATATGTACAATACCTAAAACTGTTTTTTCCCTTTTTAGTGCCTCGCTTTCAGGGACATCATGAAACAGGCTCCGGTTCACTTTCTGGTGATCCCGAGGAAACCCATATCTCAGCTGTCGAAGGCCGAAGACGAGGACTCGGCTTTACTGGGACACTTGATGATCGTCGCAAGGAAAGTGGCGAAACAGGAAGGTCTGGATGACGGATTTCGTTTGGTGATTAACGATGGAAAGAACGGCGCGCAATCTGTTTTTCATCTCCATCTGCACGTCCTGGGAGGCAGACAAATGCAATGGCCACCCGGTTAATTCAGTCGATATGAGAAACCAAAGCAAGACGCGAACTGCGTCCAACCGCATTTTGCGAGGAATCGCCACAAAAATAAAAAGAATCTGGAAATGGAATAGACAAATTACTGCAATAAAGCTGAATCATTTCTGATGGTTGGATGGTTATTAAAGAAGAGGTTTTTGGAATTTCAATTCGAATTTTTGGAATTTTTATTAATGAAGAGGTTACACATTTTTTTTTTCAGATTTGGGGATTTTGGGATTTTTAAAATATGATAGGAATGTTGTAATTTGTTTACAAAATTGGAATACATTTTAAAATTTCGGAATTTTAGTAATTTCGAAGATTTTGTGTGTTAGCATTAATATTTTTAGAAATCTTAAAATTTTGGAAATTTACAAATTTTTATTTCACAATGGCTGGAATGTTACAACCTTAAAGAGCATTTGTAAAATTGAAATATTTGGTAGCGTTAGTAATTGTAGAAATTTTGAGGTTTTGTGGGTTTTAGATTTTTGAATCTTATGATCGTTCGTAAACATTATATTCGAATTCGATTCCTCCTTCTTCTTGGATCCCTTGTGGTACTTCCGGATCTCTGCAATTCACAGCATCAAAATAATGGGAAATTTTGCACTTAAAAAAAGAAGGCAAGAAACAACAACTTACTGGACCAACTTTAAGTCGTGTGGTAATTTGGGAAAGAAGGTGTCGCAATCGAAGTCTTTTTTTATCCTCGTTAGGTACAATTTCCCAAAATTTGGAGATTCCATCGCAGCCTGGAGAATAAAAAAAATTAATTATAAAAGTAATAATTGGCAGTAATTATAATATAATAATATTTACAATTTTTATTATAGTTATTACATAATTATTTTATCATTATTATTATTTTATTATTATTATTTAGTTATTTTACTGCCATTTATTATAATTTTCATTGAAAACTTCTACAATATAAACACATATAAGGGCGAACCTTGTAGACGGAACTTCCTCCTATCACCCAGATCTTCTCCACGGTATCTTTCAGTGGTGGCTTGGAAATGAGTTCCAGAGCATCGGGGATGCTTTTTGTAACAATCGCATCGGTTCCGAAATCTCTGAAAACATATTTGCCCTTATCGATCGCCACTTGCAACTTTTCCAAGTTGCGAGTGAGGTAATTTGGAAAAAATAAACGAATACATAAGGGGCAAATCAGTAATAAATAGAATCAAGTAAATTATTTATATGTATGGGTGAAGCATTAAATAATCGGGTTACAGGTTTTGGGATGATAAGACGACGTTGATACGATTCTTCAAGGGTTTGAACTTCTTCGGAATACATTCCCACGTTCTTCTTCCCATTAAAACGACATTTTTTTTATTAGGATCTTTTGTCTTTGTGGTCATGCTGGTAAAAAATGCCATTTCGCTTCTGAAAAAAAGATTTATGTATGTATTTATACATAAATGTATATCTATTCAAGTTTCTTATAATGATCATAACTTCTGTGTAGTAATAATAATAATATTAATAATAATAATAATAATAACATAAAAGATTAATGATAACAATAAAGGCGACAACATTAATAACAATGCGAATACCAATTAGGAGCCGCATATGAATCAAAGAAAACCGAAAAAAGCAATGATAATTAATAATCTCACTTAAGACGCCAGGGTAAATCGCCGTTGATACCGATACCCATATTCTCAGCCGCTGCTGCGATCAAGTTCAATTTCAGCTGCATTTCGATCACTGGAGACAGGACAGTCCTTCTTTCCTTCTTTCTCTCTCTCTCTCTCTCACACACTTGTTTGTCGATCTAACGTTTCGCGATTATTAATGAAATTTTTCGATCATTCATTCTTTCATTCGTGTCTTTCCCACGCTTCTAAGCACGTGATTGCCGATTATTGTTGCTACTCTGACGTATCTTCATATAGATACGTATATATATACATATACATGGGTTTGGCGGGAATTCTATATACTGGAAACTCGCGTTTTTTGGGAGTTATATACATGTATACACATAGCAACATTTATTTGTGTATATCAATATATATATATATATATATATATATACATAATATTATTATCTTTATTGTTATTGTTGTTATTGTTATTATATTTTGTGACAATTGAAACTCAAAAATTATTATTATTATTATTATTATTATTATTACCGTTGTTATTATTAACGATAATTTCGAAAACTTGCTACTTTCGCGCCAGTGAAGCCATCAAAGGAAGTTATGACGTCATCGGCCGGCAAATTCCTCTTTCCCGCGTTATTTTCGCGCCAAATGTTGTGTTCCGAGCCCCGACGATGGCCCGATCGACGATCAAATCGTCCAGTTGACGTTGTTGGTTGGTGCATTCGTAGTTCTTTGCAACGTACACATTTGGAGAAAACGACGCAGCGGAAATTCGTCCAAGAAACATGAGACGCTCCAAGCAGAATTGACCCGATTTCGCTTTTTTTTTTTTAAACAATTTGACAATCTTCTAACCCCGAACGAAATCTGTATCTATATACAGATATTTATTGCATTTAAGTAGTGGTAAGTCCGGATTTGCAACAGTAGTATTGTGTGTGTGTGTGTGTGTGTGTATATGTGTATGTACTTGGTACAATAGTTTTATTTTGTTACAAAGAATTATTGAAATTTGCAAAAAGTTCCTCCCAGACTCAAAGAAAATATTACGAAGTTTTCAGTGAGTCCTTTTCGGCGAAAGTCTGTGATATTATCAAAAATTTCGGAAATTCCAAAATCTTGTAATTTCTAAAGTTACTGAGTTTGTAAAATAAGTTTCACGGTTTATTAATAAATTTATTATAAAATTAGGAATTTTAATACATTTCCAGACTGAAAAGTAGAAAAAAAAGCGACGACATGAGCGTACAAACCACTATCCCCTTTAACATCCGAAAGAAGTGCTTCTACGGAGCCTCCAGTAAGTGCCAGGCTCCGAAACTACCCGAAAAGGAGCTTCCAGCTACGCTTGCAACGACGACAACCCCAAATGTAACGAGAGATTCGACGACCGGTCGATTCAAGTACGTGCCGACGGTGAAGAAAATCGTGTCTTTCTCCAGCAGCGATTCCGAAGATTCCTCGGATGTGGAGAATCTAGAGTCGGCGAATAAAGACGTGGGCTTTTCCTCGCCGCGAAGAAGAAAACCCGAAAATCATGGTAATTCTTCCGAATGGGATTCCAGCGTTTTTCCTTTTTACTCGACTAGAGATTCGTATACTCCAGTACAAGTCCAGAATTTCATTTAAAATGAATCGCAACTTGAAACGAAATTTCGAATTTCTTTTAAAATTAATTCGGATTTCAAATGAAATTTCCAATTTTGTATAAGGTTCCTAACCGATTCGAAGTAAATTACCAATGGCACCTAAAAACTACACATTCCACGCTTCAAAATTAATTCCAACCCCTATTATATCTCTTCGCAGGATCCAAATCCAAGGATTCTCTTTGCTGCTCGCCTCCGAAACAAAGACGCTCGGAGCCTTCGACCGCCCTGACACCCTCGACTCTGCTGAGTCGGGTCAACCTGCACGAGGAGTCCGGTTCCAGGGAACCCCCGCTTTCCCCCAGGAAGCTCTTCGCCACCGAGAAATATCGTAACGCCCGGAAGGCTCTGCACAGCTCGAGGACGGACAACCTTCCCGGGCGAGAGGACGAGCTGCGGCAGCTCCGGGAATTCATAAACGAGCATCTGGAATCGGGGACCTCGGCCTCCCTCTACGTGTCGGGACCTCCGGGTACCGGGAAAACCGCCAGCTTGGCCAAGGTCACGTCCCAGCCCGAATTCGCGTCGAAGTTCCGGAACGTCTACGTGAATTGCACGAGCATGAAATCGGCCACGGCCATCTACGGGAAGATCCTGGAAGGCCTGGGACTGGAGCAGAGCGGCAAGGTCACCGGCAGGAACTGGAAGCAGTACATCGAGAAGCAGCTGGACAACCTGGGATCGAAGAAGTGGCTGCTGCTGGTCCTGGACGAGATCGACCAGCTCGAGAGCAGAAACCAGTCGGTGCTTTACACCATCTTCGAGTGGCCCAGGCGGCTGCGGTGCCGACTCCTGCTCGTGGGGATAGCCAACGCCCTGGACTTGACGGACCGCATCCTGCCCAGGCTCCAGGCCAGGTGCGAGCTGAAACCCAAACTCATGCACTTCGCGCCCTACAGCAAGGCGCAGATTTACAATATCATCTACGACCGGCTGGAGCGAGCGGACGTCTCGGACGTCTTCACGACCACGGCTATGCAGTTGCTAGCCGGGAAGGTGGCCGCAGTTTCGGGGGATGTCAGGAGAGCCCTAGACATCGCCAGGAGGGTCATCGAGTTGGCGGAGGCCAGGAAATCCGCGCAGATTTTGCAGCCTTGCGAGGAGAACCCTGCTGGTGGGGATTTTGTTGAATAGGACAATAATTGATTGATTGATTGATTGATTGATTGATTGATTGAATTTATTATTAAATATTCGGATATTTTAAATTGCCGAATTCTAATTTTTTTTTTAGTCAGGAGTACTGATATTTGCTAAATGGAAAATATTAATATTTAATAAATGAGTTATTGCTTTAGTGAAAATCAATTGATCTTGAAACTGTCTTTTCCAGAGTCGGCGGACAAAGAAGGAAAATCGAAACCGTCCACGGCAACGAGCGACAAACCGGTAGCTGCGGATCTCAAGGAAGTCATGACTGTCCTAAACGGAGTCTACGGTGGAACTCAGTGCAACGTCGACAAGGACGACGGCAGATTTCCTCTGCAGCAGAAATTGCTACTTTGCTCGCTGGTCCTGATCCTGAATCACGCACGTAACAAAGACGTGACTGTCGGAAGGGTAAGATATGTAGATACTCATGAATTAACTCGTTGGGGCACGATGGGATTAAAAGTGTCCCACCTTTTTGATGCAACGTAATACATGCTGGGACATTTTTAATCCCACCTCGTAATTTTGCAATAAATGCAAGTCCATAGGTTTATATTTCGTCTTATTTACGTAAAGCAGTTGGTAATATATTCAACCAATGTTACAACAAATTCGATTAAATAATTATTATTTTTGCATTTTTTTACATTATGCGATACCTTTGTTATTAAAAATATAACAATTTTGTTGAATTTCAAACGCAATAAAATTCTCTGCGCAACATGGGTCTATTTTATGACCTAAATTCCCGTGCCGCAAAGAGTTAAATAGAAATTTCGGAATTTTACAACAATTCTAGAATTCACTTTCCACATTTTTTTTGAATTTGTATACTTCGTATAAAAATTTGAAAATTCGAAAACTATATAAATTTGTCCAGGAACCTTTCGGATTTTCGAATTTACACTCGGAATTCTACTGGAATCCAGAAATAATAAAAACGTCGATTTTCGAAATCCTAATTAAAAACTCGGAAATTGGAGGTTTACGAAATTTTCAAAGTATTTTATTTTCTCTGTCACATTTTGAGAAATCGACTTATGGAAAAATATTAAAAATGTAAAACTATTGTATTATAATTTATTTTAACACTATGCCGTCCGGCGGCACCACGTTGGTGCCATGCGAAAACTATCGGGCAAGCGCCGGTGGCACCACGTTGGTGTCGTATAATAAATTTTTATTACTATTTTATACCGGCGCCAAACGAAAGAATCCCGATCAGACGCGCGGACGGCAAAGTGTTAATTAATCATTGTAATGTAATTTAATTTTATTTAATTCATTTTTAATTTTTTTAAAAATAAAATTCGTCTGTTTCAGCTGTATGACGTCTACAAGAGGGTTTGTACAAAGCGCAACATTTACGCGGTGGACATTTCGGAATTCGTGGGTTTGTGTTCCTTGATCGAAACTCAAGGGGTCATCCGGATGTTCGGTAAAAAGGAACCAAAGTTATCGAAAATCGGACTGCAATGGGACCAAGAGGAGCTGGGGAAAGCCCTGCGTGACAAAAATCTCATGGCTGAAGTAATCAACGACGTTTCGTGTCTCTAAGAAACTCTTCAACGTTTCATGAAACTGATAAGAAACTCGTACGAACCCGATTTTGGGGAAATTGTTGAGTACCGAGACAAATTTTCGACGAAACGTTGATGTTCGAGTCCTAAAAACATTTTTTAAGGCCGACTCCAAATTGTCGACGAATTCTAGAATTCGGGATTTTAGTTTACGTGGAATTCAGAATTTTCGAATTTTTGGAAGACACGAAATGCCTCAATGACGTTTCGAAACTTAAAAAAAAAGAAGCAGAATTTTGAAAATTTTCGTTTGAATTGAAACTTGGAAATTTTCGAATTTTTAGATGAATTACAGAATTCTACAATTTGGTTTTTTATTTTCAAATTTAAATAAAATTTCCAAGAGGAATTCCAAAATTGGAAAATGAATTTCGGACAATAAAAAATCCCGTGGGTTTCGATTTTTTAATTTTTTTTACCAAAATGTTATAAAATTCTAAAATCCTAGATTTTAATTTTAATTTAACTGTTCAGTGAATTTGATAAATTGCGGAAAACATATTTTGAGAAGTCGAGAATCAGCTTCGAGGTATCATAGTTTTTAGAATTTTCGAAATTATTTTGTAACATTTTGAAAATTTCTTATTAGGGAATTCAAGTACAATTATATATAATATTAACGTTGACCATCGATTTTCATTTTTCTTTTTTGTATGCAAATTTCGCAAAATTGACTGAGACGAAAAACAAAAAGGAAGAAAACCAAAAATGATTTAAGAAAAATCAAAACTCTTTTTATAGTAGGATGGAAATTTCATAAATTTCACAATTTGACAATTGTCGTTAGAAGAATGATTGATTATTGATTATTGAATTTACAAATCTGACTCGAAACCTTTTTTTTACATTTTTTGACTAGATTTTTCAATTATTATTATCATCATCATTATTATTACTATTTTCATTATTTTTTAAATATTTACAACAATGAGAATAAAACTGATGATGATAATAATATTACTTCTATTATTATTATTATTATATTAATTATTATTGCATAGACAAAGAGATTAATGTTAAAAAAACTGAACGTAATATTTTTACAAAAATTTATGGAATCGAATTTGATAATAGATATCGATAAAAAAATAAAAAATTCTTTTTATTTTTTTCCCTTTCTTTTTCGTTCGCTTATTTTTCGGCAAATTTTGGCTGCTGTTATCCTTCGGTCCTTCCTTTCTCCCTTTTTTTATATTGAATTGCAACAAAAACTACAATTTCTTATCATTTGAAACTGCAGGAATTTCAAATTTATGGAAACTCTGGCATTTGTAGAAAAATCAAAAGTGAAAATAAAATTCGATTTAGTCCTTTTAGGAATTTTCCGAAAAAAGAAATTCGACTGTGTTGATTTTTTTTTGTAAAAAAAAAATCGAGGGCAGAGAAATCGGCTGCCTCTCCATTTTTTACATTCCAATTTTATTTATTTTATCTATATAATAATTACACAAATAATCGAAGTCGAATAAATTGGTTTTATGTAAAAATAGTAGCGTGTGTTTTTTTTCTTTTTTTTTGTTTTCCATCAAAATTGCAAAGATTTTCATTCGGAAAAGGAAGAAGAACTGAATACAAAATTTCGAAATTCGACCTAACGAAATTCTCGAGTTCGAAAAGAACAACAAACTCGTTCGTTTCATTCTTTTTGTTTTCAGGATTTTTCAAAATCCTCCTCCGATTAATTTCAAATAAAAAGGAACGAAAAATACATCGTATTTTTTTTCTTCATTCGGAGTCTACATATTTTGTACGATTCCCAAAAATTCTACAAAGAAATTTTTTTATACACATATTGACAATTTTTCTTGAAAATTTTTCCTTCGAAGATACGATTTGAATTTTTGTAAATTAATTCGACGCACAATATTCATTTTCGAATTTACAATTTTTTTAATTAGTAATTTGTAGTTTTTCCTTGATTTCGAAATTCGTCGAAATTTGTATATTATTATTTCGAGCTCTCATTTTCTGAGAGATTCCCTAAAACATGAAATTTTCTATCTTTTTTCTTCATAGGAATTTTCAAAATATTCGAAAATTTCCTAAATCCACTGATGGAACAAATTTAGAAAAACCCAAAAATTCCCTGATTTCTGGAATTTCGATACTCTTTTTTTCTTTTATAAGAATACTTTGTTTTGTGGGAAAATTTCAGTCATAAAAATTGCGTTTCTATTCTTCCAAGTTTCGAAAATCCCGGATATCCGGTGATTTTTGAAACTTCCTCGATCTCCGAAACAATTCGAGATTTATTTTTGTTCAAATATGAAAAAACACAAAGAGGAAATCACAATTCTCTTAATTCGTGTTCTTCGAATTTCAAAATTCCATTTCTGAGTAAAAACAAAATTCTTATCTCTTCAAATCGGATTCCTGAAATCTTTCTTTCTGTCTTCCTTTTCTAGCGATCACAATTTTCTTCTTCACTTATTACTTCGAACTGATTCTTTACTTCCTAAGTGTATATTTTTGAAACCCAAAAATCGGAGTTTTTTTTTTCTTCACACATCCATGAATTTCATTCTCCGGGCGAGAATCCCAAAATTTTGGAAATGGATAATACTTCCAACGACTTTCCCACCTGCCGCTTCTTCCATTTGTTCATTATTAATATTATTTAATAAAATATCGTTTGAATTTGAAACCCAAGCTTCGCATCCATTTCCGAAATTTTGAGGCTCTCCGAAAATACTTGACTTTTATTTTACTTTAATTTATTTTACTTTACTTTTAGTTTAATATTTCCTAATTGCAATTTTTCAAATATCCTTTTTTTTATTTATTTATTTCACTTATCTTCCTAATTTTTTTTTCCTTTACTTAGAAAAAACAACCAAAGAAATTCGCGTGGAAAGAAAAATTCCAAAACACAAAACAAAAGGAGTCGTTGGTTTTCTGGAATTCTAAGAATTTCATGGATTCGCACTTTGGTCACTCAGAATTTCCTATTACATTATAATAATACAACTAAAATTTAAAAAAAAAGATAAAACATTGAAAAATTTGAATTTTTGTATACAATTCATCTAATTCCCCTCGTCGTTTCGTTTCATTTCATTTTTTTTTTTTTTGAAAAAAGCTTCCCCTACTTTGTATACATTAACTACATGATGATGACGACGACGATGATGGTGATGACAATCGCAGAATTATTTTACAAGAATATACGATCGTACTATTTATGCAAACAACGTTTAAGGGACAACAAGAAATAGAAGTAAAATTACAAAATCTATATACTTGCGTGTATATATATATATATATTTATATATATCATTTTCGATTCGCATTTTTAAAATGAAAAAATTGAATCTTTATTTGTTCTCCCCGTGTAAAGCCGAAAATTGAAGTCTTTCTATGACTACATTTTTTTCTTGTAGTTCTTTCGAGAAAAAAAAAAAGAGGCGATTTTTTTTAAATCGAAAATTTTCGAAGTTCCGCGATATTCCAAAAATCTAAGAATTTCGTTCGCGAACTCTGTTATTCGGGTATTTATTTAACTCTTCATTATTCGTATACTTTCTTTTTATACTCGATTAGGTGAAAATATTGTAATAAATCCAGGAAATTTCATAAAAAATGCAATTGTCTACAACTTTCATCCGAAAATTTTTCTAAGCTTCCGAAAAGTACCCGAATTCTTCGAAAGCACGCGACTCGTTCTCAATAAGATTTTCAATTGTAGGTGAAAAAAATTTCCGAAACCGATTTTAAAATTCATTAGATGAAAAACCAAATTTCCTTTTCCAAAATACAAAAAAAATCCAGGAAAAGGCATTTTGATTTCGAAAGGTCGACTTCAATTTCCAGCTTCCCTCCCTTCCCTCCCACTCCCATTTTTCGCTACCAATTAAAAACATACTATTTTTATTTAAACCCTTCAACTTTTTCCACCCGGGAGGTGGCGGTTAAAAAAAACACCTTCGGCGTGAAATCCGTGCAAAGTCAAAGGAGATTCTTGTCATTTCTTTTGTTCTAAAACATCACTAGACACGACGATTAAAGGTTCGGTGAGAAAAATGTGTACATTTTTTTTTTTTCGAAGAGGTCGGAAGGCCCCTGTAATACCCGTAAACTCGTAAAGACAGGGGCCAACCTCGAATTTTCATTCCAAATTGGACCTTTTCCCTCTTTTTTTTTTCGTTTGTTCTCCCGGAAATTTGGAAATCCTCGTTTCCCGGCATCTCGAATACAATTTCTATACATACATACATACATTCGGCCGTTCGCATGTGTGTGTGTGTGTGTGTTATTATATTTTTCTTCTCATTTTGAAAAAAAAAGTGTCACCATGATTATTTCTTTCCGTCGATACAAATTAAGAGAAGAAATAAACCAAGAGTGTCCCTTTAATACGTGGCAGTTGGAATTTTATCATTATAATAATTATTACTATCGTTATTAATATTATTATTATTAACTACTAGAAGAGAAAAAATTGTTCACCTCCTAATGATTGATTTTCCATTTCCTTCTTCATTCCTTCTTTCTTTCTTCCTTATTTTTTTCTCATCGTTTAAAAAATGTGGGTCGCGAAGTCACGTCCGAAGATGATTGCGGACGCGGACGCTGACTAAGATGAGGACGAGAATGAGGATGAGAATGACGATGACGATGATGCTAATGGTGATCATTTGTAAACGTCTTTTTGTTTTCCGTTCATTCATTCCTTCCTTCCTTTCCCTTCCGTACGATGATATTATGTTGAAAAATACGTGTGTGTTTGTGTGTGTTTGTGTGGATTGGTGGGTGTGTGTCAAGAAGAAGAAGAAGAAAATTCGGGGTCGATGGGATACCCGTTAAAAGACGTAGTCGGGTCCCGCCATGTCTATCGCCCATCTGAATTTGTCTCGTTGCGTTTTGTTGTAGATCTTCTCGATCGGTACGTCATTTTTCTTGCACCTGAATAACAGAAGAAAAAAGTGAAGTTAACTCGCACCTTAAAAAGGTAAAAGAAGAAAGTAAAGAAAGAAAAAGACAACTTCGGGAAGATTTAAATATTTGGTATTATTGTCTTTAATTTGCAAAGAAAAACTTTGTACTTTTTTTGAAATTCTCGAAAATGGATTGGATTTTCAAAATTTAGGCGATGCGTTGAATAGAAAAATAATCGTAAACGCCGTCGACGAGCGATTTTACATTTTTTTTAAATTTCTCTTCTGAAATACTTATTTTACCGAATATCCAAGGTCCTTGGAATTTCGTAGCAATTTTAATGTTGATTTCAATTATTTGCAAGTTTATTATTTATTGGCGGCAAAATTCGAGGATTGGATAGTATAACATCCAATTCAATAATAATAATAACAACAATAAAAACAATAATAATAATGATAATGATAATAATAGTAGTAATAATAGCAATAATATTAATAATAATAATATAAGCAGCTAAATTTCTTAAATAATAATAAACTAACTGGAAAAAATAACAGACAAAATTGAAAGACCAAAAAAAAATTACTAAAAATGTGCTGAAGAAATAAAAATCGAGAATTTTTGAAAAAGAGGAAAGGAAAGAAAAGAAAAGAAATGGAAAAACTTACCATGCGATAGAGATACGAGGATCCAGATAATTCAGCTTGGAGGTACCAAGGGCAATTTCCTTGTTCTCCTCTCGATCGGTAGCTTGTACCTCCAGCTTCGTCAATTGTTCCTTCAATCTGTCCAGTTGCTTCTTCTTTTTGTCGTAAACTCTGTATGGAAACAAATACATGTATATATATGTATTTAAATATTAATCCGAATGTTCAAGTATACAAAAAATAGGATTATATTTATATCTCGGATCAAGTCAATTTTAAATCAAGTTACTCTTCATTTACTCCATTACGCTGAACGTGGGGAAAAAATCCTAGATTCCCTTACTCGGTATTTTCCAAGTTTATAAACCCCTCTTTATTTTTCGAAAATTAAAAACTACCCTCTCCCATTTGAAATCCCTTTATTTGCCCCGTTTCAATCATCCAAAAACGAGGGATCGGTGTTTTTTTAGAAGATTTCCTAAACAATTCATATTTTTCATTTCCCTAGAAACCATCCCCCAATTTTTCCGAAATAGAAGGTTTTTTTAAATTTAGCGAATTTCATTAAAAAAATTGAAGATTGAGAAATTTATTCTCTAAAAAAGCATCCCCCTCCATCTCCTTAAATTTCCAATAATTGGGTGATTTTTTCCATGGTTTCTATGGGACTTAAAGATGTGGATTTTTTTTTTAAAGAATCCATTTCAGAATCCCCATATTTTTAAAAAGAATTCCCTAAATTCCCCTAACTAGGAATAATTGAGGGATTGTTTCTAGGTAATTCAGGAACAAATTCCCTAAAAAGAATTACACGCCCCGTACCGTTGAATCCCATTAAGAAAAAAAATCTCCCATTACCCCTAAATCCCCGCCTCGCCCCTCAAATCCCACAAACGAAACAGAAAAGGGGAAAACCTACGTCTTCTCCTTGACCGAGCCGTGTTTGGCGTCCCTCTTGGCATCCTTGACCTGCATCTCGGCCTCGGCGATGGCCTCCTTCTTCGCCTCGATCTTGGCTTTGAGATTTTCCATAGACTTGGCGTGCGTCTTCGGCACGGAGCGCTGATGGTTGCAGAGAATGGCCACGGCACGGTTGGCCCGATTGTACGAGAGAATCTTCTCGGCGACGGTGTCGTCGGGGTTGGTGAGCTTCTCCAGCTGCTGCTGCAGCGTCCACGAGGCGTTGTAGGTCCTGAAGACCTTGGCCGTGAGTCCCTCCATCAGCTCGTTGAGGTGCTTGTTCATGACGGTGGTGTTGAGCCGGTCGAAGAGGTCGTCGCCGGGGGACTTGTTCTCCATGAAGAGCTGCAGGTTCTTGAACACCCTCTTCTCCACCGGCACCTCGTTGTAATACCGAATTGAGTCCTTTCCGAGGAAATCGAACACCACGACGTACTCCTTGCCGTCTTTCTCCTCCTCGAGGCTGATGTGCTCCACGCGGAGCGAGCAGCAGCCGACGGTGTCCGCCTGGTCCTCGTCCTTCTCGTTACCCGCTCTCAGAGCGAGCTTGTCGATGAAGTAAAGGGCCACCGCCCTCTGTCGTATTCTCATTTCCTTGCTCTTCCAGTCCTCGCGGTACTCCGCCCGGATTTTGTCTATGCTCTTGGCCAGCTTCCTCGCGGTCTCGTACTTCTGCCAGTCCTTCTCGCCTTTGAGCTTGCTCGAGGGGTTCAGCATCACGTACTTCACCTGGTTCTGAATGTTCTCCGTCCAGGAGGCGAGCCAGGTGACGTTCGGGTCGTGCCTGATCTCCTTCCACTTGTGCCCGCTCGGGGGTTTCGGGATGTTGGAGTTCTTGGAGCAATTGATTAGCACGTCCTCCGGTAACACGCGTCGTTTGAGCTTGCCCATCTTCGGGTGCTCGCCTCGACCGCGGAAGAGACCCGGGGGCTCGATCTTGAAGTTGCCGATCTTCTCCTTGTGCCCGTCTATCGTGCAGAACCCGTACTCCTTCTGTATCTCCTCGTTTTGCTCCTTCAGCTTCTTCTTCTCCTCCTTGCTCATCGCCTTCCGCTCCTCGCTCTTCTCCAGGAAATACGCGTGGATCTCCTTGAAGTTGCACTTGGATAGATCCGTGATCTTTGATCGCTCGGAATCAGTCATTACGTCTCTCCAGTCGTGGAAGAAGTTGTCGTTGAAGACCTTCTTCGTCGTGTAATCGTGGTCCAGCATCCGCGCGTAGAATGTGGCCACCTCCTCCGCGTCCTGGCTGAGCTTCATCTCCTTGCCGTTGTAGTAGAACTTCACGTTGGGCGGCAGGGGCTCGTACGCCGGTGCGAATACCGGGCCCTTGTGCTCCAGGAACGTCCATTTTGTACCGTCGTTTTTCTTCTCCTCTTCCCACCTGCGAATTGGTTATTCAACTTTTTTTTATTTTTATCAAAAATAAGTATACGAAAGGAATGAGAAAGTAGCAATTGGGCGATAATTGTGATTTTAATTCATTCACTTGGTAAAGTTTCAGTAGAAATTTTAGGTTTCGTGGAAAGTTAATGATGAAAAGTAATTGTTAATAAAAATACTAAGAATAATGTTTGTAAAAATACAATAATAATAATAATTGGTGTTACTACGTATAATTGTAGTTGTATATAATAATTACTATGTACAATTATAATTATAACGATTAAGAACAATTATAAAAATGGCAAAAATAAAGATAATTGTGTTAAAATTTTTTTAGAGAAGCCCTAAAATTATTATTGTATATTTGTATACTTATTTAATATACTCCTACTACTATTTTTTCAGGTACCACGGAAAAACCCAGTAATATTAATATTTATTTAAGCATTATTTATATATATCAGGAAATTCGTCAAGATTAAGGAATGAACAACACTAATAAAATCGCGATACCAGTCGTTTCCACGATTACGGATAAAAAAAAAATTATACCATGTAAATACGCGCAAAAACAATTAATATTATTACAATTTCATGACCTTCAGCGAAGTATTACCGCGAAAACGTAACGTGATTATATAAATCAAATTACTCATGCCTTAATTTCATTACACGTACGGTAAATAAATGCTAAGTTTTTTCATACCAACACTGGACTTGGTATCCATAGGAACCCGAAACGCAACGACAACAATAACCGAGTCTATTATTAATCGAAAGCCGCTTTCCAAGAATGGAATGAATGGAAGATAATACTGATAAGAAATTCTTTTTAATTGCTTCCATGTTTGATTAGCAATGATTTCGCATATTTTCTATCTTTTTCTTATTTCCAAATTTGCAGAAAAATAATTTGTTCCTTTTTGTTTTAATATAATAAGAGAAAAGGAAAATAATAAGAGGAAGTGAAATCAAATAAAAGTATAAACACATATGTGAATGAAAGAATCAACGATAATGAGAAAGAATCTCTCGATAAATTTCGAGCAACAGATAAGTTGCTCTAGAACGACCCGGATGGAGGAGAGATGGAAAGATCGGTATCATACGACATACGTCATCATAAAGATAACAGAAAATTTGTCAATAGGCACAACTCGTTTTTGTTCATTTATCAATTTTTGACGACTCGATGAAATTTCGGAGGAATGTAAAGAAGATTTTTTTTCTCACCATTTCCAAACTTCTTGCTCCTCTTCTTCCTTTTTCTTTTTTCTCGGACTCGTCGAATTTTGTGTCTTCGATGCTTTTGTACTTTTCTTTCTGGGTTTCTGTGGAACGAAAGAAATTTGCTTAATAAAATAGAAAAACAATAATACTACAAAAATAATCAAAAATAATTTGAAAAATAATCAAGAAATTACTTAAAAAATAATTTTTTTAAATATGTTCTTTTCAGAATGAATTTTAAGGATTGTTAAAAAATATTGAAAGTTCGAATTTTAGGGGATTTTAAGCCCTTCCGGTAAAATGACGAGTCTAGCTCGTCATTGGTTTGAAAAATTAAAGCAAGGCCTTATTAAAGTTTTGCTTTGATTTTTTCTTGATTTTACCGTTTTTTATACTATTTAACAATATATAAAAATGAATATTAACTAAGAATATTTTAGAATTATAAAATGAAACAAGTTTCTTTAAAATAAAAATTAAATGGTTATTTCATGCACAGTTTTTCATTATTAAATCGTACCGGAAGGGGTTAAGAATTATTAAAAGTTTTATTTTTACGAATTTTCGAGAATCAAAAAGTTTTTTCATTCAACCGTAGCTGGAAAATAGACGAAAAAATGAAACAACTAATAATTACCTCTTCTGGCTCTTCATAATCATCGTCATCAGCATGTTTCCTCTTCTTTTTCTTTAATTTGGCAGATTCCTTTTTCGTTTTTTTACGTGCTGATAGCGGCAGATCGTCATCTTCCTCCTCCTCCCCTTCCGATTCTATTTTTCTTTTGACATTTGGGGACGAAACGGCACGCGCGCACTGAAAAATGGAAACAAGTTAGCATCAAACCCACCAATTTTTCTCTTCTCCTCCGTCCGTCTCCAGTAAAATAACGAATGCGGAATGTAAAAGGGTTTTCTTTTTTCTCCTTTCAGAAGCTTACGAATTTGAAGTTCGATCGAACGGTCTCCTTTGAATGAGGTCTGAAATCACGTAATGACTGAAAACTACTTCTCGAGGTTAAAGCAAACATTAAAATTTCCTTTCCAATTACTGGAATTCGTAACTTAAAATCAACTTGGAATTTTCATTGTCAAAACTGTCATTTTTTCCTCTTGTTTTTGAGGGTTACGAAAATAAATAGGGTGTCCCAAAAACAAAATGAAAGGGAATTCGGGTTTCGATTTGTTCAACTACTTTTTCCTTCAAATATGTTTTTGGAGTTTTCAAATACTACAATTCTCGGAGTTTCATCGAAACTTTTGTGTACGAAAAAATAATAATATTTATCCCAAAGTTCCGGATTTTGAAAATTATAATTACCGTTTTTTAGAGAGAAAAAAAATAGTTATAACTAAGAAATTTTATTGTAATTTTAAAAAAGGCAAATTTATCGAGATAAAAAATTCTGGAATTTTGAAATAGCGCATTTAGGAAAAAGTTCGAAAATTCGCATAAATTAGTTTTCTTCATTTTTGAAAAAAAACCGAGAAAATTATTATTTTGAAAAGGTCATACTTATCGAGTTAGAAAATGTTCCAATTTTGAAATCACGCATTTCGAAAAGAATTCGGAAATTTGCATAATTGATTTTTCTTCATTTTCGGAGAAAGTCATAAAATAAAAAATGGGACAAAGAAGCGACAATGTTACCCACCAGCGGCATGTCCTCGTCCGAATCTTCCTCGGTTTTGATAGTCGTATTATGAAGATCCGATAATCTGGTGGAATTTCCAGTAGAATCCAAGCTCCCATCGTCAATTGGCTTCTCGTCGATTTGCATTTCATCTTCATCGTCGTCTTCTTTAATATACAATGGTTGTTCTCCGCCACTATCGTCGTCTTCGTCAATGTCCATTTGCGACATTGGCTCCTAAATTGTACGAATCAATTGTATTTATTTATTTTTTTCTTACTTAACAAACATTCCTACGTGTTATTTTTATTAAATGCAACCGCTATTGTATTATCTATTACTGATAATATTTCGGATTAACTCGATGCAAATTTAATTGCATTAATTTTTTTCCTATATACTTCGATGCAATTTTCCAATTTCATTTGTATCAAAAGTGAATAAATGTGAAATAAATAAACAAATTTTTTTTCCAGACTACAAGGAATGAGTTTAGACATAAATACGGAATATTATAAATATAATAAATATAGAAATAATAGTAAAATATTGTATATAGAATAAATAATGGAATAACAATTTTCTCTCTCAAATTTATTAAAAAAAAGAGAGAAAAATATAGAATAATGCAGGATAAAATAAAATAAAGTATTATACCTCTTTCATTTCTTCCTTATAAAACGGAACGACTTCAGCCTCTTTCTTCTCGATACCATCATGATGATTTTCGACTTTGACTTTTGTTTCCTCGTTCTCCTCCTTCACCTTAACTTCTTCTTTGATCTTATCTTTACGATCCTTATCCTCTCGATGCTTGGCTGCAAAGTTTCAATTATTACTGATTTTACAAGTTATTTATTTCCTTTCTTGTAATGCTAAGTATCGTTATCCCGAAAATTCTAGAAAATAAAACCTTTCCTATCAAACTCAAATTAAATCTTGTTTTTTATGTTTATAAAAAAATTATTTGACAATTAAAAAAATCATGTTTCTATAAAATTTCCTAACTTTCTATGTATATTTTTTAAATATAAAAATAAAAATTTATATGAATACACTAACTACAAATATAAAAATTTCTATAACTATGAGAATATCCTTACACTTGTCCTTATCCCTTCGATGTCTGTCCTTCTCGCTTCGATGCTTATCTTTTTCCGACGAACTGTGTTTCTCCTTGTCCCCGGATCGGTGTTTCTCGGAGGACGAGTGCGAAGAGGAATGTTTGTCCTTATCCTTATCCTTATCCGAGGAATGCTTCTTTTCTTTATCCTTGTCCTTGTCTTTATCTTTGTCCCGAGAACTCGAGCTATGCGAAGATCCATGCTTGTCCTTATGTTTGTCCTTCTCTTTGTCTTTACTTCTATCCTTTTCCTTATCCTTATCCTTTGAACTACTATGATGCCTGAAAATCAGCATCGATCAATATTAGCAAGCAGTCGATGATCGAAGAAATGTCGAGTTTCAGATATTTTAGAGAAAATTAAAATCTTCGATTATTTTTTTTTAATCACACAACTTTCTTATACAGATAATATTTTGATAACATTTTTTTAATACAGTCTCTGGAAGAATTTTTTTTGAAATTATTTAAAATAAGCATTATTATTTTCTTTCTCCCTAAATACAATTTTTCAGTAATATTCCTTTACACAATTACCCGAAGAGTGAGTCGAATAATTTTGCCAAAATATGAGTTCCTTATTTTTGTAAATATTATCGTTATTTGATCATTTTTTTAAAAATCTATGTAAAATTGCATAAAATTGCTCAGCGATTGGATTATTTACTATGAAACGAGCGGGCGACGAGAAGGAAAGCAAATCGCTGGCAAAGTAGTCCGTCTTGTTTATTTAAAAAAAAAGTATATACAGTCTCAGTTTCACTGCAAGAATTCAAAGACAGTTCGAGTCTATTTAATAGATTCGAACAAGCGACTCTCGAAGAATTCTCAATGAAGGCGATGGGAAGGCAATCCGATATGCCTCTAATACCGCTGCGAGTGAACATTTGCATTACACTAATTAATCAATAACATTGATTATCATATTTGTAAATCGAAATTCGATTGACCAATTTTCATGAATAACAGATAAACGAAGGCTGAATAAATTAACAAACTGGGAATCGAATTAAATCCAATCGAGTTGAATCGAAATTTCAGTTAAGGAGAAAATATTATTGCTAAATTGATCGATCGATCGATTCATTCATTCATTCTCAAAGAATTTCACAGCAAGGATATTCAATCGATTAGTCCCAATTCGATATTCAATTGATTTCATTAAAAAATCAATTACTCAAAATAATTGTTCAATGTAATTAAATAACCTGTTAGTAAAAATAACCAATCAATATAAAAATCAGTCAAACGAATTTACAAATATGTAACGCAAATAAATAAATCAAATAAAATTAATTAACCGGTTGATCCATTAAATTGATCCTCCATTTGAATTAATTAATCGATCGATAGTTTGATCCATCTATCGGACAAAGGACTTAGTCGATAGGTTTGGCCAATCGTTGCGATCGCTTCGATTAATCAACCAATCGGTAAGTCGATCGGTCCAAAAATCCTACCGATCAATCCCATTACTTGGATCGACCGGTCGATCCAATAGAACCTTCGCTCGACCGATCGATCTGTAAAATCAATCGATTAGCTGTTAACGGTTGACTCACTTGTCTTTGGAACTCGAACTAGATTTGTGATGATCGTGATGATCCTTGTCTTTGCTCTTCTCCTTGTCCTTACTAGACGAGCTGCTTTTCCGATCCTTATCCTTATCTTTATCCTTTTCTTTATTGGCAGAAGAAGAAGTAGAGGACGAGGAGCTTTTCTTCTCCTTGTCCTTCTCTTTGTCCCGGTCCTTCCCGCTCTCGTGTTTGTCTTTGGACGAACTACCGGATGAACCGTGCTTATGCCGATCCTTGTCTCGATGTTCGCTCTTATGATTCTTCTCTCGATCTCTGCTCTTGTCCTTGTCTTTACGATCGGACTTATGGGACCTCTCCTTGTCTTTATCTCGATGCTCGGATTTATGTTCCTTCTTTCGGTCGAAGCCGTTGGCCATTCCATTCATCTGAGCATCTGTTGGAAATTTATGAATCGGTTCAGTTGGATTCTAATGCAACTGATTTTTTTGGGGGATTTTCTAAGTTCTTTATCGATAATAAGTGACAGTTTTAATGCGAAAAGTGACGGATTTTTCTTATTTAACTTGTTTGTAGATTTGTAAATTAATTTAGTAATTTGGTAGTAAATTCAACTTCGGTTTTCATTTATTTATTTTTAACTATGTAATTTTTCGTTTGAAACTTCTTCTATTTTCTGTAATTACTCTAATTCCCTTGATTGTTTTGATATTTGATATTAATAAGATTGACGATTTTTGTTATACTAGTTTATTATGACTTGGACTTCATAGGACAATTCAGAGGGAGTGAAAAAGATTATAATAAATAATTAAATAGTAATAATAATAACAACAGGAATCTGTCTTAAACTCTCTTTTCACTCTTTCCTCTCCAAAAAAAAAACGAAAAGAATTCAACTCAAAAAAAGGAATAATAATAATAATAATAATAGTAGTAGTAATAAAAATAATAATAATGATAATAATAATAACATATAACCACTGTCGAAAGCTAAAAACACTAAAAGCGTTTGAAAATCACAGACAACCGAGGATGAATAAACAAAGTTTAGTTTTGAATTCCAGTACCATTTAATCGCCTCCACGCATTTTGTTTCTCTTCAAGCAGGTGATCATAAAGAAACCTCTCGAACAAGGCGGCGGATTAGAAGTTTTTTGAATTTCCCCAATTTCCCCCCAATGGAAAATACAATTTTCTAGAAATTGCGCAACAGTGAGCAACTCGGAATGAATTTTATAAATAATAATAATACTATAAAGAAATCCTATATTTTTCCCCAATTTCCTCAATATAATAAGACTAATGATAATAATAACGATCACTCGAATTCTCCTGACTTTCTTCCACGTAACAATAACAACAATAATACTAATCTTCACGATTTAATATTTTATTCTCCGATTTCACCGATTTCCTTGTTTTATTCTATTTTTCTATCCTCCTCAATAAATAAATAAATCAATCAATCCACCAATCAATTTCTTTTTTTGCTCCTTCAGTTTCCTTGACTTTTTCATATTAGCACTACGCCGTCCGGTGGCACCATATTGGTGCCATGCGAAAACTATCGGGCAAGCGCCAGTGACACCACGTTGGTGTTGTACATAAAGATTTATACCGGCGCCAAACGCAAGAATCCCGATTGGACGGTAAAGTGTTAACAATAATAACATCAATATTAATAACAATTCCCCCATTTGTCTCCTTTTCCGAGATATCCTCCGATTTCGTCCAAATTTCCACGAATTCGCCAAATTCAGATCATCCAATTCCTCTCAGACTTCCCCTCCCTCTCCCCCCGCCAAAAAAACAAAAAGAATTAAACAGAGACAGATCGCCTCTGGGTGGACTCCTTCCTACACGTGGTCGGTCAGGAACCTCTAACGCGGGCCAATAAAAGTACATACTTCAACGTGTATCGGAGACACCTTATCTTTCCGCAGTCAAAGAATGAAAATAAGAAGGAGAAGAAGGGAGACGAGAAAGAGAAGCGAAAGAACAGGATCAGCTGGCTGTCCATGCACTCCTCTCTTTGTTGCAATTCCATTCCGAAAGAAACGGGGAAAAAAAGAATAAGTAAAGAAAAGGGGGGGTGGAAAAAACCAAAGAAACTCTCGAATTTTCCCCTGGGATTCGCGAGCACCTGCAGCTCTGACTTTACCTTGATGGTTCCCGGCCGCGTTGTTGTTCTCCTTGGCTTTCTTCTCCTGCAAGCATGGAAATACAGCAGTTAATACCGGCCCAGAGTTGTAATCAATTGGCATTTCCTGGACCGAGGACTCGATCCGGGACCAGGATCAAAACCAGGATCGGGATTGGATCGAGGGGGTGGAAGGTGGTGGTGGATGCAGAGAAGGAGGAAGAGGGAAAATCCGAGCATCGGGGGTCAACCTTCCCGCGGGAGGAAGGGGGAAGGGGGAGGAGGGGGGTGGGGGGAAGTCTGGGAAGAGTCCGGCAGGAAAGTGCGGCGGGTGCGTGCGTGCGTGCGGTGTTGGCTTGTTGCGAGAAGGAACTTAGTCTCCGACGCCATTTTGGGACTTAGAAAAATTTCGCGTCCCTAGGACGAGGCGTCTGGACGCGCCAAGCGGCACGGGGACGATCACGGGGGTGAAACAAGGGGAGGAGGCGAGAGAAAAAAAAATGGAGCTGAAAAGTTACTCACGATATCGCAGTTGGTTCTCGAAGCGTCTTGCTCGAGCTCCATTTTCGGACCCCCTTCGCGCAGCGCGGTGTAACGAGGACGTCGTCGACTGATAGCCTCTGGCACCACGGCACAGAAGCTCGTTCGCGTTGACTGAGAGAAACAGAGAGCGAGAGAGAGAGGGAGAGAGACGGAGCTATCGAGCGAGTGAGAGAGAGATAGAGAGAGGCGAGCGTTCGGCCTGCCTCAAGCCGGACAAACAGATAGATGGATGGATGGATGGATGGATAGACAGACACACGGACAGACGGACCGATTCACCAGCGAGAGCGAGGCAATCCGGTCGACTAATGTAGTAGTAGTACCTGATGCCCGTGGCCCGTCCGAGCGAGCGTTGGGCGTCTAAGTACCGAGAAAGAGCTTCCGCGCATGCGCGGCCTTCCCCTCCATGGTTTCCGTTGGCATTCGAATTCTCGCCGGGAACGGGAAGCTTCCAGAATCGCAAGAGGAGAAGGAGACGGTGGAGGAGGAGGAGGAGGAAGAGGAGGAAGGATGTACCTGGAAGGATCCTGGAACGAGCTTTGGGTTTTCTCAAAATAAAGCGTCGCTTTGTTATTTTTGTTTACTGCTTCACGGGGAAACTCAAGCTTCGGGTCGCTCCGTAAGTCTTCGGTGGTAGTCGGGTGTAGGTATATCTACATACGGTAGATATTTGAGATGATTTGTAATAGTAAGTAGATAAATGACGGAATAGATGACTCGTAATAATGATAATAGTAATATAATTAATAGTAATTTTAGTATTGGTATTAGTAATAGTCGTTTTCATATTACTATATCATTCAATAATATACAATTAGTGTATAATTCCGTGGATGTGAAAGTGTTAGATACTTCTTTGTGTGGTATCTGTATCTATAGTATCTACTTTTTTAAGATGATGGAAATAATAACAATAAACTAGTAGTAATATATAATAGTAGTATTTATACTATCGCATGGTATAATAATAACAATAACATTTAGAACAACAATTGTACGTGATTGAACAGAAGGAAGTTGCTGAAACTATTTTCCTGTTTTCGGAGAGCTTGAGACTTCGGGTCGTTCCGTAAGTCCTCGGTGGTATTGGAAGGTACCCGAATAAAAATATCTGAACATAGAATTTAGATATTTGAGATAAATAATAATAATAATAATAATAATAATAATATCAATGCCTACAGTCCATCAGAGCCGATTGCTAAAATTTGTAACCGCAAATAGTGGGCACTTTTTTATACAGTATTTGCATCTAGGATTTCCTTTGTCTACGAATAAGTATCCAAATAATAATAATAAGAATAACAATAGTATTTATTTTATGAAAACATACAAAAATATACACTTCGAATATAAATATATATTATCAGATGCAAGTTTTATTGAATCTCCCTCTGGTTCCAAGGGAAAGTGGAAGCTTCGGCCCAAGCCCGTGTGGCGCTGTCGGTCATTTCCTTCCGACTGGTGCGCGGCACGAACGGACTTACGAGTGACATTTTCCGGTGGATAAATGCAAAAGGATCCCCATTTCCCGGATTTCGGATTCCTACCGACGCTACTCTATTTATAGGTCACACACATACACACGCACACAGGGTAAAATACAGCTGCCGAGAAAAACGAGGACCGAGGACCCGAGAGCGGGAACGGACTCGTGTCTTCCTCGAATCTCGATCATCCACCGTTCGAGTCTTCGAGAGCCGATACCCGAATCCCAAGTTCGCGTGTACTTGCTCGAAGTACCGACCATTCATGCCGTTTCTGTCAATAAAACTAGCGATGCACGGGTCGAAGGTCGAGCTTGGAGTCATTAGTCAGTAATTAGCAATTGGGGATTTCCGAATTCTCGTGGATGATATATGTGGTTCCGCGGGACGGGGAGCGACGATGACTACTGGGACGGATGGCGGATGCGGAACTGTCGCGTAACGTCATTGCCAGAAACGTACGTGGGTACGTGGTTATCTACGCATTCCTGCGGAACGCGGTTGTTTCCCACCTCGAAGAAGGGAGTCGGGGGATAATAGGGAACGCGACGGCAGGAGAGTCATGTCGAAGTCGTCGGATCCGCCGAAATTGGTGTCCGCGTTATTCTCGTTTAAAGGGACGAACAATGATGAGGTATATATATGTGTGTGAGCTGTGTCTGTGTATCAACGTGATTGATGAGTATGTGTGTGTGTGTGTTTATAGGTGCGAATTAGTGCTGCTGTAACAATAATAATAATAACTATTGTGTTACCATGGGTTTCATGGAAGTGATACATTATTATTATTATTATTATTATTATTATTATTATTATTATTATTAATGGTATAAATACTATCTTACTACTACTATTGCTGCTACAATAATAATAAAAATAACAAAAATATACATATAGCACAAATTTGCATTTTAGAGACTTAGTACATACTGTTATTGTCATTATTATTATTATAATTATTTTATTGTTGTCTATAGTATCCTATATTAATTAATACTGCTACTACACAAAGATAATAATAATATTTATACAATAATTGTAGTAGTAGTAGCAGCAGCAACAGCAGTAGTAATAATAATAGTAATAGTAGTAATAGTAATAATAGTATAGTAACAATGATAATAACAATAATAATCATAACGCCAAAAAAATCAAAAAAGTGAAAAGAGAGAACTAATTTTTATTTGTTTTTTGCTGTGACAGCTCTGTTTCAAAAAAGGAGATATTATCACAATCACTCAAGTCGAAGATGGAGGTTGGTGGGAAGGGACGTTGCACGATAAAACCGGCTGGTTCCCATCCAATTACGTCAAGGAATACAGAGCTCCAGGTAGCAGTTTGTTTCAATCGAACGATTTTTATTATTTTTATTATCATTACAATTATTAATATAAAATTTGTGTAATTGTTATTCGGACAGACTGGATGATTTAAAAACTGAATTTCTCTTACATAATTTCAATTCTCCAGTGACATGGAAATTCCAATTGGAGCCAATTGGGAATTTAAATGTTCCACTTGAATATATAAATATATATTATAATCATATATAATAATCATATATGTATATATATATATATAACATATAATAATATATATATATATTTTGTCAATATGTTGTCGATTGTCGATAAAGAGAATATTAACTGTGAACCATGAACTCTTGAAGATTCCAATGTGTCATCCGTCAAATCGTCACCGGAGAAAAGCCCCCAGGATTCTCCGGTACACCAGAAACTCAACCGGGATATAGTTCTTAAGGATATCTTGGATTCCGAGAGGGTGAATGTAGCAGAATTACAAGGACTGCTGAATAATTTTCTTCAGCCACTAGATAGTACCAATATGTAAG
Organism: Gasteruption jaculator; assembly: GCA_949825005.1. Classification (NCBI taxonomy): domain Eukaryota; kingdom Metazoa; phylum Arthropoda; class Insecta; order Hymenoptera; family Gasteruptiidae; genus Gasteruption; species Gasteruption jaculator. The sequence goes on along the minus strand of OX463764.1, from coordinate 5,150,921 downwards.
TGACATATATATGTAAATATTGTGTATTTCGTGATCCCAATTTTCCAATTGAAAAATCACTCGATTCTCGAAATAATTTTGGCTGAAATCTCAAGGAATCGAAAATTTTCATATTTTATGAAAGTAAAATCCGAAGCTTCCGAATACTTTTGAAATAAAAAATTTAATCTCAACATTTTCTCATTTCAGCGAATTGAAGTTCGATTTTTGTAGATTATTCTGAACTTCCAAAATCACTTTTCCAAATTTCACCTGAAATTTTTTTAGATGAAATCACGAAATTCGGTCCCATAAACTTTTCAATTTATTAAAAGGAAAATTCAAAATTTCTCAATATTCCCAAATTCAAAAATCGAATATCCGAATTTTGCAAACAAAAATTATAAACTGTCTCATTTTATTCCATAAAAATTCGAATCCTCCTATTTTGGTCATACTCGAAAATTCGGTTTCTCGAAATTTGTATGGTCTCAAATTTGGTTTTTAAATTTCTACCTCGACCACTTCCCAACTCTTTTTTCTTTTGCGCGTACTATATTAATTTACTTTCTCTTTCCATGGAAATTCTGCTTTTAGATTAAAGAAAGAAGAGTACAAACAATTAATTGGAAATATCCACGAGATATTGGAGACTCATCAGCGCTTATTGGCCAGCTTGGAAAACGCTTTGACACAAGGACCAGACGCCCGTGTTGGGAATCTATTTCTGACGTTAGCTCCAAGGTTGAAGTCCATTCATACGACCTACTGCACTTGTCATCCGCAGGCCGTATGCATTCTCGACCGATACAGGTACAACGAAACTGTGTCACTGTTTTTCGCATATTTGGATTATGTTTTTTTGCTTAAAAAGACATTTTTTTTAGTTCCTCGTGCGAAATTTGGCAACCGACCAATTTTAAACTCTCACCTAAGCGTCAATCGAAATTGAAAAATTTAAACAATGAAAATAGAATAACAGAATTTTTTTTCAAATTTTGTACATTTTATTATTTACATTGAGATTCCTATTTTTGAATTGCATTTTTGTAATATTCGATGCCAGGGTTTTGGCATGAGATAAATTTTAAATAACCACCGATACTATATTTGGAAGACATTTTTTTTAAAAATCAAAATACTTTTTTCAATTCCTCAATAGCGGAAATTGTTCTCGAATTTGAAAAATTCTATTTTTCGAAATTTAATTGTAATTTTTTGAATTCATTGTATTTCTCAATTTTTTTACACGTTTGTCGTTAAACAAATTATTGTATTTTTTACAATATTATTTTTTAATACAAATTTCATATCCATTTTATTCGAACGTATAATTTTTAATATAATTTTAAAAGTGTGAATAATTTTATTTTATTTTTTATTTTTTTAATTTTGAAGTGTAATAATTTATAAAGCGTGACAAAAATTCCTGCTATTATAAAAAATGTTATTATTATTATAAATGTTATCCCATCACGGAATATTCGAGAAACTCAAATTTTATTTCAAGAAAACGGAATGCCAAAACCATTATAAATAATTCATGTTTCGATTATTACTAATTTTTTTTTGTCACTTCCTTCAGGGATGAGTTAAACGAATTCATGGAACACACCGGAGCCATTTCTCCTGGAATTTTGGTGCTAACCACTGGCTTGAGCAAACCCTTCAGGAGATTGGACAAATATTCGACCATGCTGCAAGAATTAGAGCGATACACAGAAAAAAATCATCCCGATAGAGGAGACACTCAGAGAAGTATCGCGGTGTACCGAGAAATCGCTGTAGGTTTTGAAATTCTTATCATCTTACTCGTCATTTCCGATATTCCCGAACTTTTGAAATTTTCGGCATTCCACAATTTCCATAATTCCAGAAGCATTGAAATTTTTAATAATTTTCTAATTCCTTGGAAGCGTCGTAAAAATTGAAGAAATTCAGAAAATTGTCAAAATTTTAATATATTATATAAAACATAGATGAAATGTGGAGATCCTTCGAAATTTCATAATTATTGAATTTATCTGCTTTGAAGATTTTTGAATTTAACTATCTTGGATTTTTCAGTTATTTTTTAAAAATTTGAGAGCCTTGAAGGTTCCCAAAAGGCTGTAAAATTTTAAATACAATTTCATAAAACATTGTTTACATTTTACAAAAATTGTATATTTATGAAAATTGTTTATTTTCATTTATTTCAAAAATAATTTTAGCACCAATGCCACGAAATGAAAAGATATATTTTACAAAAATGTCAGAACTTGAAAATTAAATGTCTCTCCTATTGACAAAAGTCTTTGTGCGACAGGAAAAATGCGCATCGATACGAAAACAGCGGGAATTGGCCTTACAAGTATTGACGAGCGGCATCAAGGGATGGGAGGGCGAGGAATTGAGTACTTTGGGAGAAGTCCTTCACGTAGGACCGGTCAGCTTGGCCATCGGTTTGGAGAGACGAGACCGATACTTTGTACTGTTCCCCAGCACTTTGCTGGTCCTTAGTACGAGCCAAAGGATGAGTTCCTTCGTATACGAAGTAAAATTGTTGTTATTATTTTCGCAAATATTCAGACACATTTCAAAGAAGTTTTGGAAAAATTTTGAAATTTATCAAAACACTTTTTTCAATAGCTTCTGAAAAAATTCTAAATTATTTACAAGGAATTTGTCAGACATTCAGCGACACTGTTATTATTTTTAAACAATTAATAATTCGTGATTTCAGTTGAAATTAATTATGATTAATTTTAAAGAGAGGAAGAAAATTCTAAGTGGATGATTTTTCAACAGGGAAAACTACCTCTCACTGGGATCGACGTCGTGGCGAAGGACGACACCGAGGATATTCGCAACGCCTTCGAAATCACCGGTAAGTATCGATTCCCGGGAATCAAGTGAGTCTTTATTTTTTTTTCCACGGTTCGAAAAAATTCTGGAATAACATTAATGAAATAGAACAAAAATTAACGATTCAAAAATATCATAATTTTCGAGTTTTCAGCATTTTCAGAAACATATTTCTCAAATGTTTAATACGAATTTTAAATTTTATACATTGAAATCAATATTTGAATGGGTCACCTCAAAAACAACATTTTTTAAATTCCATCCATTTTTTAAATAGATGGAATTTAATAAAAAAATCCATCAATTTAAAAAAAATTGTTTTAAAAAATCCATCAGGTTACTTTTTTCATTTTTGGGGGTTTTTGAACAATTTGCAATTTGTACCTTACAACGTTTTTGAGGTGACCCATTCATTTATATTATTATAAATAATATATTGTGCGGGAGAAGACAAACAAATTTAAGAATCGAGACCAGAAGTTCCTCTGAACTCCAATTAGTCACAAAAAAATAAATAAATGCAAAATATTTAAACAAGCATCCCAGCAAATTTCAAAAGAATCTCGATAAGAAATTCGTCCCAAATTTAATTAATCCTCCAAAAAACAGTACACTCAACAAATTCAAATGGGAATCAAGTACAATTTGAAAATACCCGAGCTAAAAAAATTTACCTGGAAATTTATCACAACAATTAATCAAGATTCGAATTTAGAGACAATTTCTTCAATTTCAATTCCTTCTTCCAGGCCCGATGATCGAGAGCATCACCGTGCTCTGCGCCACCAAGGAGGAGCGACACCGATGGATGGAGCTGCTGAGCCAGGATTCCTGCATCGCGGCGGGGCCCGCGAAGGGCCCCGCGGTTCAATCTCGAGTGAGTTACTACACGCACCCACCTTACCGAAGACTGTCGCGTTTCTTCGCTAGACTCGTTAGGCGCAAGGTCATTACCAGCGAGCTGATTAAGAAGCTGCTCTACTTGCAATACGTCATTAAACCGGACACGAGCGGCGTCAGGATGCGAAGACGCTGCGTCGTCACCTATGAGATTTGCCCCGCGCGTAGCATCATCAGTAGTTCCGACGAGGACGTCGACGACGATCTTCCTCTTCCCAAGGAGCAGGAGCAGGAGCAGGAGCAGGATGAGGATGAGGAAGGGCCTTCTGTCCAGCCCCAGCCGAGAAAGAAATCCTCCCTCGTCCTGGACGTGCGATACGTCTTCGAAAACCAACGACGCAACGCTTCCTGGGTGGAACCCTCTCGCAGGAGCAACCACGCGGGCGAGGATCGACAGACTTTCGAATCCAGCAAGAGCCTCCCGACCCCCAGGGTGATGCTGACGCCGGAGTCCCGGCAGCACCCGCTGCTCCTGCCGACCGGGCACACGTGCTACCGCGAGAATCTGGACGTGCCCCGACCGGTCAGGCACTGGACCGGCATGGAGTTGTTCCCCAAGAGCCCGGACTCCACCAGTAGCCTCCGGTCGACCGACTCGGGGATGGCCGACAGCTACCGGCTGAACTCCTCCGACTTGAATGGCTCCTGCTACCGGATTTATCGGACAGAGACCGAGGGCCTGCTGTCTCCGGAGGAGGAGGAGGAAGAGGAGGAGTTCGAGAACCAGTGCATCTGCACCTCGCCCTTCGGATCCACCCCCAGCGCCAGCGAACGGTCCATCCTGGACTCGCTGGAGAACAACTTCGCCCTGGAGAACTCGGGTAGCATCGTTTTCCAGGGCGTTGAGGCTGATAAAGGGAAATTGAAGGACGACGAGGAGGAGGAAGAGGAGGAAGAAGAGAAGGATAAAAAGGAAGTGGAGGAAGAGGAGGATAAAAGGAGGAGGATAGAAGCGGTGTGTCGCGATAAGAGAGCGACGCAGCCGCTGCCCTTCGCGCACCGATGCGTGGTGAAGAAAGTGAGCCGGCGGGAATTCCTGCCAAGGCACGAGGGGCCGGTTTACACCTCGGGACTTTACGCGCACTGGTGGCTGAAGAAAAAGATCCCCCTGTCGGGGATTTCCGAACAAGGCAAGCTTCCATGGCATGGCTGTTTCCGTTTTTCTTGCAGTTTCAGTTCTCACTGGAACCGCCCTGGTGAAAAGAGTATTCTTCCCGAGTCGGGATCATCCATATTTTTTTATGTTTCGAAAAAATTTGGGGAATTTTTCGAAATATACTGGAAGTTTGATTGCGAAATGAAATTATTAGGTCGAGTCATAAATAACTTCCGACGCAAGCTATAGATATCTGGTAAGAAAACGGAAGTTACTTATGGCTCGACCTAATATTTCGCAAATTCGCAATTAATTTCGATAATCGCCTCTGGGTTTCTAGTAGTCTCAATTCCGTAAAATTTCCTGAAATTTTCGTAACGTAAGAATTTCTTGAAAAATTCCAACTTCTTCAACAACAACAACAAGAAAAATTGAAATTTCCCAGAAAGCTTCCCAATCTTTCAGAAAAAAGTTCAACTTCTGTTCGGAGGTTTACCCCTGAAATTTTCACTAGGGCGGCACCGTTATTGACAGTGAATTTCCAATTTTCGTCCGATTCTCGAGACTCGTTCCTCTCTCAGAGAATTCGACGCCATAACCAGCCGATTTTCTTTGCTACTACTAATTTCCTCATGGTCACTGAGCTTTGTTATTTCACAGCCATGTTGTGCGAAGTATGCTTTTTCTTTCTTTCTTTGTTTTTGGGCTTTCACGTTTTTTTTTTCTTATTTATTACTAACACGTTGGAATGACGATTGCGAGTAGGAGTAGAAAGAAGATGGAGTTTCGTAGATCGTGAAAAATCGGAGTTTAGCGAAGGATCGTATTAGTCCTTCTTCTTGTTATCGGCACAGGGGAGGTATTGTGTAGTATCGTTTCGCTTTTCTCGTAGAAAAAAAGAAAACGAAAAAAAAAGAAAGAAATCCAGGGAACCGATGATTTTCAGCCAATTTTGGGAATGTCTATGCTTCTTTTCAGTTTTTTGCTGATTTTAGAGTGCACACTTTAGAGCTTTTCACGCACACACACACACACACACACACACACACACACACACATAAAAATAACAATAGTGATAATAATAATAACAATAATAGCAACGACAACAATGGTAATAATGGTTATAGTAATAATAATAATAATAATAATAGCGATAATAATGGATTACTATTATTATTATTAATATTAATATTATCATTATAATTATTATTATTAATATTATTGTACATATACGTACATGTATGTATTTTCAGAAAATGTTTCAAATCTGGCCAAAGAGTAAATTTTCCGGAAATTTTGGGACCGTCGACACACATACATACGCACACGCACCTGCAGACACATTCATACATTCTGATTATATTTATCAAATTATGAAATAAAAGTTTTATTTTATTAAAAATGGGATTATACGAATTTGACGAATAATAGGAACAAATAATAATAATAATGATAATAGTTTAATATAATTTTTATAATTATTATTATCAACTGAAATTTTACAAAAATAATACAAATGTAATATAAATTACAATCTTTGAGAAATCAACAAAATCTGAATTCTAAAATGTAATAATTGAAAAAAATAATGATAACAATAGTGATAACGGATAAAGTTAATGATCAAAGAAACCCATTATTATCCCATTTTATTAAAAATGGAATGATCAATTTAAAAAAAAACAATTAATCAAATTATCCTTGAGACCATCCATTGATTGATTTCTCAACGATCGAATTTACTAACAAAAAAATTGTTCATATACGATCAATGACAATGATAAAATTTGCGAATTTTTCAAAAAATCGCTATTACTCCGCATTTTTATTCTGGACCAGGATCAGTTCGGTCGAAAGGGAGAAAATTATCATTTACTCGTTTATCCATTTTCATGTGTGCGCGCGCGTGTGTGTGTATCTTATCTTATTTTCTCTTAATTTTTTTCGGATCCACGAAAAAAAAGGAAAAGCGAAGAAAAGTGAAACAGCGAGTTTCGGATGAAAAGAGATAAAAAAAAATTGTTATTTCGGAATCAACGGAAGATTTTTCATCTCGAGACGTTAGTGGCAACGCTATTAACGTTTGCGGATGATCTTAATCTCATAGGCTTTCTTAACGCGGAGTCTAATTATAGGATTCCATAAGTTTCTTTGAAAGAGTGTTTCTTAGTAGGTAGTGCAGGGGATGTGCCATCTAAAATACTGACACGTTGCTTCTTAAGAGAACGAGAGAGAGAGAGAGAAAGGGTAGAATAAAAGAAAAAGGAAGGAAAAAGAGAAAATAAAAATGAAAAGAAAAAAAAAGGAAGAAACAAAGACAAGCTTGAATTTCGAATTGCTCATTTTTCTGCTTGACTTTACTCATGCCGTTTCTGTATGATTCCACAGATGAGCAGTCATCAGACGAACGGCAAGCAGCAGCAACAGCAACAGCTGCAGTCAGCGATGGAGCTACATACGTCCTCAGCTCCAGGAATGATTAAGACACCCTGGAGCCTGGCATCATTGAGACCAGCACCGCCTTTCTATTCGCTCAAGACTTTTGGCAAAGCCTCGGATTCGAGCGTCGATCCTTGCCGATCCCCACGGACTTGTATGTATATATTGTATAATTATATATACATATATACAAATTGCATATGAAATTCAAAAATATTCCGGTCCTCTAATTTTAGAAAATTACTGGAAATTTAGAAATCCAAGAAAAATTCTGAAATCGAAATTTCTAAATTTCTCTCGATTGAAGATTAATATACTTTTTTTTTTAATAATATAATTTTTTAAATGGAGTTGACAATTTTCGGGATTTTCATAAATTAGGAATTCCAATGAAAATGCGAAGTCGAATGTTAAAATTCTATTTACTCTTCAAAGATTGCTAATCTTAGAAAATTACGGAAGAAGTGAATTTTTTTGGCAATTCCAGAATTTTCCTGAAAAGGGGATTATATTACCTGGCTTTTGAACATTTGGAATCTTATAAAATGAAGTTACGACTGAATTTTTTCCAGGAATTTTAATTTTTGTGAAAAGGAATTTTCTGTGGGAGTTTCAAAAGTTTCAGAAGTAACTAAGAATTGGAAAGATTCGAATTATGATAGAAAACAAATTCATTTTTCTGGGGATTCAAAAAGAGGCGATATTACTCGAAAAAATTTTTTAAATCCTTTATAAATATAATAATACATGTGTAATATTCTCTTTACAGATGAACGACAGTTTGAGGACGACGCGATAATACTGAAGGTGATCGAAGGCTACTGTTTAACAGTTAACGCACGGTTTACTGTACATTCCGGTACGTTGTGTAATTTTTTTTGTAATTGTCCCCCCAAATTTTTTTTGCTCCTAAGTTTCCCTATGTAATTGTTGCATATTCCAAAAACGATAAAACCCAGTGATTTTCCGCCCATCAGCAGCTTCTGCTGTTTCCGAATTTTCAAATCACGAAAATCCCAAATTCCAGAAAAAGTAAATTCCCAAAATTCGAGTGTCTCGGAAATCTGGATCTGACTTCAGAAAGAAAATCGGAGAATTTGAAAAAACGAAAAGAGATTAGCGAAATTTATCTGAATCAGTAAACAAAAAAGGACTCGATGTGAAAAAAGCAAAAGTCGCTTTTTCGAAAGTAGTTGGAAAATAACTGAACCCAAAATTGTCTATGAATTTCAGCAATGTTGGATTACGAGAGTCTGCAAAAGCAACGCGATAGAGTGTCTTTAGCACAAAATAGACTGGGCAATTGGGATCCGTGCGACGAGAGGTAAGTCGTCTGATTTTCCAAAAAAAAAAAGAAAAAAAAAGATTCATTCAATCGAAATTTCGATATTCCAATGAAAATTCTGAAGTCAGATTCGAAAATTCCATCCGATGGAGTCGAAATTTTTCGGGATTTTCAGAAATTAGGAATTCCAATGAAAATGCAAAGTCGAATGTTAAAATTCTATTTTATGCATAATTCAGTCCTTTAAATTCCCATCAATTGGAATTTTCTTGAAATGGGGAGGACATTTCTTTTAAATTCAAAAATATTTCGGCCCTGTAATTTTCGAAAATTACTGGAAATTTAGAAATCCAAGAAAAAATCTGAAATCTAATTTTTAAATTTCCCCCGATTGAAGATTAATATATATTTTTTTTTAATTCCCAAGAATTTCGAATTTTCGTGAGGAATCGGGATTTATTCAGAAAATATATACATAGATATTCGGCTGCAGAATTGTTAATTTCCAGAAATTTGGGATTTCAAAGTTACTTATTTCAAATTTTTCATTGTTGGAAATTCGAACAAAGAATTTGTTTCTACTTTATCTTTCATTTTTTACCGCCAGGAGCCTGTCGGAGACCGTTAAAACCCTGAAGGGCCAGATGTCGGACTTGCAGTTGCAAATGTCGCAGCTGACGAAGCAACTGGACGAGGAAAGACGATTACGTTTGTCGTTAGCGGCTACCGTGAAACGTAGTATGGGAATTATCGACGGTTCGGCGACGTAGAGGCCAAAATCGACAAGTAATAATAATAATAATATTAATAATCGTAATATTAATAATTATAATAATAATAATTATAATTTGGACGGAGTTTTTGGAAATACGTCTCCTACCGAAGTTACAATATAATACATATCAATAATTAGACAATTATAGCAGAGGACCAGTTAATGGATAAATGTAACAAAAGGATCGATCGATCGATCGATCGGATTGAACTTGATTATTAGCCTGATTTTCAACCGAATAATTCATGAGTAAATGATTGTATGATAAATATAAGTATAGTCGCTAATTATTGGTGCTCTTATAGGATTGTTCGTTGAAATTTTAAGGAATATTGAAAATATTGAAATTTTTCATCTGAAAATTTCTAATTCGAAACCGAGAATCGAAACTTTTCCCTGAAATTTTCAAAATTTTTCTGTGAAAAAAAAATTGGAGCGATTAAATTTCTTCCCAAATTTAGATAATTAATAATTTCCAGTGAATCGAATTTTTTTGAAAAAATACATTTGAATTGGTTTTATCTTGAGGGAATTGATAATCTGTAATATTGAATTGAATGTTCTCGAGTCGAACGAACCAAAATTTATGTAAATTGTTGAAAGTTAAATATAATAGTAGTTTATTTTCTATTTAATCAATCTTATCGATTATCAATTCGCTCCGATCAAAATTAATTCAGATGCAAAGAAATCTGTTGAAAATAAAATTTATTTTTTTAAATAATACTTGGATTAATCAGAATTATTAATCAAAGTGAAATATATTTAAGCAGAAATCTTTAATTCATTTTTATTGTTATATTGTTATTAATAATTTTGATTAATCGAATTGAAGATATCGAAGAAATGATGAATTTTCGATGGGAAAAGTTTCAGTCTGTCTCTTTGTTTCATAAGTAGTAAAAAGTGCTAATTATTCTAATGACAAGTGATATATATATATAGTTTTTTCTAACAAAGTTGAATGATATACTAGAAAATAGGTGATATTTTTGGATAATGTCTTTTAGAAGAAATACTGTTGGAATGATGATAATTAAAATACTTTTCGCAAACAAATGAAAAAAATTATTTTCTCTCTCCCTTTCGGTCACTTAATTTTCAGGTACCAATTTAGGATAACTTTTCCAATGAGGAAATTATTGCAATTCTCTTGGAAATTAATTTTTTTATTAAATTTTCTTAACATAGGAATTTTTTTAAAGTAAATTTATCTTTCCAAAATTCATTTAGATTTCGCATTAAATAAATTAGATAATTAAATTAATGTTATATTTTTCCAAATCAATTTTTACAAAAAAATTTTTCATTAAGAATGCAACGTGCCTTTTCCCGTACAGGATTTTCAGTTTCTCAAAATATTTGTTTCTACGTAAGGATTGAGATATGTGAATTTCTCATCGAATACCCGACTGTAATTAACACATATGTAAATTTCACCAAAACAGGATAAAAATGAACGGTAATTCATGGAAATCATAACTTTTACTGGCTCGAAATTGGAATGGGTATATTTTTCAAAAATTAATTTCAATTCTGTTTCGGCGTATAAATTTCGCGATTTCCAATTGGACTTCGTTTGATTTACTATTTACCATTACTACTATTATTGTGAATTCATTAACTTAGCAAACAATCAATTTCACTCGATATCGAGATTACAAATCACAAATTTAAAAAAATTATACCAATTTCTTTATTTATTAATTATAATTATAATTATAATAGTAATGATAATAATAATAATAATAATTACACTAATACAATTTTCCAAAAACCTAAAAATCTAAACGGTGAAATATATTTACATTCGTCGATTCCTCCTGCTTCTCCTCGTTTTTTTTCGTTTTTACAACAAAAGTTGATACAACTGCAATCGTAAAAAAAATTGTAGTACAATATTGTTCCTCCTCCCCATCTGCGAAATAATTATCTCCACAAAAAAGAACAGAAATTAAAAACACGTGCGTTAGAAAATTCCATTTGGATGACTTACAGTTGCAATACTAGAATACAATTTCATGTTTTTTCCCTTCAATTGCAGGTATCGAAACTCAAACCAATCACCGATTCCAAGATTCCAATTCCCAGTTCCCATGAATTTCTGATTTCCATAGATACGACATTGATTTTCGGAAAAATTCGTCGGACGGCATGCACCCAATTGCAATTTCGCGTCTTTCGCCGCAATTGCGTGTATCAAAGGTGAAGTTCAGTTACCGATTCAAAAATTCCAGCTTGGCGGAATTTCTGATTTCCCCGAAGAGAAAATTTTTCTGGAAATTTTTTCGGACCACATCCATACAATTGCCATACGACAATGCAATTTCACATGTTTCACTTCAATTGCAGATATCGGAGATGAAACCAGTTACCCAAGCATTCGCACTTTCCAGTTTCCAGAAATTCCATAATTACCATAAAAAAATCACACTTTCTTGGAAATCTGAGAAAATCAGGTGGGGGAGGATGGACGCGAAAAAGTCGATGTTAAGGATTAGGATTCGATTGCGAGGTTTGCATATTGCTTCCAGCGGTTGACATCTGCTGCTGCTGCTGTTGTTGCACCTGTTGTTGCAACTGTTGCTGCTGCTGCGGTTGTTGCTGCTGCTGCTGTTGCTGTTGCAGCTGCTGTTGCGGTTGCTGCTGCTGTTGTTGCTGCTGCTGCTGCTGTTGCTGCTGCGACAACTGTTGTGGCTGTTGTTGCTGCGACTGTTGTTGCTGTTGTTGTTGCTGCTGTTGTTGCTGCTGCTGTTGCTGCTGCGGCTGCTGTTGCTGTTGCTGCTGCGGTTGCTGCTGCTGCGGCGGCCTGATGGTCGATCTTCCATGCAGATGCTTGTTCTTCAGCCGCTCCAGCTCGTTTATTCGACTGCGAGCGTGTTGCAACCGGTGCCAAGCCATCTGCAGGACTTTCTGACTCGCATAGCCCGAACCTTCGTGTGGCTGGCCTGGAATTCCAGCATCGACAAGATTTTAGCAGTCGAATGTGCCAAAGCGATGGAATATTCTATCGAATATTCTATCGGTGGGTGAATAATAAATAAGAACAGGGGAGTGGAATAATATTAATTAATATATATAATTAATATTAATTAATAAATATAATAGTTCCGAAGTTTTGTTTTTTGCAAACAAAAGTTTCGAAAATAGGAATTTCGAAAGTAAATATCAAAGATTCTGATTTTGAAATTTTGAATTTTAAAGGGAAATCCGGAAAATTCCAATTTCGAAGGTAAAAGATTCCAATTCAAAGAAAATTGTGAGAATCACAGTATTTAAGGAAAATATTGAACATTCTGATTTCAAAATTTGAATTCATATGGGTCGAAGGTCATGGGTAAAGGGAAACAATTAATGCATTTTAAAAATATTGAAATTTGTTGATTACCCGTAGAAACTTGTGTGAGGTAATTGATCTGCTCGCTCAACTTGGCCTCCACTTGCTGCAAAGTTTTCAAAAAGGCGTTGGTTTGACCCTCCGCCTGTTTCAAGCTGGACTTTTCCTTGCTGAGTTCCATGAAAGCTTGCCCTGAAAGATTTAATACTATTGTAATACAAAATGACAATATTTCCAAGTATTTTTCTTTTCTTTTAGTTCCTATGCGATTTCATAAGTTCTTAACAGTCAACCTTTTATGGGAAATATTTAAATGAAACGTGGTATTTTAATATTATGTATAATTATTATATATATAAAGTATTTGAAATTAGCAACAAAAAACTATGGATATCAATAATTTATTTAGGAGAGGTTGCAGGTAAGAAGGACGACATCAGTAACTTGGTCTATTAAATTATGTCTCATACAACAACAATTTTCAAGGGAACAAAACCAAAAAACAAAAACGACTGAAATCCTCGAAAACCTTGAAAGACCCTGAAAACCTCGCGCGGCATGGAAACCAAACATAACATCCTAACCTACCTGCACTCTGCAGACACAGGATGATGTCCTTCTCGATGGACTCGAGAATTTGGATCCTCTCAACCGGGGGCGTCATTTTACTGGGACTCTAGGTAAAGTATTTGTCGAAAAACTGTAAATTTCATGGGAGCAACAATGGAATCGATATTTAACCACTTTCCCCGAGTATCGATGATATATTTACGCACTCATACGCATACAAGCGTGTATTTCATACATATATATATATTTGTAAAACGATAGATGGCAGTAGCGATGCCGCGGGGGGGATATCTGTGGGATATCTGACAAAAACTTGACAATTCTTCATAAAAAGCCGTCAAATATCTTGGTGTTAGAATTACAAATGTTATTGATATATCCTAGTTATAACAATGGTGGAAATTTCCCCTAGAATCTTGTAAATGTGGGAAAATTCAAAACGATGCATAAAACAACATTTGTAATTCTGAAATATAAAGAATTCGTATTCCTGGAAGTTATATTTATAAAAATTATTATATATATATACTATATAACTATAAAAATTAAGTTATTTTGGCAGATAAGTGTAATAAATTTAGAATTTATGAATGTATTTAAAATAAAAATTAATACAAATAATGTTTTTCTAATTTTATAATGAATAATTTTATTAAAATATATATTTTTTCTATATAATTATTATATATTCAGATTTGTATTAATATTATTATTATTATTATTGATTATTATAGTTTTAATTGCTGTGGCATTTACTACTTTATTAGGACGACAAATTTTGGGGTATATTCCATTACGTAAGTGTCCCCCAATAAGTTAGGTATTATAGGTAGTATTTAACCTTTTCGAGATGCTATTAAATTATTTAGTAAAGAATCTTTATTTTTAATAAACATTAATTTGATGTTTACCTAATTTCTCTTACAATAAGGATATGTTTAGTATTAATAATATAATTAAATTATCCTTTTAATTTTATTTTACAATAAATTTAGGTTTAATTTATATATTTTGCGTATTTAAGGTGACCAACTGCGAGTGAATCAACTGCCGAGTCGATAAAATAGATTTGAAATATTAGAAAAAAAGGGACAAAGAACTCTCAAAAGGGATCATATAAAAAGAAACGTTATATTTTCAAAAAAAGCATAGCGTACATAACTACAGCGAAAAGTATTTTCTAATCTAATGATATAGTGATTGTAATTTTATCACAATAATCGTAAACAAAGAATGATACAAAAATACAATTATACTTGTTTTCAACAAAAATAAAATTGTGAATTTTTCACACATCGGCTTTCAAGGCATATACTGGAAAACATTCCTAGAAACTTACGCACGCACAAATCGCTAAAATGTAAATATAACGAGACACAGTTGCAACCCGTTAGATAATTTGCAATCCAGACAACGTACAGACTTACTTTTGATAATGACAAAAATGTATATCAACTGTGCTTCATTTTATTCAATTCTAGAGAAAATCATTCAAAATTTCGAAACGACACATCCCTTTTCACAGTTTCTCAGCCGAACAATTTATGATAACTCCAATAATAATCAAATTATTGTATCCGACAGTGTTAATTAGAATTATTATTTAGTGTCTCTCATAATAGACAAACTTCGAAAGAAAATCATTTGATTTTGAAACAGAACAAATGACATAAAATGTCGAACATGGAACATTCATCGCCTTATTTTCGAATTCGATATATTAGGTCGAGTCATAAGTAACTTCCGTTTTCTTACCAGAGATCTATAGCTTGCGTCGGAAGTTATTTATGACTCGACGTAATCATTTCAAGATCGTGCAAGTAGCTCTTTAATATTTAAGATTTACCTATGCCAGCGAGCATTTTAATTTCGTTCAGCAAGTGATCGTTATACGCCTTGTAATCTACTGGACTGACACCAACGATCGTCATTCTCAACCTGGCTTCATCCTAAAATTACGAAAAAAAAAAGGAAGATAAAATAATTGTATCAAGGAACGGTCTGCGGGATGTCTCATTTAAAAAAAAATGTACCTGAATATTCTTTGAACGAAACGTTTTTAGGAAAATTGACCGAAATAAGAGCTTTTGGATAAGTCTTTCAAGGTCATTTGAAAATCAATTGGATTTATTAAAGGAAAACTTCGATATTTTGTTATACAAGGTCTTCAAAAAGTAACGAACCCCCCCCCCCCCCCCCCCCTCCAATTTCAGAATCTATATATTTTGCGGAAAAAATCACGAAACAAAAATTTTAGGATTCAAAAAGATCCGTTTTTTTGCCACTTCGTATTTGACCTTCAAGGTTATTCCAAGCTAAAAATATTCGAGTAAAGAATTTCTTGAATTTGTGTGTAATATCTCAAAAAATTGAAATTTGATTTTAAAAAAACGCCCTAGGTTAAAATTTCTTTGTCCTTTCGTGTAGACATATTTTTTCTTAATTTTACCGTTTTCAATATCATTCAACAATATGTAAAAATGGATATTAGTTAAGAATATGTAAGAATTATAAAATATTAGGTCGAGTCATAAGTAACTTCCGTTTTCTTACCAGATATCTATAGCTTGGGTCGGAAGTTATTTATGACTCGACCTGATAAAACAATTTTTTTAAAAATAACAATTAAATGGCTGTTCCATGCACAGTTTTTCCATTATTAAATCGTAACGGAAGGGGTTAATGAGACATCCCGTGGATCGTACAAGAATCTAAATTTTTTTACACTAATTATAACTTACGTTGTAAACCTCCATTTTCGATCTTAACTTCAAAACAACGCTCTTGAAAGTATTTTTCGCAAATACCTCATCGAATAATTCAGATTTACTCTCTATCAATTCACCAAGTTCTTGAGCAGACATTCCCAAAAGCTTCTCAGCCTCTTCATTAAACGCTGTTGCCCACACATTGGATGACCAATCCCCTATATTCGCCTGTTAATACGATTACCATTACGTTATCGAATTATATTTTTTTACAAACTTACTGTTTCTCATAATTCAACTTACCGCCAGTAACAATCGATATTTGAAGTTCGGATATTCCCTTTTGCATTTTTCACAATTATACATCCCGTTCGTTAGATCAACGACCTGAAAATTTTAAATGGGTGATTTATAAAGGGTCGTTCAAAAACAAAAAATCATTCAATATTTGTATGGTATATAGGACGCACTGCAATGAGTAAAAAAAGCTTTAGTAAACGTATTTCGAAAATATTAAATTTGTTGGCGTTATTATTTCTTCTGACTTAACCCTTTCACTGTGGCGAGGTCTAAGAGGAATCCATCGATATGGACGACGCGGTATTTCCATGTAAGTGTGTGAGATTTAAGTGATTTATCAATCTCAGAGTTTAAAAAAAATAATAATTGCAAATAGCTGGTGCGTGCTACAAGATTTGCCAATAAAAATAGTTTTAGTTGATGTAGATGAAGTTTCCAATCTAAATCTCTTTCCACCCATGTTTACGGCAATTTTTTTTTACTCGGTACAGTGTATCCTATATATCATATAAATATTGAATGATTTTTTTTTAACACCCTTAGGTTCTTTTGAAAACATTTACATAATTGAAGTTAACTCTTTGCGGCACAGAAATTCAGGTCATAAAATAGACCCATGTTGCACAGAAATTTTATTGCGTTTTAAATTAAACAAAATTGTTATATTTTCGTTAATAAAGGTATCGCATAATGTAAAAAAAAAATAGAAAAATAATTATTATTTAATCAAATTTGTCGTTAGAGGGTGGGACCCAAATAGTCTCACCGTGCCTATACACATGCAGCTATTGCAAAATTTCGAGGTGGGGCATTTTTAGTCCCACCGTGCCCCAAAGAGTTAAGTAATTATGTGTATCAACGCACCTTCTTCTTGCAACCTTCAGTGGGGCAAGCTTTGTATACGGAATTGTTCGATCGCAATAAGATGGTATGCGCTTTAACGGTGAAAAAGGACGCAGCACTATCTTGTCCATTTTTTTGTTTCTTGGCTTCTTTTATTGTTAACCATGGAGCAGCTGCTGACCCGGCAAAGCCACTTCTCGATAAAGTTTTCACATTTTCCGTAGAACCAGAAGTGGTGTACCATCCCCTCAGCCTGAAAACAAAATGTCAATTTAAAAAAAGTATTCACTGATACTTATTAAATAAAAAAAAAGCAATAAAATGCTACACCGAACTTTCGATATTAACTTACAGTACCTTTCTAATTACAGAAAAAAAGTACTATTCCTAAATTTTATTTAAAAATTCTAATACGAAAGTATTTCATATATTTTTGTTTATATCCTAGTTAATAAAAACAAATGTAACAAATAATTTTAATCAATAAAATAAGAAATTGATTTTTTAAATTTTTTTGACATTACTTTTCCTCTAATTTTAAGGCAAATATTGTCAATTCACAGAAATTTTCTCTAACAATGACTGCCAAACTTTCACGGTATCAATTATTGTAACATTTATATGGAGCATTTTCTGTCAAGAAATCCCCCCCGTCCAACCCAATTTTTTTTAACACAAAATGCTCCACGTAGGCTCAAAATTTTCATTGCTGCATGGCCTTACTGAAAATTCAAAACGGTGGCCGTGATATAACTAAGCTAGGATGGACATATCCCTAACAGCTTGTAAGTTTCAAAAAAAAAAAAAGCTTCTTTCACAAAATGACCCTCATTTTTCTTCACAGAATCCTATTTCAAACAAACCAGTAAACATTTTTTTTGTCCGCAACACATTTTCATCACGACTCAAGTTTCTTAGATATTCTAATAATAATAATAATAATAATAATAGTAATAATAAGTCATTCTAGGACTATCTAGAATTTTTTTACTCAAAAACTATCCACTTTAAAGAAAAATCAAAAGAGAACAAATAGGGAGAATAAACATTTTTGACAAATAATATTTTCGATGCAACATACTTATGAGCTTCTGGGATGTCGGGATCGCACTGAATAACGGATGATCCGATAGTTGATAAATTTTTTGCGCCATTAAATTCACTAATACGAGCTGCTTTAATGGCTAGTACAGGATTTTCAGAACCTTCAAATTCCTCCGCTTGGGTTCCCCACAATGTCAACGTAATCTGTAAAGTTTATTTCATTGGAATATTATTAAAATCGTTGGACCGGCAAATAAAGGGTCTTCCAATAGGAACAATTTCAAATTAATAAATAATAATTTAATCAAACCTAAAAAAAGTCAATAAATTTTTAAGAAACTGAAAAACTAAACATTTTTTTAATTGGTAAGGAACAACTTGATAAAGTAACACAACAATTTGTAAAAGCACCATACGCAAACGTTAAAATATTTTTTGCATGAAATTGATGAGGTTATCACGCGTTTTCAACAAATATTGTCCTGAAATCTTAAGGCAATTAGTTAAATGTAATTTCTTTAATAGTTTTTGTTCGCGTGTTATTTATGTGTGTTTATATTTTCCTGTGCGTGCGTTTATTTTTGTTCTCGTGTGTTTCATTGTTGTTTCTTAAAAAAATCTTTTCTGACTTCTCTTAATTTTTCTATTATTTCATCTGTCGTGTCGTCCTTGTCCCAATTGTCTCCCCATAGATTTATTCCTACCACACTGCTAGTGTTACTACTAACTTATTCAACAAAAATTTGGTGAATTAATAATTTGAAGAAGTGCAATTGTTAATCACTATGAAATTAGAGTCGATATATTAACGCTTAGCTAAAGTGGACATTTAAATGATGCAATATCTAGTACTTCACCGGTCAGATTCAAATTGAAATCGTTATGCACGACACCAACGTGGTGCCACCGGCGCTTGCCCGATAGTTTTCGCATGGCACCAACGTGGTGCCACCGGACGGCATAGTGTTATTTAAAACGTTTAAAAAAGCAAACGAAGGTATATTATTATTTGACGTCACGTTCCATACATAATTGTCATGCGTTATACTCAAAAGTAAAAAAAGTTGGTTCCATCCCAATTGTTTGTCATTGTTTTTCAGTTGAACCTTATACCATATCTAATGAAAGCCTTTTATTCTGCATGAACATTTACCATTGTGTTACTGTTATCAACAAGATGGACATCGCGTTTTTTAAGTTCCCTTCCTGTAGCGCGCGCAGTCATTGTTTGTACATCATCGCACCCACGCACGATTCCTAGAATGTCTGGCAAGAAAAGAAAATATAGAAATTGTTAAAATCGTATGAGTGATCCAAGAAATTTAACAAAAAAATTTCCAGTATCTCTCTCTCTCTCTGTCTCGTTGCTTTGTAATAATATGAAACATGAAATGCATGAAAATACAAGAAAATAGACAGTTACCAATTACTTGATTCTTTTCTAAATGTTCAATCTCGGATATTGGTGTAAAATTAAACGACACTGCAGGAATGGCATGGTCGTCGTCGTGACACGGCGTTATTTCGGAATCTCTCGTTAAGGTCATCTCAAACTCATTATTCAACGTCGAGAACTTCTTGTTTGCCGGTTTTAACATACCCCGAGTAATGTAATACAGTTTGCCAACCTAAGGAGAAATTTTAAAGAGTTAAAATAATAAAGTCTTTTCCCTCCTTCGCTGGTCGACGATCAATAATCCTTTATTATCCTTTGTTTGATGTTCAACCGATATTTATTATTCATAATTTTTACACGTTTCGATCCTATAGTGCAGATCCTCCTGAGAAAAATTTTGCAAGAGTTGATTTTTCCATGAATAATATAAATCAACAAATAGAAATAATTTCGAATAATATTTATAACAATGGTTATGCAGGAATAAATATTAACGTCTTCACGCCCTTGGCCACAATGCGGACCTTTAGTTTTTTATATATTATAGTTACTGTCAATAATAAATAGAACAAAAATTTGCTAACAATTTATTTACTACCGAATCCCCCAATCGGAGAAGTAAAAATTTCTTGGTTTGGCTGCACTGGTAAATCGTAAAAAAAAAACAAAAAAAAAAAACATTAAGTCATGTTTTTTTTTCTCGCCATAGGGAAATCGTCCCTGAAGAGGGTAATCCACATTTTCATTTTTTATGATGAAAACGGATTGTAAGATCGGAACGTATGGAAACTATGAATAAACAAATATCGACTGAACGTCAAACGAAGGACAATAAAGAGTTAAAATATTAGGGATACCGAAAAGTAATCAAAATTTCTTCACAAACTAACTGTGAATGAGCTCATTGAAGAAATTTTGATTACTTTTCGATACCCCTAATAGTATTGTTCTACAGAAACATAAATAATCTCTGTTATCACAAACAATGGAATATTTCAAAACCTCAATTAGGGAAAAAAATTTCTCGGCCTCATCCCTGAATGCTGTGCATCTGATTTCACCACTCTCGTCAGCTAAATCCATAGAGAACAATTTGCCTTCACCCCGGGAGTTGCTCCAGGATCTCATATCTGACTTACTCGTGACACGTACTTTAATAACCCACCTGGAAGAATAAATAGAATTTATGCGATTTTTTTTATGCGGTGTACGAATTCCAACGTTTACGCACTTGAAGACGCTTTTGTTCATTTTTTACGAACAATCTGACTTTATGGTAACAAAAAACAAATCAATTGAAATTGTATCTTCAAGCGAGGAAAGCGATTTTGAACCAATTTATCACAAGATGCGCGTTTTGGATTACGATGGCTAACAAGCGAATTATGTATGTGCATTTTGAAAACTTCTCCATGTATACAATGAGAAATTAAATGTTTTTTAAAAATGTTTCCATGTTTAATTTGATTATTTATTTTGTTTGGAAGCACTTTCTCGTGTATTTCATAAATAATTGACGTATTTTCCAAGTGCGACTTTTTGTATACGGTCCCTCTCCGTCGCCCAAAAAAATTTTTCTGCAATATGTTGTACAAAGTTATTTGTTATATTTAAATATTTATGAAATTTCCGAAAATTTTTTTCTGCGATTTCTTTTATGCGGTCCCTATCTACCGCGCAAAAACAGGGTTTGATGTATTTCACTACAAATTAGTAAGACATACCTGTTGTTGTAAGGGCTCAGCATATTGATTGGCGTGGTAATTATATTCTCCTCCGTAGATGTTTTTTTCTCCGCTGCGACATTCGCTAGAATAATTTTAGAAACAAAAGATTGTAGCGTTTGAATATCAAGGGAAGCTTTTGTAAGTCAGAACGGTGATAAAGTGAGATATTTACTTTTCTGCTGCGGACCGCTCGAAATAGAACTTGTACCCTGTTTGATGCTATGACTGTCTCCTTCAGTAGGATTTTCCATATTTTGAGGATTTCCAATTCGTCCTCCTACTTCGCTCCCGCGTTTCAAAACACTGATGTCAAGCAAAACCATAACTCTCCTGCAATAGAAATATAATATAACAATTACCACAAGTTTGATAAATTACTAATATGTAATTTAAAAAAAAAAAATTTTAAATATGAAATAATAACAATTCAATTTCCAAAATCGTTTTTTTGCTTATGAAACTGTTTTACTATTGCAAATATATTTTTCTGTATAGTTCTAAAGATGACGTGTTATTTGTCAACATAAATATATATTTATTGATAAGGTATCGTTTCGTTTCACTTTATCGTCATATCGTCCTTCAAGGACAAGCCTAATGATTTTTCTGTTGATTATACGCTATAAGGAACAGAAGCATTTTTATAATATGATCTAATCTCATTGTCAAATAAAAAAAAATATCAATGAGTTAAAAACAGGCGTAAAATGATAATGACTAACAATAAGTTATTCGATTACATTATACTAACTGTTATTGAAACTTACTTTTGTTTTCCACTGTTGTTGACTGTGCTTAAGGTATATCTATTAATTTTACAGATTGTATTAACGCTCAGAGAATTATCGGTAACCATCGTGTTTAGTTGGGTCGCCAGCATAGTCAAGGAACTAACTCGTAACCCATCCGAGAGCAATAATCTGTAGCGATCTCCACTGGAAGCGCTTGTTAGCATCTTATGACCCTAGATTAGAGATACAAAAAAATGTGTATTTTTTGTATTCGTAACACTTTTGAAAAATGCAATAAAAAATATCCATTTTTTGACCGCCTAGTTTGCTTAAGTGTTATAAAAATGTCAAGCGGGACTCGACGGAGGATCTTTCGAGATGAAAACTGATATCGAGTCATACTCGACAATGGGTAAAAAATCGATGACTAAATCAATTTCGGGCCAACCTTCGATAAGGTATCTTACAAGAGGAATATATCAAATACGTAGAAGTTAGTGTAACTGATTTGAAAGTTATCGATATTGTTGAATATTGATATCACATATAATATATAAGTATAGTTACCAAAATCTGCACAATGGGATTTTCAACGTCTTCGCCATTCATAATTCTCTGCAAAATAAGGCCATTAAATTTGAATGTTAGCTTATTGGTACCCAAGGTTACAACATATATGAGCCATTTATTATGAAAGTGGCCCAAATCCAATTCCCAAGTTTTTGTTGTTAACGGCTTCGCTGTCTGCACGTCCAATCGGGATTCTTTCGATTTGCTCCGGTATAAATTTTTATGTATGATACCAACGTGGTGCTGCCGGCGCTGGCCGGATAGTTTTCGCATGGCACCGACGTGGTGCCACAGGACGGCATAGTGTTAAGATGTGCCACTCGAAGTTTTTTGAAAAATGTTAATTTTGAAAACATTTAATTTTACAAACAAAATTGTTTTAAAAACATTCAAAAAATTGAAGAAAAAAACCAGGACTTAGGCGCTTTTCAAAATAAAGTTTCATATATGTGTTTACAAACGTCTTACAAAATACTCACTTCCAAAGCCCCTTCTGTTAAGGAAACCATTTTTGCCTGTCTTGAATGCCTTTATGAGAATAGTGTTACTACATACGATAAATGTAAATCCTGAAAACTTCTAAAGCCTTCTTCCAAATTTGAGTATTTCTGAAAGATATTATGATCAGTTATAATTGTTTAACAAAGGAAACACGAATAGTGCATGCTATATACAGCGCAATAGTGGTTAGCGGCGTATTTTTCCCTCGTTAACCGGTAACCGGTAACCAGTACTCGCCTCAACCAATAAACGCTCGCACGTTGTTGAATAAGTCGAGTGTTAGTAATGCGCATGCGCGAGAAAGGACCACTCAAGAAACAGTAACATGTGTGAATATATATGTAAAGATTACGTCGTATTCATAGACGCGACTTGAAGCTAACTCTCGAATCGTGTGTGGTTCTATTCTCTGTTACGCCTTGAGTTCCAACAGATGGCAGCATCCGCATAAACAGCGGGATATTGAGGTAAATATAAATACTTACCAACAAGGCGAGTCTACATGTGAAAATTTGAATCGGATCAGTTCAAGTATATATCAAATATTATTCTAAAGTTATAATACGTAAACAAAGATGTAACAACCGGTAATCAACAAACAATTATTTACAATTAACTTTCGTCAACAATTTCGAATTATTTTGTGGAAGAGATCATTGCTTGTACTTGGAATTAATAAATTTCTTTGTGGAGAAACAAATATTTGTTAATACATTGCTAACGAAATATAAGTTTAGAATTAGAGTTTGGTAATTTTACTAACCGTAGTGACAATATTTGTTTATCAAATATTTGTTAATTTATTAACTCCTTAATGCGCAAACCAAAAATTGACTCAGTCATCTGATTTTGAGAGAAAAATACAAATCCAAGTCAATTCCGGCACCTTTATAGGTTATGTTTACCGTAACGTTGCGCACGCTTGTACTCGACTAACAACAAGTTTCACAATATTATAAACAGGGTTGCCACGAGTTGAGCGAAAATTTCCCCTTCCACGATCCCTTACTGCGTCGTTGACCAGTAGAGGGGGAAATTTTTGCTCAAATTATTGCAACCCCAAATATGAGGCTGGATTACGATTTTCATGGGACTGTAACAAATTGACCTTGAGTAACCTTGAAAATCAAAGTTAAGGTCAAAGTCAAGGTCCCTATGACATATCCCTCCTGGAGACCCCAAAAATTATTATTGGGGGCCATTTTTTCCGAAAACGCTTCATTTAAATAATATTCAAATGTTTATTTTTTTTTTCAAATGGGACACCGTACATACAGAGGGGTATAAGAGTTCCAAGCCGCGAGATGGTGGTAGGTGGTGAAAATTTGAGAAAAAAAGATATACCATTTTTTAAAATTCAGTATAATTTCCGAGTAATTAATTAACCCTTAGCGCTCCGTTGGCTCCGCTACGGAGCCATCTGTCATTTGTTTCGTAACTAACTCTGTAGGCTCAGCTGCGGAGCCAAATACTTTTCGGCGTTGGCAATTGTTGTAGTTGAAACGTGCTAAGTCTCCGTACCGTTACGATTTAACCATTTTTGACCTTTTTGACCCTATGGTTAGCAACATGGAGAACAATAATTCCTATGACGAGAATTTCGAGCTGAGCGATAGCGAAGACGCATTTGATTTTCAAGTATTACAAGATTTCGTGGAAGGCGATGTTGATTGTAATTCCGACACTTCCAGTAGCGGGTCCGAAGTTACACCACCAAAGAGACGACGAATAGGAACTGTTGAAAGTGAAAGTGAAAATTCGCCGGAAGACTTAGACGAATGGCGCGATGTCACGGAAGAATTACATGTCCCGGATAGAATAGATTTTAGCGTATCGCCCAAGGTCATTGGACCGCAAGTTCCTGCAAATATTGTACAGCCGATAGAATATTTCAAATTATTCTTCACAGACGAATTGATGAATAAAATTATAAAAGAGACCAACAATTACGCAGAAAATGTTCTAAAGGAGAAAGAAATGTCTAGTAACTCTATTTGGCGAACGTGGCGCGCGGTGGAAGAGGATGAGTTTTGGGCTTTCATTGGTGTTATTGTCAATATGGGTAGGATACAACTGACAAATCTGCAAGAGTACTGGTCGGTCAAGGACAACAGTTGGATCCCCTTTTTTAGTAAAATATTTACACGGGACAGATTTAACCAGATATTCTGGATGTTGCACTTGAGTGCACCCGATCCTGCAAAAAATGATATCAGAACGCGTATTCGACGAACGAGTTATTTTTTGGAATATATAAATTCAAGATTTTCAGACTACTTTATACCTGGAGAAAATATATGCGTCCACGAATCCGTGGTTAAACCTAAAGGAAAAATAAGCTTCGTTAAGTACAATCCCAATGAACCTACCAAGTGGGGCATTCGAATATACGTTTTAGCGGACTCTGAAACGGGATACGCGTACAGCATCCTTCCGTATTACGGAAGTGTCACTTCCGAATATCTGCCAAGGCCGGATTTACCGGTCGGCGCCAGAATTACCCTGCAACTGTACCAACGATTATTGGATCGGGTACCTGCCGCGAAAGGTTATCACATGCATACCGACAGGTGTTACACCGATATATCCTTAGCCGAAGAGTTAAGAAAAATGAACTGTCACTCGACCGGTACCATACGAATGAAAGGAAAAGGTGTTCCGACGAGTCTGAAGAGACCAAAATTTGATGGAAAAAAAACTGTTGCTTACAAACGAGGAGATACGATGCTCTTGGCTTGGAAGGATAAGAGAATAGTATTGTTTTTAAGTAACTGGTATAACGCTGGAACGATAACCGCTAGAAAATCTATACGAGGCGGTACGAACGAAGCGATCGAAAAGCCAATCGCAGTCGTCGGCTACGCAAAGTCGATGGGTGGCGTCGATCGGGCCGATCGATACGCCTCTAGTTATTGCTTTTTGACGAAATCACTCAAGTGGTGGCGGAAACTGTTTTTTTGGGGATTGGAGATGTCGATAATTAACTCATATATTCTGTATAAAACCGTACAGCGGGGTAAAAATGTGAAAACACTGACCCATTCGCAGTATCGAAAAATTTTGGTCGACCAATTCGTTGGGAATTTTCGTCAGGATAGAACAAAAGTATCTGTGTCCATTTCTGAAATTAGACTAAACGGAAAACTTCACGTAATGAGGAAAGGTCCAAAGAGGGACTGCGTTGTGTGCTCTATAAGGACACAAAAGGACGGCAGACGTCAAACGAGCGATCACTGCGACACTTGCCCGAGTAAACCCAGAATGCACATGGGAGATTGTTTTCAAAGATATCACACCATGGTGAATTACAAAATTTCAAATTGATCTTTCGTTTACAGGAAGAAAGTGCATACGTATGAAATAAATAGAATCAAAAACATTGACAAGCACGTATAATTCGTGTCGCTTAAAATAAGACTCCTTCTCGCTCATTCCCGCTGCGAAAATGTGCCGGAGTTGCTGGTAGGCAGTGGTACGGAAACGTGTCGAGCTTTAAGGGTTGAGATGTTATGGCTAATCGGAACGTCGAACCACCATCGAGCTACAAAAGTATGGTCACGGTTGCTACGAGGCTTAGTCTCAATTTTTTATATGCTCGCCAAGCCTCTTCGATGTTCCGATTGGCCATAACATTTTAATTATGTGATTAGTCAATAATTATTACGAATTACAAAAAATTGTACATTTCTACTTGAAATTTTCACAGAGTCGCTATATAAACCATTACTTTATGACACAAGGTTCTCGATAGAGATGAAATGTAATTTTAATTGCATAACAAATTCTCGAACGCATAAAATGCCTATTTTTATTCGAAAAATCATAACTTATGCAAGTTCCAAGATACACCGTGTGCGGTATAAAAGTACAAAGCCGAGAGATAGATTTCAGAAATTTAAGACCGATAGACTGAAGAAATGATACATATTTATTTAAAACCTACGGTCAAGGAAGGTTTAATTCAAAAAAATTAAATAGTGGCGTTAAGAGCAAAAAAATTATGCTAATAATAATATTAGTAATTAATTTATAATATTCTTACCATTTCAGAATCCCGAGGATGATAAAAGAAAGCTGCATTCAAGTGCTATTAAAAATATATCGACAAGGATACGAAGTCAAGAGAAGAATAGACGAGGAAAAGTAAACGTCTTTATAAAAGTGCATGAGTTACTGCAACAATGGTGGAATTAAATGAATTGTTTAGCATAAATATTTCTCCGTTGGTTACCGTACCGTTTGCAGTTAATTGGTCAAAGGACAATCATATATCGATTCTTACGGTGCACGGCATTTCCGTATTTGTAAGTGTCTTTTCAATACGCTTTTGCAAAATATTTATACTGTTACTTGTTAAACTAGCGAATATTATTATTCAATATTGATTCTTGAAAATTTCTAATATTTCAAACCCAGAGAATTTATAACAGTTTTAACAAAGGAAGGAAAGAAAAATTAAAAATGAAGAATTATTATTTCCAAAGAATAATTCTATAAAAATTATTTATAATAAAATTTCTTCATTTTTAATTTTGGTTGGTCCATTGTCAGTGTCGACGTTAATTCATTAAATATTCGGTTGAATACAATGAATCAAATATTTCAAAACATTTTTTTTAAGTATAAATGTACATGCATCGGTTTTGGACACTGTACCATTCGTGGACACCTTTCACTATATTTTGATATATTTAAAAAATATGATACATAAAAAGTGTTATTTTTTTTTTCTTCACAAGAGCCGTTTCTCTGCGGATTGAATTAAAATGTGTCGATGTATTTTATTTCAGGAACTGATACCGTCACCTTTATGTCCGGAACCAAACTTGAAATTGTCTCGATCTTTCATTTATCCCTCCGATACGGTTCCAGCAAAAGATTATGTCACCGAAATACAAAATGCGCTACGGGAAATGGAGAAGGACGAATTTTACAGCCATTTGATGAACGAGGCATTGACACCTAACGCAAGCGGTACCACGCCTATAATACCAAAAATAATCAAGCTGGCTTGGTCTCCTTCGAATTTATTCGAAATTTCGAACTGTTTGCTAGCAATTCTTACGAATGCGGGTAATATAGAAATTCTGTTCAAAAAATTGAATAACTGGTACTCCCTCATCGATATCTCGAGTCCGTGGTTCGACGAAATCAAAAGGGAAACCGAAGTTGATATAAAATTGTCCCGAGAGCAACGGGTGGAGGATGGGCAATTGTTTGACATTATCGGCCGATTACAAGGTGTTGCAATTACCTGGAGCGAATTGCATACGCTCGAAACTATACCGTACGCCTACTTCGTTACCGCTTATCGAAGCAACGATATCGTCGCTTGGAAAATCCCATGGATGAAGCGGCCACAAAAAATGACACCGGCCATTACGTGGAAGATGAAGCTCGAAACCGATGTAAAAATCGAAACGTTGCTTTGGACGGCTCTGGGCGACGACAAGTATGTCCTCGTAATCGGGTACCTCGATGGACGAATAGAGGCTGTAGTATTGCGCGAGGAAAATGGTTCTTTAAAAACTGGAGAAATGCACAAATATTTCACGGATGCCGACCTTCTGGGGGTAACCAATATTCTTTTGGGAAAACGGACTGAGAATAGTGTAGAGCTTTATGTCACAAAACATACGGTTTTTTTCGTCCTCAAGATTGACAAAAATGGTAGGCTGTTGAGTACGAATTCTGTACAGACCGAAGGGTTTTCGATAACAGGTATGCGTATGAGTTATTAATTGATTGAATATCGGCTTAATGCTATTTCAACCGCGCTAAATATCATATTTTTATTTGGCCGAAGTTTTTCAAAATTCATATGGATACAATGAAAAATTTGAACTTATCTATTATTATTGGATTTAACTATTGTACTTTGTATGGCTGAAGATTTTCGAAATGTACCACAAAACTGTGATAAGTATTAATATTTTTTAGATGACACACTAATATTCATTCTAGTCCATTCTATTCTATAAACTACAAAAAATATGATGAATTTCTTTCTCATTATAATCAGTTTTAATTTTTGGACATTTTGTACAAATCCGACTATCGAATGATATGGACAACCGTGTAGCTCCAATAAAATTTTCATTTTTTTAACA
Source organism: Gasteruption jaculator (assembly GCA_949825005.1). NCBI lineage: Eukaryota > Metazoa > Arthropoda > Insecta > Hymenoptera > Gasteruptiidae > Gasteruption > Gasteruption jaculator. The sequence goes on along the minus strand of OX463764.1, from coordinate 5,121,763 downwards.
AAATTATATTTGTTTCAGGAACATCGGTTCTCAGTAGCGACGAAATTTTGCTAGTAGCTCAGGATGCCACTTTACAATTGATCCGCCTGGGGGAAAACGAATTGACGATCGAACGCGTTAAACATAATTCTCCATCAACTCGGACCCAGTACTTGGGTCTCTGTAGCTCGTATAATCATCAGTTGCAGGCTCTAATCACTTCCCCGGAGTCTTTGTACGATCATTTGGCTCAGCGAGAGCCATCGACGTTGTACTTCTTCAACGTGAAGGGCGACAAATGGGATCCGCTGCGCAAGCTACAGGAAAACCCGGAAAAGAGTTTACTAAATTATTGGGATTGTTTGGAGTTGATAAGGATCACGGCGATAAAAGCCAACGATCCGACAACGGAACTTACGATTCCGTTTGGAAGCTTAGAACTCCAGTCGGTGTACGAGTTACGCGTTTCCATGTGGATATCCGCGATTATGGAAGGATTGAAAAGAAGAAATTTACTGCGCGAGCCCCATATTATAGTTGGAGAAATATCTGAAGCTCAGCCTCTGATTTTTACTCATTTCGCTTGCGCGCATTTAACGAGGCTGAAAAACAAAAAATCTTTATCGGAGGAACAACTGTTGTGCGTGAAACTGCTGAGAGCTTATTTGCTCGCGTTTCTTAGCGCAAAGGAAGACAATCGTTCCTTGGTGTTGGAGGAAGCGCGAAAAACTTTAAACGTGACGTCGGACATGGACTCGGTTGAAACGGAACATTGTAATTTGTGCGGACGAGACATGGGGAAATGTTCCTGGAACGCCGTGAAATGTCCATCCGGGCATAAGTTGCCCAGATGCGCGCTAACTCTTTTGCAAATTACGTCGGTTCGATACCAATCGTGCCCCATTTGCGGGCAAATTTTCCATTCGAGTTTAGACAGGGAGTATGAGAAATTGACGTGTCCGTTTTGCGACGTCGCTGTTGCTTACGATAAACGAGTTCAAGGAGTAACGAGTGACGACGACACGACGTCTTATCGAAACTTATCGAAGAAACCTACACTAAACACCGATTCGAGTCATAACGACGAGCCTGAAATGCTCAATGGCGAGGATGCAAAGAGACAAACGGTTCAATCGAGCCAATCCGTCATCGTGCGGAATAACAGAGATGAACCTAATGACGTCACAGAAATATGGCAAGAGCTTTAGGTAATATTACTTTATGTGTAAGGCATGTACATAAAAATATAATAAACTCATCACATGTGAGTTTCTTGTGACTACCATATTATTATGTCTCGTGGGCGATTTTTAATTTGGTAAAATTTAATGTAATATTCATGTAACTGCGTTCACTGGGATATTGTTTATGCTGTACCTTTATTTGCGTTTGATCGTTATATCGCGTGAAATGAAGAATTTACCTATAATCGACAAAAAGTTGAAAAAATTGTTCAAGAGCCAGAATCGATTTGAAATTTTTACAGTATGTTAAAAATACGTCACTTTGAAAATTGAACCTCAATGGAAACGACTCAATAATTTAGTTTAACACGTTCAACCCGGCGTGAACCACCGGTGGTTCACAGGCCAATGCTTTTTAAATGGCTTAAAAAAAGCGCCGGGTTGAACGTGTTAAGAAAAAAATTAATAGAATATTTTTATTTTTCTGAAGTTTTATTAAATTCAACTGAAACAATCGAGGAAACTCGCATTTTCTTGCCACTATTTGAATAATTTTATGAAAAATTTCTTTGTTACAGGTTCAGTACCAAACTGAGGACATTAGAAACGTGAACTCGGTGAACATTGTGCAAAAGGAAAAATCTAGATCTGCTGTCATTTCCTTGAAATTAATCGCCAAAAAAGCAAAAATTCATAAAATGTTATTATACGACGAAATAAAAACATTTTTTAATTGCAAACTGGACATAATTATGCCATTCGACATATTTTTATCAAGATGGATAACGGAAATAATATGTGAAAAAGGAAAAATTTGTATAACTGAAGAAGGTCTTAAAAATCGGACCTAAATGTTTAGACGCGATAAAGGGAGTTTACTACTGGTCATCTGCGAAAACTAAGAATTTATATTATTTTGCCAAAAAAGCGTTATTTTTAAGGGATTCGACTGCCCAGTCTCCTAAAAGCCATTGGAAGTTGCTGGTAACAAAATTGAGATATGATTCAGAGTGATTATTAATTAAACCCTAACGTTATTTATTTGCATCTGGATAAATATTTTCCATTACACGAAGATGTAACAAAAATAAATATTATTTATTTACAGTTAAAAGTTACTTATTTGTAGTCTTAAAAACGAATATACATGTATGCATTTTAAAACTATTACAAACGAAATTAAAAAGTAAAAATAGAAAAAAAAAATTTACATCGAAAATGTAAATTCGCTTAGCTGCATTTTTTGAGAAAGATAAAAATAAATAAATGAATATTTCAAGTAAAAAAGGTTTCAATGGTACCGTCTACTCACAATGCCATTGTCGTACGCTAAAAAATCCGACACAGTTAGCACGGAATTAATTAGCAAAACACAGTAAACGTAGGTAACTAGGGTCATTATTTTGCCATATGAATTAGAAGTCTCAAGTATTTTTATATTCACTCGAGCCTCAAATCTTTTGACAAGTCGGAACCGGAAATACTCAAACCCTTTGACAGAATAAACCACGCCTATGGGCCGTCTTTGGATTCCGGGGTAGTGAATATTCAATTTAAGGACAATTTCAAAATTTTAGCTTCAATGTCTTAGAAAAAAAAGTCTACCTAAAAAGTTAATGAGCTTATCGGGAAATATTTTGGGGCCTCATTTTTATGAACGTAAATTGATAATGATTCGAATTAATTACATTTACTGTATTTAATTTTGCAGGAACTAACTACGTTAATCGCCAGTTCTGGAATTACATTTAATATTTTATGGTCCAATGTCGCAAAGATAAACCATAAATTTTGAAAATCTGTATCTCGAAAGCTCGGAGCTATTCACTGAATACGAGGGACACGTATATTTTTTTGATTCATCAAGATACGTCATTAAAATCCTACACTCCGTGATTGTAAATAATTTCTGCTTAAGAGGCAACAGAGAAAAGAGAAATTTTTTCTTAATTCTAGGAGTTACACATTTTTTCTTATATTCTAAAATTCGATTTACTCCGCACATGTATTAATTACAACTGACACTGGTTGAGATAAGACGTATTAGAAAATGGTATAAATTTCGCTATCTAATTACTAATTACTAATTATACTAATTAGTATGCCTATAATTTGAACCAGATAAACGGACAAAACGGAAAACATTCACTGGGAAATTGATAGTGCACAATTAAAATTTGGCATGTATTCATAAATTTGACAGTGTTCTTTTGAAATTAAGGTAAAATTAAGGTAGTTCTCCCACGGAAGAATTTTCTGAAGATTTTTCTCAAATCCTTATGAGATGTTAAATATATTTTTTTTTTCTATCGAGTAGTAACATTTCAGCTCGATCGTCCGTTTAAAAACGGAAATATAATATATTAATTAAAAATAACATTTTTTTTTACATGGGGAGTACCTCTGTCAGTTATACTTTAGATGAATAGATTTTAAGATTAAGTTTGTAAAAAATTAAAGGGTGGTACATCAGTTTGTAGTAGATGTTACAAAAAAAAATGATAAAAATCGTCAGTTTAGTTTAAAAGTTATAGTTTGTCAAAACATTAATAACGCTGGTAATTGGTGACTGTGTTGGTGTGTACGTTGGTGTAATACGTATCTATGTATCAAAAATTTGTATATTTGTACATTCAAAGGTCATTGAAGTTGGTGCGAACAAAGGACCGTCCCTATATATTTGTACACACTCGGTTAAAAAATTCTAACAATAATCATATTAAAACAATGAGGCAACTAACATGGCTTAGAGTCTACACTTTTGTAGTTGATTGTAACAGGAGAACTACCTTAAAATATAGGAAAAACAAGCTAGCTCTAAAAGTGTCCGAAAAATCGGACGCTGTGACTCAAAGGGTTGTAAACGTGATGTTAGATTTTTCAAACACTGTATACCTAAGTTATCAAAGTCTTGATAGAAATAAATTTATAAAAGTATAGGAAAAATATAATTGTAAATAATATCAACAGATAAGGCAAAAGCATGGAATAGTCTCAAAAAACAGGTGAAGTGAGTACATCAGAGATTTTGATCGGCTACAGTTTCATGAACCTAGGGTAAACTATAGGTGACAATAGATTCATGGGGGACCTCGTTTGAAACGTTTTTTGAAATTTTTTAAAAAGCTTTCAACTATTTCCACAGTATTCACGAAGCAAAATCAATAATACTCTTTTGAAGCTACATGACGAAACAGGTGTGGTAAAAAATGAAGTCACGGTAAACTATTTTGTCAAAAACGTTCGAAATGACCCCAGTCTCCCTCAGAAATCATTTCAACTTGGAGCTAATGTTATTAACTTCGCTCTCGAAATATGAACCCTTTGGGTACACATTTATTTGAAAAGTGCGTCTTTGCCCATACAAATGCGTGACGCACTGATACGTCAAATGTAGCCAAAGGGTTGAACATTAAAATCATTCCGTGTAACACTACGACGCGTATTTGCTTGTTTTCGACCTGAATTCATGTTACAAAAGCCGATTAAATTTTTTGATGTACCGACCGTGTCCTCTTTTCATCGGTAAAGAGCGGCATGCGAGCGGCAAATGGAAAACAAGTTTGAGTAAAAAAAAAAAATTGAATAATTAGTCCGCTTAACGCTATGCCGTCCGGTGGCACCACGTTGGTGCCATGCGAAAACTATCGGGCAAGCGCCGGTGGCACCACGTTGGTGTCGCACACAAAGATCTACACCGGCGCCAAACGAAAGAATCCCGATCCGACGTGCGGACGGCAAAGTGTTAAGTAGGGTACCTTTATCCTATATTTGGTACCTTTATCCTATAACTATCATTTACCCGTAATCTAGTATGTAGTAAGATAGCAAAAATCTGTGTCACACCCTTCCTAGGAAGCTATGTGCAATATGTTTCTTCCTCGATGATCGTTTAACGGCAAACTTAATGCAAACCAACACCAAGATGGCGGCAGAAACGATGTAAAGGACGACGCATATGCTGATGTCGAATATCGTAAAATTCCACGCACTTCTCGGTTGGTTTTCAGTCTTAATTAATGGATCCTTTATCTCGTCGCTAAAAGTTCCTCTGGAAGCTTTGCCGTTAACGCTTAAAATACTGGATTTATTGACAATTATGTTGCCGTGACTGTATTTGTTCCTTAAATATATAAAAACTTGACTTTGGTCCCACGTTTTATCGGCGTGTCTACATTCAGGACAATGTCGCTCGGAAGGATACTGAATCTTTTTATGTTCCGGGTCTTCCGTTTGGTCTCCAGACAGTCTTTTGTTAACTTCATTGTGAGCTTTCCAGAGCCACAGTACGCTTTCGTTGGCACTTTTAACGTCAAATATCTTGTTCCTGGCGGCCATTTCGAGGAAATGTTGGGAACAGTCGGAGCAACCAAAGAAATTTTTTATGTACCCATACATGGCGCCTAGAATTTTTGTAAAATCGTGCCGTGCAATTTCGCTCGGAGAGGTCGCATGGTTCACCGTGAGCATGTGAAACATCACCCACAAACCGCAGGGATACCCTCTGAAAGTCTGAACGCTGCCTTTACATCCAACCCATTCGGCTGGTCCCGAATAAACAGGGGTCAATTTTTGTTCCGTTGATTTCACGATTTTACGAAATTCTCGACCACTAATGGAGTCTCGGTTATCAACGGAATTACGTAACGCGGTCAAAAATTGTCCCATGTTGTAATTCGCTGGGAAATATTTGGACAACGCGTCCAAGTAAAGCTTCAATGCGCTCATTCTTTCGCCTTCTATTATTTTGACTAGAGGCACTTCGTGACCCAGCGAATACCGCAATGCATTTTCCAAATCCAACAGATGCAAAACGTCTTCCGGTGCATCGGGAGTATCTTTTTGTGCATTTTGATCTTTCGGAGCATTGTTATCCAAACGCGAGCTTTGATTTTCCGAAGAATCTTTAACTTGTACTTTGGTATCGATACCCTTCGACTGCAAGAATTGGGTAATTACTTTTTTAACACCTTCCCTCGTTGGTATCGTGACCGGCAGGAATTGATGCGACTCGTTACGATCGACGACCATTACACTGGGAAATTTGACAACTTTGTTTGTGATACAGAAGAGTTCGTTATCGGAAGACACGCGACGAATTCGGATCGAAGAAATGGAGTGCAAATCCAATATTACCTCTACGCCCATGTAGGAGCTCGCAGCTTCAATTATGAAGAAATAATAGCTCACTTCCTTTGGCACACCTTTCCAGACGGATTTTATTTCTGGATTTCTGAAACATGAAGCATACGAAGATGAAATTAATCGGATGCTCTACCTGCACAAAAAGTACGGTGGAATAACAGTTGAGTAGCTTATAAACGATAGTCGCATTGTGAACAATTGCTTGTATTTTGATTAATATTTTGATTAATATGAATTTTATATTTTTTTTTTGGTTATAATTGTTGACCGATGATGACAATATAAAATTGTAATGTTTTTATCTATACGGGCTACTACTTGAAAACCACACTTTCGATAAATTTGAAGAAATTTCCTGGTATTCTGTGGGTTATAGATGGCTACGGAAAAATGATTTTAAAAAAATATGGTACATGCCTGTATGGGGCGATATTAGGCCACATGTAGCCCCGTCCTTCTTGTTGCTCTTTCTCGAGATGCTTTATTAAATTATAACGCATCGTATCGGTATCTTTCCCCTTTTCTATTTGGATGCCCAAAGATTCAGGTTTCGATTGAGGTGAAAAATATTTCAGCGTAGGATTGTGCATAATTTCGTAATTTCGGCATGTCGGAGTATTGTTTTCGTCGGCACAATCTATAACGGCAAGGGTAACGATGGGCCTCCATTCTGAAAAAAAATAATGAAATAATTGAACTCTGGTCTTAGCGCATAGCCTTATCATTTGGGAAGTACCTACACAACATAGGGGAGACTGGGGTGAATTGAAACAAATAAACAATAACAGAAGTTAGATTTTCAAAGTTTCGGTGTTACTGTCTTACTTCTTTTATTATTATTTCTACTTCTATTTTGTTGTTCGACGTCACACCGACGAGTCGGGTAGAGTCTGAAGCGTTTTTTAACGCCTACCGAGCCTCTTCTGATTAATAACTCATTGATTAACCCAAATTTTAAAAAATAGTATTTGACTTGTCGATTCCATTTTTCACCATCTACCGCCACCTTTCGGCTTCGACATCTTATACCGGACACCCTGTATATAGAAAATCAAAACTGCGGGTTTTACGAGTTAACCCTGCTGCCCCTACTTTAACTCGGGTGAATATGCTAACATAAGGGATTAAAAGAATATAACTCATAAACTGAAAATGATAGAGAATCGGAAATTTAAATGGTGGAAATTAAATGGAAATTAGACCAATGGAAATTTTAAAAACATTTTAAAGGAGGATAACTTATCGACTAGAAGTGATAACAAATTGCGATTTATCGTATTGTTTTCCTTGTAATTCATACGTGATTAGATTACAGTGCCATGGTAATTCTAATCTCGCCAGTTTCATATACGTCATCTTTCTATAAGTTGCGTACTTTAAAAAGTAACAAGTTGTATGCCAGTTGCATGCACAAACCACCCCATATAAGGTTTGCAACGGAAACCTCGACTCGGACTATATTTCATTAGCATACTCTCTACTTTTGTACTTTGATGTAAACATTTACTATTGAAGTTGAACTGCAAAGATAATTAAAATCCGAAAATCTCATCATAAGAATATATTCCGTTAACCCTCTATATTCGAAACTATATTTCAATTTTACCAGCAGTTCTGTATTGTTTTTGGAGGACTGATCAGCCAAATTGCTCAAAAATAAAGCTTTTTTGATAATAAACACTATGCCGTCCGGTGGCACCATGTTGGTGCCATGTGGATACTATCGGGCAAGCACCGGTGGCACCACATTGGTACCATGCGAAAACTATGAGGCAAGCGCCGATGGCACCACGTCGGTGTCATGCAAAAACTATCGAGCAAGCGCCAGTGGCACCACGTTGGTGCCGTACATAATGATTTATACCGGCGCCAAACGAAAGAATCCCGATCAGATGTTTAATTACTTTTGCATAATATTTATTGACATTACGTACAAAAAATACCGTTTCTAATTTTCTCAGTTTGGTACTAAACCTATAAAACATTAAACGGTTATAAAATAATGAACTCATTCAAGGTCCTAATAAAAAAAGGTATGTAATGTTATTATTTAGAAGGCGTAAGAAATGATGCTTACCCAGGATATTCAAAACGAATTCCTTCCACAAAGGTGCATAGCGCTGGCAAAATCCGCACCAGCTATTATAAAATTGCACCAACCAGGCAGTTTTACTGCCATAAATGATGGATTTGATGTTTGTGGCATTTAAAATAACGACGTGATCACTGGGACTGTATAGACCTTGCAGCCCTACTGGATTTTGTTGACTTTTTGAACCACCTGTACCATGTAGAGATACTGCCGATGCCCCATAGTATGTAACGACGACACAAAGTAAAAAGACTTTGATGCTTGCATTCGAAGACAGTAACGTAAATTCTTTCATGACGAGAAATTAAAGTACAAGTGTAACGTCAAATCGATTTAACCTATTTCAACCGGGAATCAAACTCCGAAATGTCATATGTATAACGCATACTTGCATACATACAACATGCTGCGTTCAAATATTATAGTTTTATGTGGTTTTATGGTTCAAACCTATCCACTGTTGCGCAATTGCACGCAACTTCAAGTGGAAGCTTCGAGCGTAAGGTTTTATCACGGACTTGGTTTTATGTCCCAGCTTGCACAATAACATAATAGATGGAGCTTTAAGCACATTCGCGGGTGATATTCGAATTCAGACGAATAATCATCTAATAAATAATATAGAACTACCATTGTTAAGTAACTTTCTACTTGCAGCTTGCTAAAAATGCTAAAATAGCATAGATTCTATTATTACATCAATAATAAAGCTTTTCTTACAGATGGAAATGAGATGACCAGGGATATAGAGTTTTTATGTTTTAAATCGAAATTCAAGACAATTCTTTCTTGCTGTTGAAATTCGCTCTAGTCTGTCTATCCTTAACTTAGGGGTAGTTTTCTAAAACAAGGATTCGTAGGAGGGATGAGTAGTCAAGGAAGCCTGGTTTAAGGGTCTTGAGGCTCCTCGCATATGGGGTTTATGGCAGGAACGGTCAACTCCAGCAAAACCAGATCTGGCACTCGTAATTTTATTGTTTCCAGTCGTGCCCCATTTTTTTTATACTATTTCTTTAAGAGCATTCTTTTCTAAAATCTATTTCTTAACTGTTGGTTACATAAACCATACCACCCGTTACATGAGAAGCTTTACTGACACATCTGCACAACAAATGTATTAGAAAGTTATCTCCTTTAGATTTGCAATTTAGTTCCATGCGTGTGACAAGTTTAGTCTAAAGAAAAGTAAGTGATTTAGTTGAAACAAATGGTTCTATTTGCGTTTCCCGCCGTTTATGCGTTTGCTGCCATCTGTTGGAGCTCAAGACGTAACAGGCTCTTAAGACCACCTTATATACACGAGACTTGACTGTAAATACGTGGATCGTGCCCATACGAGCCTAAGCATAAACCATGGCATAAACAGCAATAAACAGTCATAAGTGTATAGTATGGTATATAAATTGTTGGATATTAATAAGATTTACAGTGACTATAAAGTAAATAATAAAAGAAAAGTGTTCGATATTCAGAGAAAATAACGTCCAAGGTATAATTATTACACTTTAATAAATAACAAAAAAGTATCCACAAACACAGTCACATCTTCTGCCTTGTCCGTATTTATGTGCCGCATTAACCCTAAAGCGACCAGGTGGAGTCCAACCGGACCCCAGAGCACGTCTAATGCGTTTTTTCGATCAATCGCAAAATATGTTTTCATGAAATAATTTTCAAATAAATGCTTCAAAAAACAGATAAATCACTCTTTTTCAATAAAATATTTGTTGCTTTTAAAAATTGCAAATTTGAAAAGTAAAGGTTTCAAGGAGCAAAAGAAGCGTCGAACGGATGAGTTTGAGCACGGATGACCGAGCATTTGCATCTTACCACTCGTTTACCGACACGCTAATAAGGACATTTATCCTATCGAAGAATTATCAGCGTAGTCCGTTATTTTTGCGATGGTTTCTATACATGTTAACAAACAACAATTCTATTTGTTACAGCTTGCACGTGCTACGTCAAAGAGCTCGAATAGATACCGCTTGACTTTCGGACAAAGATGAACGCCAACATAGCTCAAGTCGGTAGGCTCGTAGATAATATGTTGACTCGTGTAAAAAAAGGAGAAATATCTACAGACAAAGGGTTAAACTTTCTTGAAATGAAATATCACACGCTACTCTCGTACCTCATTAATTTAACGTGTGTCATAACGAAGAAAGTTTCCGGAGAAAGGCTGGAGAATGATCCATCGATCGATCGATTGGTCGAACTTAGGACCGTGTTGGAGAAAATACGACCGATCGATCACAGGTTGAAGTACCAAATCGATAAGTTCGTGAGAACAGCCGTAACTGGTGGCACATCCAATGACAATGATCCAACGACGTTAAAGGCAAATCCTGCCGCTTTAACAACAAAAATAGAAACCGACGAGCAGTCTAGTAACGATAGGGAACGAGTCTTTGGAACATCGCAATCGACGTCGAATAAACCCGATATATACGTACCACCAAGATTCGCTGCCGTTCATTATGGTAAAGTTCGATAATACGCTAAGTCGGATGATTCCATATGTTTTTTTCTCGTGTGCTTGATATTTTAACCCTTAACGTTCATACTTCATCGCAACTACGCAACATTCATGCTAGGATCGATTCGACTCCAATGAAAAATAATAAAGCCATGGGATATTTTGACTTGAAATTTTTACAGGATTATTAAATATAGAATATATTAGAGAATTAATAATTAAATTATTATTAAATTATTTATGAAGGTGAAACATAATTTTGAATGTGAACAAAATTACCAAACACCACAAAAAAAAGGAAACATGCCTATTTTCATTTTAAAAAATAATAACTTATCCAAAATTCAATATACTCAGGATGATTTTATTGTTACTATTACAATTTTTCAGAAAAATTATAATTGTTCTGGATTATATCTTGTAATATTTCCGTGGAAAGTGCTATAAAATACTGTACTAATTTAGTTTTTATTTTTTCTGTAGATGGTGACGAGACAACTGGAGAAAAGTTACGTAAAGTGGATGAAAGAGTTCGGAGACGTGCGATTTCTGGAGCAGTCTTGCGTGAACTGAAAGAAGAATATCTAGACACACCGTATGAGGATACTCAAGCTTTTGCTGAGAAACAATCAAGTTTTGAATACAAGAACAAACGGAAAGTTACGTATGAGGAGAACTATATGACCAGATTACCAGTTACAAAACAAGAAAAACACCAGCGCCGTCGAGTGTTGACATTGGGCACTTTGGGGGATGAAATTACTAATTTTCGCGAAACATCCGCACCACGTGGCGCGAAAAGAAAGGATAAGGTCAGAGGTAAAGGAAAGAAAGGTAAGCAGCAGTATTTCTCCCTGTAGAAATGTTGACTAAATACGTATAACGACGTTACGAAATATATTAAATTCAAGTTTGTAGTTGTTTGTAAGTGGGAATATCTTCTTTATTACTACGATTTTTCCAGGTGCTATTTATGTCCGAGGATCTTTTTACTTGAATTGATACAGTAAATATATCTCATTCTTTTTTTTACAGGTTTCAAGAAGAGACGCCATCACTAGAATTAAGTTGAGGACGAAATATTGACTAATTTACTGTATTGGTACCACCAAGTAATAAAAAAAATGTTACAAATCTTAATACTAAAATGACGGAAGGTGGAATCGTATACGATTTCGGATTCAAATTTGTGCTCAGACGTGTCCTATAGAGTTCAAAACTCCCAGGGGAATTTTTTTCGAACTTCTTCTCAAATAGTACTGGACATAGCGGTTTACATTTTTTTTTACCGAAAGGTATACACTCACAGAATACGAAACAATTTTTGAATGATTTAAAATCAAAATTTATTTGTTTGTAATAATAATTAGAGATTCCTTTAGCAATCCCTCATGCATCCTTATTGTTTATTTCTAAACTTAAAAGTCTCTTAACATAAAAATATACATATATCCATAATCATCTGGATTCCATCTGTAAGAAAAGTTTTATTATTCTTATACAATAGAATCTATACTATTTTCTGAAAAGAAGCAAACTGCAAGTAGAAATTTACTTAACAAGGGTAATTCTATATTATTATTATATGATTATTCATCTGAATTCGAATATCACCCGCGAATTTGCTTGAAGTCCCATTTATTATGGTATTGCGCCGCCCAATAGGAACCCTTGCTGATCCAGCGCGAAGAAGCAGACAATTTGGATTGAATTACGCTCACTTTTCGAATTTATTTAAACATAGTAATGAATAAAACGTTTTTTGAAACATGCATATATCATATAAGTGAAATAATAATCAGCTAAGTGAAAAAAAAGGTATGTAAATGGAAAACTGGAAAATGGAAAAAAAAACTTGGCATTGACATAGCGCCATTGCAATTTGCTACATCCCTGCAGAGGGAGTTAGTGTTGCGAAAAGCGCGACATTGAAATAAATGCAAATTGTAATACAATAACATAATTTGTTAAAATATAAATGTTGTACTATTTGTAATATAATATAACGTTTAGGAGAATTTGAGTAAATATTCAGAACAGAAGTTCATATGTTAGCTCTTGCGAATAATTGTGATTCAACGAATCCTGGAAACATTGAAATTTCTCGCTAGAGTCGTTCTAGCAGGTTCCGGGACATAACATGTGGTAACTTTTTCCTTAAAAATGAATAATTTATAAGCGGATACTTCTTTATAAAACGCAAACGATATGTAAACGTTTGATGGTAGGGAATAACGTAATTGTTTATTATATTGTTTTATAAATATATAAAAAATAAGAGTCTGCCGGCCAACTTTGTTATCAATTTTCATTTTGCAATTCCAAAAAACGCATAAACTATCAAACGTTTTCTGTTGTATATCAAACGACCATCAAACGATTCGTGCAAACGAAAATTTAATCTTGCGCGGCTAACTTCATGGAGGTCATCGGCGTCCAATCAGAACCTGGGCAACGCGACAAACCAAAGATTACATGGATATGAGATCGGAAACCCTCTCTTTATTTAAGAACCTCAGTTCTTGGTGGTGGTAACTCCACTTGGATCTCAACTATGAATACGAATGATAGTTTCTAGAAATACCCAATACCTTGGGGACTGGGGAGCGAAAGACAGAGAAAGAGAGAGAGAGAGACAGGCAGACAAAAAGAGAGTGAAAGAAATCATAACTGTCGAGTATGGTATATATCAATGGATACGTATCGGCTATGTAGGCAGAAGTTTTTCATGTGGTTTGCAATAAAGTAAATCGACGAAATCAAATGGAAGTGGAAAACATTGGATTTCATTAGGACTCCAGTAAAAGTATTAAAAAATGTCAACGGCTCTATTAGCTGTCTTTGCAGTGATATTGTGCATCCTTTTTCGAATTTTAAATGTTAATAGTGCACCTCAAAAGCCGGTGTTGGTTTGTCAAGATCAAGCATTTTTATCAGCAATTTTGAAGATTGCCCCAGTTATCAACGAACCGTACGTTTTTTTTCCATTTATACCTATAATTTACGGCCAATTACGGTACGAATTCTCCCGAAAAAATGGGGTCTGTGTGTTTTTTTAATCGAGCATTCTGTTTATGTGTACTAAATAATGTAAGAGGCAGATACGTATATGTACGTCATATTTCACTATAAAATCCATCAAGTGTGCTGGCGAAACTCACGAGCGGGAGTAAACTTACCTACTTCTTTTAGCTCAATCAATTTCAACGCATTTCACGTTTATAGATTCTTGTGTATTCGGATAGGTACGTTATTCGATATTAATGTTACAAAAAGTTACTAAAAGTATCCTTGGAGTCGAATAAAGTGCCAACACTATATGCGAAAATACAGTAATAATACAATTCTTGTTACTCGCTTGTGTTGGATGTTGCACATTCCTTTCCCATCCCATCATTTTCTGTAAGGACTTTATCTAATCTTAAGGAAAAATACTTCTGGATCAATTTTAAGGAAATCTTAAGACCAATCTTAAGGAAAACTACTTCCACATGTGAGATCCTATTAATAAAGAGGATGTCTTCCTACATAATTAATTAATTACTCTTTGTTATACAATAAAAAAGCTTATAAACTTCGAAACGAAGAAATATGAATTATTTATTAAAAAACCATAATTACATGTTCGGGATAAAAGAATTTTGCATAAATTGAATATTAATAATCTATTTATTCGGTTCTTTCTTCAGGGTAAAATATTTTTGATTACGGATTACTTATAGTTATTTATGTATAAACTCGAGTAACTCTATTTTGAAATTTATTGAATTGAAAAATTAACTATCTAAAAGTCGGTCATAGAAATCGGCTCTTGTTTGTTTTTATGAAAAAAGTAATTGCAAGTAATTTAATTTTTAATATTTTTTTATTATAAAAATTATTGACATTTAAATTTAATTTAATACGGTAACAAATGTTATTTAAATAAAAAGAATTTATATCTTATGTATATTAATCTTAATTTATATTCCATCATATCCAGATTCCATCATATCTCTTATATAAAATATAGCTTTTATATGAGAATAAACATTATTTACATTATACTTTATGTTAATCTGTTCTATTTAAATATAATAATTTATATAATCGAAGTTTATGGACAATTGAATATAAGTTTTATGGAATCCAAAATTAAAAAAAATAATATATTTAATGAACAGTGGAGGGACACAGAATTAGCGACAACGATTTTGTCATTAATTGTAATCAAGACTCGATAAAGAGTTAATATTTTTTGCTGCTTAAAATTGCATTTCAAGAAGAAAAGTTTAAAGAATTGTTATAAATTTTGAACAGATGACATTGGTGACACAGAATTGGGTATTATTGGACACAATAATCGAGAAAGTTATCCTAGAGGCCTAGAAGATCCCAAATTGTACTTATTAACTTGTCTTGGTTCTTTTTTTAATTTTTTTATTTTGCGTCTTTTTTTTTGTTAAGATTTATGCCAACGTTATTGATTTATTAAAGTATTTTTAAATCAATTATTGGAATCTAACACTTGGATCCATTCATGAATTTGATCCCATTCATTTATTACGGGCTACAAACACCTAGCAATGTGAAAAATAGGACTTTTTGTAGATTTGTTCTAGAAACGTAATGTGTATATACTTAATCGCTCCTAGGTTTCTCTACTTTCAAGAACATTGTTACGATATGTATAAAAATGAGAAAGTTAATTGGTCCAATATAATAAAAAGTTTATGAAGCCTTGAAGGATTTTTATGAAAAAATAAACCAAGATCCATAACGCAAATAGGAAATGGAAATATAGAACAAAGAAATGTAAATAAGTATAAAAAATAAGCTCTTTATTGGCAGTATAGTTAAATAAAAATAACAAAGGGGGAGGGGGGGTTGAAAAGAAAAAGTTGAAGGATACTTAGAATAAATAAAAGGATAATTAATAAAAATTAGAAAGAACCTAAATGAAGTTCAAATTGAAAAAAAAAATTGAAAATAACAATAAATCGTTTTAAATTACTCTTAAAGATTTACAGCGAAGATGAGAATTAGAGTAAGAAAAATGACGGTTAACAAAATGTAACTGAAAATACAGAAATAATATTGTAAAAATATTGTGAGAATTGCCTGTAAACCGCCTTGTGAAACATAATTATTAGCTGCTTATAGTTATATTAGTAGCTGAATAGAATATATATGTATATATATACATATATTAGCTGCTATATACTTATCTACAAACTATGGTTGAAGAAGTATGGGTTGCTGAAGGTGAATTTGATAAAAAAACTAAGTGCTTAAGTTGCAAGCAATAACAAATGTATTTGTAATGTTAGATTTTGGAATTTTATGTAAAACTAGAAGTCACAGAATCTGGAGAGGGAGGACAAATAAATTACTACTATTATTTACATACATATCGTAATAATATGTTTTTAAAAAAAGAGAAACGTAGAAGTAATTAGGTATATATGCACATTCATAACGTTTCTAAAACGAATCAAAGAAAATGCAAAGTTTTTGGCACAATATTTGAAACGTTACATGACGTTTTACAGTCGATTCTTACAATAAGTATTATAGGACATGTTGTATCCTCCATGAATAATAAATAAATTTAATGAACGTAATAAATTTGTTTAGTCTTTATTGAAACGGAACAACATACTTTTCAGACGCAATATAAACTCTGTTTATCAAAAAAGAAGAGTGATATGATAGACATTGTTGTTGTGTTACAGGGTCAAGAATCATGTTTTGACGTTTTCTTTAATTCTTAAAGATACGTTTTATTCTTATAACCAAAATTCTTTATACAACACCCGGAGATTCAGTTTGTTAGAGACAGAATGTGATGTACAAATCTTTTGTTTTATTCTCTCTAGAATGATTCAAACTGAACTGAATTTGCCTTCGCATTGAGTCTACTTATATCCTAGGAAAAGGTGGCCCTTTGGAACATTGGATGAACAATCTTTGATTATCTTTAAACTTAGATGCTAAACATTTCTTGATTCATACTTATGACTAATATTACAAAACGGACGATTCGTCAGCTACTTATATAAATTTATAAAGTAATTTCGTGTAGCTCCGTTATCTTTGAAGGCATCGACAAATATATTGTAATAATCATATTCTAGTGATAGGAGCTTATGACAGGCTTACGATATTGTTTAAATATAAGAAACAAACTCTAGCTATTGAGTTTTCGACTATTGAGATGGAACTACTGACTATTGAGATTGAACTACTGGATAGAACTACCGGATAGAACTGTTAAAAGAAAACTAATTGAGATAAACTGACTAATTTCCTTCGCTCTCGAATTAATTGTCAAATTATTCAGTTACTTCTCTCCGAAATTGTATACGATTCCTTATTGGTTAAAATAATTCAAAACTTTTCTATTGGTCCCTAAGTAATAGGTAGGGATACAATTGTTACTTATAGAAGAAATATTTGGGAATCCCTTGAAGGGGATTTTTCTAAACAAACTCAAACACAATAAAATTTTGTTTAATGACGATTTGAAATTTACGGGTTTAGGAAGTAGCGAGTTTCTCGAGTGAGATTTACTAGACTCATTGCGCGCGTCAATTAACTAGAAATTTGCTTACATCTAGATAAGAAAAAAAAAGGTCCCTCCATTGTTCGATTTCTTAAAATAAAATCTAACTGCAATTTCCTTGATAAAGTTACTTGTGCGTAACAGGTCTATTTCTTGATAAAGTCACAGAAAGTTAATACCACTGTTATATAATCATGGACATAGACATTTTTTTCTTCCGTAGTTTCTTTTTATTCACTTTTCTCTCATAAAATAGCGATTCAAACTACGAATCGATTAATTTTCATAACAGTAACGTCATAATAATGATAGAACCTGCAGTGACTTATGGACTATGATCTATTGAATTGTTACAGCATGTTTTTTTAATAGAATATTAATCTATTTAAAATCTTATACTTAGTCCTATTGAAATTAAATGGACACAAAATTTCAAAATAAATAAAATGATACAATCTCATGGACACAAACATAGAATTTATGATTCTGTGTTTGGTTCTATTGGAAAAATACAGAGATTTGTCTAATTACCTGTTCAGATGGTTCTTTTGTAATCGAAAATGCAAGTAAAAATATTTTTTTACAAAAGGATACCCTGAAGCGGAAAGCGCGAAAATTATATACACTCCACTTCTACAGGTCGCTGTTATTGGCTGTCGAGGCAGTGAATATTCGCCTCAAGCTCGCGTGCAGTGGAGACGCGCCTTTATGCTTTTTACTATTTTTCTTAGATTATGTCACATTTACATTTCACCCAAAAGTGGGCGTTATCAATATTAGAAAACTACGCAATTTTCGAAATTGTGGGGTTTTAATAATATTTATTTTGCAAAAGAAATTTCATACCTGGTATTGTTGCAGATACAAACCAACCAGATTGTGGGGTTTCAGTGGACACGTTCAAACTATCGTTCACAGTATTATTGGTAGAGTTCGATGTCCTTGGCCAATTGGAGAGCGCGTGTATATCAGACTGGCAGATGAGACTACTCTGACGTATGATCTTTACCAACCCTTAACCGGTGGTCATCAAGGTATGCAGATTAAATATCGAAATTAATTTTAAAAAATAATTCCAATATTGGTGTCAAAGTTTTCGATATATAAGGACCAAAATTTTATGTAACTTCGCCTACTCACTTGCCAACCGTCGTGGAAACACCATCCTAGACTATTAGAGAGTAAAGTTAAATTTTGTCTAACCAAAAGTTTGAAAGAGTAAGTCCTTGATTATTACTTTCTCCTAAAATCATAAAATCTGGAAATTGGTATCTGATTTCCAAGATCTTACCCTTCTAGAAGCTCTGCAGTTGGTATCCGACGGCAGAACTTTTCCCAAAAATCTATTAGAAAGGCTGGGATGTGGCCTCCTATTAGATTTTCCCCTCCGATAGTTGGTATCTTGGCTTTCCGAGTCCTAAACCTTCTGTTTTGAATTATATATCGAGCCAAATTTGAATATTTTTTTTTAAAAAACATCTCAATAGAAACAAGAACTCAATGCACAGATTGCTCTTTTACGAAAAAAGAAAACTCCAACCCCGCACTAATAAAAGAGGAAAGAGTAGAGAATTCGACCAATTTTTTTTTTCAATATAATTAAGTTCACTTATTCAAACGCCTCCTATCTCGACGCATGCTCCTATCGCTGGGAACACAAAGCTACCTTGTTCCCTAAAGAGAAAGCGTTTCTCTGGACTTAAGACGCAACATTAGATTAAAAAAGGTCATAAATCATCAAAATGTCAACATCGGATAAATTTCACGATGATCCAATGTCATGTTAATTATTCGTCAAAAATAAATATCATTATATTATAATACAATTGTAAGAAATTATAGGAAATATGTAAATTAAAATTCATGGAAATGATATTTGGAATGGAATTTGAACGTAGAAGTAGGACAAATAATAATTAGCGGATGTTTCGATTTTTCAGATGATGTAACAGTTGCAATTTGCCCCGGAATTGGTAACAGCTCTGAAAGTGTCTATATCCGCACTTTCGTTCATTTTGGCCAATGCCATGGGTACCGATGTTCCGTCCTTAATCATGTAGGTGCACTTTCCAGTGTTACGGTCACTGCCCCGAGGATTTTCACGTACGGTGAGTGCAGGACACAGTCGAGGTGCGTACGTACAAGAGAAAATGCACGTGAAGCTTAATATTTTTTGTTTTTTTGAATTGATCGACAGGTCACACCGATGACTATCATGCCATGATATTGAG
Source organism: Gasteruption jaculator (assembly GCA_949825005.1). NCBI lineage: Eukaryota > Metazoa > Arthropoda > Insecta > Hymenoptera > Gasteruptiidae > Gasteruption > Gasteruption jaculator. The sequence continues at coordinate 5,102,109 of OX463764.1, read as the reverse complement.
TTTGGTGGAGAAGCATCCGAATACGAAAATTGTTTGCGTTGGATTTAGCCTTGGCGGAAATTTAGTGACCAAATATTTGGGGGAACGTGGTGTGAATAAATTACCCAATATAATTGGTGGAATTTCGATTTGTCAAGGATACAACGCGCTGCTGTAAGTTGAAAACTCATTTGTTCGTGTGAATTTTTGTAATGCGGATAAGAATATGAGATATACAATCGCTCTTTTTTTTTTTTTAGAGGCACGAAGTACCTATTGAATTGGCAAAATTTTCGGCGCTTCTACCTTTATATAATGACAGAGGCTGTGAAGAATATCATACTAAGACACAAGAGTGTTCTTCTGTCCGAAGAAGTCAAACAGAGGTACGGTTTGAACGAGCGTGATATTGTTTCCGCAGCAACGCTACCTGAACTCGACGAGGCTTACACGCGAAGGGTATGATTACATTTTTTATCGTACAGTCAATTTATTGAATTTCAAACTCATTGTCGCTATTAAACATAATGAAGGGATTTAACGTTGATCGGTTACAGTAGGACCTCGTTATAACAATCTCTTTTTGCGCACGGAACGATTTTGAGCAAACCGTACCGTGGGACCGAGCCGCTATCGCGATAGTCACTTGAAGTTACCAACGCACGTTTTAGCAGAAACGTTTTTTTAAGCGATTTTCATTCATAGCTCTCCAAGATGTGAAATTATAAACATATGTATATATATACACGCACAAATTCCCCAGGAGATAATTAAAATATTTATTTGCTCACAAACATTATCTTTTAGAAATCGAAATTACAAATATTTCATGATATTTATTGACAAAACCATAAAACGTTTAATTAAAAGTTTAATCAATGCCCAACGTATATACGTGTTTCTCGGCCATAGCAACGCGTTTGTTTGGGACACATATATGAGTCTTTTGGCTCTATCGGTTGTTTTCGCCAAACGCATATATGCGTTCCTCGGCCAAATTCATGGTTTCCGCCGAACGCCTATATGTGGCGCTAGTCCGCAAAGCGTTAATGTGGAATGGTAATAAAAATGATTTTTACGAAACCCGTAGCTCTTGCTATTGTATATGTACCCCCCAGCGCGTATTGATTGGACTACAACAAAAGTTTTGTAGCAACTCTGTACGGTTCATCCATTTTTTAACACTTCTAGCCCCAGTACGTAACGCATCGACAAAAATAATGAAGCAACAATCTGTTTTTAGAATAATTTGAACGCGTAATTCGTCAAATTGTTAATTCAAGTACTTCGAAAATATTTGTAGGGGAAGTACGCCTAAATTGGACCGGTTTTTCATTCAGGAAATAATCTAGGAAATTATACTACTGGTCTACGCATAAAATAACGGATTAAAAAATAAATCATCAATAATTGTAAAACAACACTATTATTACTGAAAATGTTTATTGCTATTATTTTTCACAGGTACACAACTTTCGCTCTGTAACGGACCTTTACAAATGGAGCAGTTGTTTATTTTATTTAGAAGGAATTGCCACGCCAATGGTTTTTATAAATGCTCTGGATGATCCCATCGTTCCGGATATGTTACTACAAGCTATTCGAGAATATGCTGGTAAGTATCGTAATTCTTAATTTCTGACGTACAAACGTATTTCAATGGATTTTTCGAAATTTTTAAGAACCTTTTTTTTAACCCATTAACGCCTGAAAGGCCACTCTGTAGACCACTACTTTTGAGCTTACCGTACCGATACAATTCGATTAAAAAAAAAAGCAAAACATGAAATTTATAGTTTTTTTAATGCTCTTTCAGATGGTGTCATTGAAAATTTGAACAGAAAAAAAATGTTTTGATTATTCTAAAATGAAGTTGTAGGATAAAAAACGTTGAAAAAAACAAAACTTTTTTTAAAATTGTATTTTTCTGAAACTTCCCGTTATGGAATTATCTTGAAACCGGTTTAGATGAGGGACGCGATGTTTGAACTTTAAAAATATGTATTGACAAATTTTTTTCGCTCACCTAGGCGATCCGAAATGGCGTCCAAAATGGAAAATTGTACTTAATATCTGTCGGAGGCTTTAACTAATAAACTATTAATTTTTCGAAAAAAATGTCAAGATTAAAAAGTGCTTAGAATTTGTCAAGGAATACCCCAGAATTTTTTCAGATTTTTTTAACGCATTTTAGATATAATCTAAATTATTTAAAAAATGCAATAAAAAGTTTACTAGCTGGTTTTTTTAAACAGCTGGGCCCTCTAGAATTTTAGAAATATTGAGAAATCCTTTGAGTTACGTGTATATACCGCTAAAGGGCACCACATATTCAAATTTGAACAAAATTGGAGGGATTGAAAAACCAACAGCTTTCCACATCATACATGACGTACTATTGCGAATGCATTCTTTTTAAAGTGGATTAGGCCACTTTAAAAAAAATGCATTCGCAATAGTACCTTATAGGTCATGATTCAAGCTTAAGGTCATTCAACCCCTTCGACTTTGTTCAAATTTGAATATGTTGTGGCATTCACCTTGTTCAAGGTTTTAGGTAAAGCCCCTGGTATTCCAACATATCGAAATGTTATATAATATAATGATTTTTTACAATTTCAGCGAACCATTCGAACACCCTGTATATAGAGGCTACACATGGTGGACATTTGGGTTTCTACGAGGGAGGTCTTTTGTATCCTAATCCAATTACATGGTTGGACCGAACGGTTGTATCGCTAGTTGGTTCTTTAACTTTGGCCCACGCAGATAAAGCTTTGAAAGCTTCTTAACAATGTTCAATCGATAGCTTTAGCTTCAACAAATATAACACTTAAACACTTTGGTAAATATTCTGCAACGGTGCTAGAATGACGTTTGAGAATTTTTGAAATTTGACAGTTCATTGACATTAGTATACACGAACGTGCAAATAAGGAGAATTCAAATTCGATATGCAGTCAATTCTATTTGCGTTCGATATTTTTATAACATCGATGCGATAAGCCGTCTTTTGAAATTATCTTAAGAAGGTGATATAAGTTAATAGAGACATTCCTAAAGAGACGCAGAAGAAGTTTTTTTACGAATAACGTTTTTTGCGAATAACGTTTGTTGCGCATTTCAAGTAATTACATAAAGACTGTTACCCTTTGTTAAGACAGTTGTAGTTATTTTCCCAAACGCGAACACCGAATAAGTTCATTAAAGTGTTTGAATACAAGCGGACAGTAATCTTAACACCTTTGTTTTTATTGTCAAATTCTTTATGTACAATTTCATCGACTCAGCGTAATGGTATATTCTTTTCCGTAGTTACAGGGTGACCGCGAAAAAACAGTCATCGAGTTTTGTCGCGATAACGTTTTTATTTCACTCGAATAAAGAAACCGTCAAAGGTGGAGAAACAACGATAACGAATAACGTTAACTGCCACGTCATAATTGCGTGATTCCCTATTCACGCCGCGTGGGTCGTAATGGTATAAGCCATCGCATTTGTCATCACCACCGCGGCCTGAACGGAAAGTTTAGCGTCGATAGGTGACCGACATGGCAGTTAACGCGTTAAAGAAAACAAACAATCGTTGCAGGACACGAAAAAATTTGATTACCGTTTTTTTTTTTCCCGGTCACCCTGTACTATGCGAAACGTGACAGTATTTTATGACACATAGACTGTGGTTGAAAGACACGTTAAAGGTGATTTGTTGAACACATATTGCCGGACCTACTTGAAATTATTGTACAATAATGTCGAATTTTTTTGTAACTCCTAAAAACCACGAAAACGAAGGCCACGTGACATATTTAGTTCCCTAATTATTATTTGATGCAAGTACTTTTTTATTGAGCAAATATACTGAGAAGTGATTATCTAACTGATAGACGAGGCGTATGGCATTATTTACAACCACGCCCGGAACTGTGCGTTTTACACATGTCTTTTATTACATTATATACGTTAAGAGGAGATTAAACGAGTACGGATAATTGAATTTTTAAAGGAATGAAAAGTGAATTCTTGGGTCAGTGTTACCCAATGTTTAACCCCTTGCACTACGCTGAAATTCGCAAGAAGCCGTGCCTAACTGTGCACTCGAATGGTCGCGAAAAGAGCCGAAGCGGCGGAGCCCGAGTGTTGGAACTTGTGAAATTCAAGTGAATTCGAATAAAAACTGTTAAAAAGTATTTCAATTATTACATATGATTGCGATTAATTTATAAAATACCACGTGTTATTTAAAAAGATCACGAGTACGGCTCGTGATATTCATGTTTGGCCCGAAATGTCGATTACGAGGGAGACTCGTGATATTCATGTTTGGCATGAAATTAAACAACGAGTCTGACTCGTGATATTCAAGTTTGGCCTACAATTTTTATCACGAGTCAGACTCGTGAAAACAGTGCAAGGGGTTGATTCAAGTTCAAGTACTGAAAATACAAACTGCAAATTAGTAACTTCAACGTTTTTTGAAGTTAAGAAGTACAAGTAGTACACGGGATACTTCAACATGCTTTGAAGAAACAGCAATTTGTCCATAAACCGCTTAAGAGACCGTAGGGGTATTATACTTGAAGCAACCGTATAATACCCCTAGTAGCCATCGATGAAGATACGCGTCTTGCAATTCTCTTTCGAAAACATCTTCCACAAGAATTGGAACAAATTTACAAAAGACCTTGCGAGGATCTTGCATTTCTCTTTTGTAAGAAGACGCTTTAGAAATTTTTGAGCATATTTTCAACAGATTTATCACAGACTTTTGAAAACACTTGCAAAGATCTTGCAATTTTCTATCGTAATTACTTTTAACAGAAATTATGAAGATCCGCTTAAGGTGGTTGCTACGGTATTCGAGTTTATTCAAACTATTTTTGAAATTTTATACACAGTTAAATGAAGACGTCAGAAATGTCATATTAAAATTTCAGAACGTTTCACCATTTTGTTTCCGAGTAATCGTTGTTTAAAGTTTGACAAATTACACGGTAGGTATATCTATACATATCGGAATTTTCGCGTCATGGTAGCAATTAACTGCAATATCTAGCCAACGACATTCAAACTGTTCTTGAAATTTTATGTGTGTATAGAACACATAATAAAGGATGCTTCAGCGAAGTATCACGTAAATTGACCGTTTTATCATTACAATAGAGCATCTTGAAAATGTTACTTTCAGAGAAAATGCACGCGTCGAGGTAGACTTTGCAACGTCGCATCTATCCAAGCGCGCGCGTATACGATATATACAGTCGAGAATGAAATTAGTTAGCATCGTACAGAGCTGTATCGCAACTTTGCGAATTGTCGTAATTTTTAAAAAATAATTAGTACGGAGATAAATTGTGGCTCATTTTGCATTGCCTGTTTAATTGGCTTCGATAAATCTGCCTTTACATCTCAGTCGAGTGTTCATTATGTATATTGCCACTGATCACCGCGTTTTTCGATCTTTAAGGTTATGATCGCGCAGAACACATGAGACAAAGCGCGGTCCAAGCAGCGATCACCGGCGCGACGTTGCCAAATTTTCTACGCTCGAAAGCATGTAGTTTCTATCTCTCTCGCGCAATACTAGCTGTCTCTGTCTTACGGAGGCAACTACCTTAAGCTGTATTGTTCCATTAGATTACAGTACCAATTGGGCAGTCGTGTCAACTTTGTGGATTATATTCTTGAATATAGTATCGCACGAAAAACAACAAAGATGCCAAGTGCCTTGACGATGAATTGCACGTTACAGGAATGTATGCGTGATCCTAGTTTTCTATTTTGTGTATAGATTGTGACTCAAGGAAACGCATACATAACCTTGATCTCGCAATGTCTCAGGTTTGGAAGCTATCAAACAACAAAAAATAGAAAATATATTTTTCCTAACGGCGAGCGCAAAACTCGACTTTGCGCACGCCATTTCCGTGCGCAAAGCACCACTTTCCCCGATACATTAATGCGTTCGGAAAAAACATTATTCCCGCACGCTTTCTCTATTTTCCCGCACGTTACCCTGAGCAACGTCTGTCAACTGTCGTCTGACATAAAAATTTAAATAATCATATCTTGCTCGACTCGTGTGACAAACTTCACACTCGTCGAGAGTATCATCTCCCTATTCCCTCGTTTCGCGCTCGTCGTTAGGAAAAATAGACTTCGATACACGGATCCAAAGCTGGTTTTCAGCGCATGGGGGATTGGCGCCCTCGCTACGCTCGGGCGCCAAGCTTCCCCCATGCGGGAAAGACCTGCTTTGGGCTCTTGTATCGAAAAATACTATTTTTGTTTACATTCCAAGTGTCGAATTTATGTCTATATATGGTCTTGCGGACGATTAAATTGTATACATAAAAATTCAATTGATTTTCAGCATCATAGTATTGGGAAGAAAGTGAAATAATATGGTTGGGGCTTCGTATACGTGTACTTTCAATTATTAGATTAATAAATTTGTATGATTTATTGAAAATGAATTATTCGTCTGTATACTTTTGAAAGAGAAGTGGATGTCGCCGAGAGAAATGATATGCAATATAAAAATGCATTAAGGCTATGCTTTTGTTTGGGAATGCGTTATAATTTATTTGATCCTAACGTGAATCGATTACTCCTCCGATGTTTATTCTTTTTCACTTAGTTGATTATCATTTCACTTACATGATATATACATGTTACAAAAATCGTATTATTCATTACAATGTTTCAATAAATTCTCTGGCTCCTATTGGGCGGCGCCATTTTGTGGACATAAGCTATGCGCACCAATCACGCGGACTCCCAAGAATTCGTGTCTCTCTCTTTTAGGGTCTCTAGGCACGGCGTGCTCGTGGCGAACCAGATCGTCGGAGGAGGTTCTGTTTTCGCACCCCGAAAGATAAAAAGAAAGGGAAAAAGGGTAAGTAAGAAAAAAAAACGGAGGCTCACGCGGTAAATTGGAATTGTCGACTCGTCGCTTAACGATAATACGGAAAAGAACAAAACCAAAAGATAATGAAACTTATGACTTCGGCCGGATGGGCCTGGGAATCACAAACTGTGCGACGGTAGGAGCGAAAGCACGATACGATGCCGTAGAAGGGAAAGCTACTCCGTTGAAGAAGAAACGGTAGAGGAAGGAAAGCGGAAGAGGATCTTACGGAGGGTGTCCGTGATGCTCGGAACACGATAGATGTCACCAATCTGGATCCGTGACGCCTCGCGCGGTTTTCCCGGTAGCGGCCTCGGTCCCCAAAAAGAAAAGGGCTTCTGTTTGGTGCAGTCACCCACAAGAGGCACTAAAATAGGGTCGAGAACCCTATTTCACCTACACACCCTACCGCATGTATGTATGGGTACTGCACAATTCGCTCTTCGTTGCGATGCCGATGGCTGAGAGCCAAAGATCTCTGGCTCTCTCCTGTCCGCTCTGTTCGCTATCCTCCTCGATCCTTCACCTACGGGGTTCTTCGGCAATTGACGGTGCGTATAGTGCTGCCACCCTAGCTGGTGGATCCCGATCGAAAATGGCGACACGAAGATGATGCGGTATCCCATTGGTTGACTTTCCCGCGTTGTCCAGTTTCGCTCGATTACTACATGGACAAGGGACAATAACATTGAACGATGCTACATTTGCTAGAATATGGCAAAACCTTAGCAAAACTACAGCAAAACCCCAGCGATAGCCTAGGGAAATCCTAACAAAACACTAGGAAAACCCAGTAATACCCAAGGAAAACCCTAGCAAAACCCAGTTTGAAGGTTATGTGATTTTGATGAAGTGCGAAAGTAAGGGGTTATCTTAACCTCCTAGGACCCAGGTTTTTTTGGACGTCGAAGTGCTAGACACCCCTTGTACATTTTTTTGTGCATAATAAATATATTTCAATAATTTAAATATATTCATAATTATATTTAAATGTATTTATAACAAATTTAAATAATAAATATAATTATATCACGTTTATTACTATGCAATTTATGTTGGGGCTTCAGGGGTGAACTTTATTATGTACAAAATTTTGTACCGGCGGTCCTAGGAGGTTAATGTATACGTCCTTCTGTAACAAACGCCTAAAGTAATTCGTCTTTATGCAAATTGGCGTGACTACCTATACACGTCGCGTGGGTCGCAACGGCATACGTTACTGCATTTGTCATAATCGACGTGGCCTGAATGGAAAGTTTAGACACTTAATGCGTAAAGGGGGCATACCGGTCTAGAAGGTAAAATTCTACCGCATGTACGTGTGGGTACTGGCATTGAACGAAGCACGATAGAAGATTAAACACATCATTCTGCAATTAATGCGCCTCAATTTGGCTGCATTTAAGAAAAATAACTTATTTTAGTGAAGTTTTTGGAGTCGTGGTTTCCTTCTTTCCGCGAGCCTGCATCGTTAGCATGGTCGTCACATGGTGGACAGTACTGCCATGTAACGGGTGCTCCGGAATGGATAAAATTTCGCGTGCTTATTGCGAAATTCGTGCAGTTTTGTGGCTAACCCGAAACCTAATTTCTACACTTATATTTGCAACAGCTGGCATTTCTCATTTTCGGGGTATTAAGGGCGTTCACAACTTTCGTTGCGGGGTATGCGTTTCAGGGGAGCGGGAGGAAAACTCGTTAGCGAACAAATGTTGGTAGCACTGCATAGCACAATACTGGCTATATAATACACGGGAGAGAGTGACGTGCTTTATTAACCTACGCGCCTTTTCTGCGCTTGCGCAAAGACGTTCGTTTCACAATACCAACATAGTGAAATTCGGAAATACTATTTTGTTATTTATTAAAAAAACTACACGGTAAACAATGTCCATTTTAACAACATTTGTTCCTTTTAAAAAAACCAATGATTTAAGCCAAAAAAATTAAAAATCGTATATGTGGATCGAAAGATATAAACTTTATAAAAATCGCCATAAGAGCACATGTTAACATGTTAACTTTATCCTTTGATATTAGCCAAATTACACGGTAAAAAATGCTGAAAAAATTTGAGTCCTCCTTTTTCATATCAAACTGCAACATATCCAAATTTTAAAGAAATCGTATATATTTGGTCATAGGTTGTGAACGTCCTTAAATCTTGCAAAAAAAAAGTCACAAATGTTTCGCCGCTACTTACACGAAAACAATTTTTAGGTGTGCATTTGAAAGGTAAGCCACAAGGACACGCGTGTTTCCTTGTTTGGCCCACCATGTATTTTCCTTGTTTGGCCCACCATGTTGAAAAATGGCGTATTTACAGAAACGACGGTTGAAGCGAAAAGTTTGGTTCGTAATGAATTTGTTTGAGGTAACGCAGGCTACTTACTGGTCCGAATCAATTCCAGCTCCACACTGCGCGCCACGGCTCAAACGAAGCGGAATGGGATGGGGATTCAGAACAAAAAAAAAACAAAACAAACGAATAAATCGATTACTTGAAAAATTATAAACTGATATGCCGCCTCGGGTCAACATGGAAGGATAATTTCCAAATAATGAGCAAATCTGCAATGACTCCTAATGTCTCTAAAATACGCGTATAAGCGTTTTATCCGGTGTTCAGGCATGGGAGTTAGCGGCGTAGCCGGCGACAGGACTTACGGACTAATTGTAAAACGATGCGTACGAATGAAAGGGCATCGACGAGGGATTTGGGTATAAAAATGTTGGTGTTGGAAGCGGAGGGAGCGAGGTGTAAGTGTAAAACAGGGGTGATATAGCGGGGAGGAATTAACGATTGCTACATGGGCAAGCGACAATAACACTGGATGATGCAGAGTTTTGACTAGAGTACCGAAGGCTGAGCTTGCGCGACGCCTTAGGTTTTTACGCCGACGCCAACATCGACGATGACGCCGACTCTGCAATCCAATGGTGAAGTCGAACGAGTCGACGTAGTCTGGAGCCTGGCGTCTCCCGATCGGGTAGAGAGAAGCGAGAGTAACAAACGGAGGCATCGCAACGCCAAGGCACGAGAAGAAACTAGTCGAGTGAGGAGTGTGGCTCGTGTTTGGTAGGATGCGTGTGCCTGGGTGCGGTGTGCCACCACCCAACAAGAAAGAGCACAATAATAAGAGTAGCATAGACCACGAGGAGGAGGAGGAGGAGGAGGAGAAGATTAGCAAACCGAAAAGATTACGCACTAATTTTAGTGGGCTCAAGAGGAAAGAAAACATTGGACACCGAGGAGATTCGGTGCGTTTTGTTCTTTTTCGTCCGTTCAATTACCTACGAGGAGGAAGAACGAAAGGATCCCCCTCGGTTCTTCATGGAATAGTGCGGCAGAGGAGAGGAGTATTCAGGGAAATTGAAAACCTTCTGCGTAGTGCGAGGCGGGTGCAATCCCGGTGTGTCCGTTCGACATATTTCTCTATACACCTCGGGGACGTTTAGCCCGTAGAGTTTCATGAATCGTCAGACCAGATGCACCTTCTGAAATTCGTATTGATTTAGTTGTCCGTTTTCTCGTTATCCCCAGTCCACCGGTATTTCTCTTCGTTGTCTTCCCCACGCACTTATCGCCTCCTCTCGTTGTTTTTAACGTCGCCCCTTGACACCCCAAGCAAGTTACGAAACTCGGGACTTTGGCGAATTCGCTACGGTTGCAAGTGAACACAGCCTGGATCGCCGGCACAACTACTCATGTTCATCCCGGACACGTTAAGGAGCTGCATGGTGGAACCGGATGTATCGACATACCTCCAGGCCCCTTCCGTAGGACAGGTGCTTAAACATCAGATTCTTCATTAGATTAGAGTTGACGATTCTTCTGGCTTTCAAACGCGTCTCATTTTGCTTTCGCTTGATTTTGAAAATGCTCCAATTTCATATACCAATTTTTAACACAATTTTAAGGGTAGCTTTTAGCATATAGACCGAATGGTTTAGAAATACAGTCTGACTTTATTCGTACTGTCGTATAGTCGTTCGAGATGCTCTCGCTTCGTTAATTATCGTAGGGGGTTTTTTTTTTGAGCCCAACCACCGAACACCAATTACCAATTACCAATTACCAATTACAAATCGTTAACCAAAGATTCTCCAACGTTTCACTCAAAATTACGAAATTTCACTCGAGTCTGATATGGCCTTACCATATTTTCCAGTAAATATTGTATCGAGCAACTTTTGCCATGTATTCTTGTATTTTCCCTCGAATACGTGGAACAACCACGTTTGTAAATGGCTCTTTCCGCGTTGGGTCCAAAGGCCCCTTATTACGCCTGTCCATTGGATCACGTTAATCGGTAATTTCAATCGGTGATTACTCTTGTATTATGTAATCGGTACACGGTGAAATGTGAAAATTGCGATGTCAATTATGTAAAAGCAAATCAAAAGGAATATATTTAGTTATTGATCGCGTGCAAAATACTACGTGTGTCCTTCCTAATTATACATTTTTTTCTTGCATATTCGGATAAGCACGACGACGTGGAAAAAAAAAAAGAGGAAAGGAAGAATAATAATAATAAGCTCAAAGTTTCTGGTTACGATTATATGCGAGATTATATCGGAGTGGTGTGGTTCGTGCAATTTTTGTACCTATTATATCGCATTTACCGCTGTGTAAAAAAAAAAAAAAATCATAAGGAATTTTTGTAGCACAAATGAAGATGTACGAATTAGTTGTAAGGAATCCTTTTGAAATGAAACTTAGGCACTATGGAAATTTGGAATGTTTTCTACAATGTTTTGTAACTGGTTGGCTATATTTATTCTTTTTTATCAAATAAAAGTATGTATAGTTGGCTTCATTATTATGTTTTGTTACTGCTTCCAGTAATATTATTATTATTGATAAGATTAATCTCCTGAAAAGGTTTTGCCAAAGCGATTGATCGCGTGTGCCTGTTTTCTCCTTCCTGCGGAATAGTGCAGGGAGCCTGGAAAAACAAGCATTGAAAACATCACAACAAATGTTATGCTTATTTGTGACGTTAAGAATTTTTCATGAAATATTGACAAACCGATGGATTCGATTGTATTCATTTTTTCGACAATTTCTTCAATACTTTTGTCGAAACGTTATTTTTTCGTCGAAAGTGTCATTTTACAAAAATTGTCTTAGCAAAATTATCAATTGCAACAAAGTGATTATTGGTATTGTATCGTTAACCAAGTTCCTTGGTCCCGTTCTTTTAGGTACCTACCATAGTTGTAGGTTTTTGACTCTTGGAACATTTGTATCGTAAAATTTCTAACATCGCCCTGTACAAATTTCAAATCACGCAACGTCTTAAAAGTTTCATGGCGGAAATACACACTAAGGAGGCATATCGGTCCGGAAGGTAAAATTGTATCGCATGTGTACGTGGGTGCCGGCATTGAACGAAACTGGATAGTCAAAGGCACTATTTTGGAATTGATGGGCCTTGATTTTGGCTACATTTAGAAAAAAAAAAACATTAATTTAGACAAATTTGTGGAGTCGTGGTTTCCTTCTTTCCGCGAGCCTGCATCGTTAGCGTGGTCACATGGTGGACAGTGCTGCCACGCAACGGGTGCTCCGTGCAGTCGTGTGACTAACCTAAAAGCTAATTTCTATACTTATATTCGCGACGGTTGGACATTTTCATTTTCGAGGTACTAAAATTTGCAAAAAAAAGTTACAAATGTTTCATTACTACTTACACAACAAAATTTAGAGGTCGTATTGAAGGGGTAGCCACAAGGACACGCGTGTTTTATAAGTTCTACCAAATTTCAAGTCACTTCATGTATTTTTGATCTCCCCGTGCGGCCGACCGTGTTGAAAAATGGTGTATTCAGAGAAACGAGGTTAAAGCGAAAAGTTTGGTTTGTAACAAAATTAAATTTTGATACTTACTTGTCCGAATCAATTCCAGCACCATACTGCGAGCCACGGCTCAAACGAAACGAAATGGGATGGGGATTCAGGAAAAACAAAATAAAACAAAAAATGGATTTTTTGAGAATTCTAAACTGATACGCCTCCTTAAGTTTATTTATATGTTTTTTTTTATAGTTTGCGAGCATCGGTGGTCTATGATATAAAGAAACGTAACACGATTGCCATGGTTTGCTATGATAATGCTGTCACTATTTAAATTTTCATAAGAAAGACAAGGTAATCTAAAAATCAATGCTGATAATGAGAGGGTCTGAAATTAGCTGTATCTATTTTGTATATGACAAACGAACGCATATTAAGTGCATGATTATTATCAAGAAGCATTACGACCCTTAGGATACGATGATACTAGAACATACTGTACCGATATATATATATTCCCAAGGGAAATTTCGATTTTTTTTTTGGTACTTGTAAAATAGTCTACTATTTCGAAGAATCTGCGAATCAGAATTTTGTAGGTTCTTCACTCGGAGAACGGTCTTCTTTTTTTTTTGAATCATGTGGTAAGATTTTATTTTGTATACCGTGTAAGTTTAAATATATGTATAAATCGAATGTAATACATAGAAACTAAAGTATGCAATACATTGAAAGTTTTTACTTATTTTCTTCTATTTCTAAATGTTTTATATATGTTTATAAGAAAAATAAAGTAGCCCCAAGCACATATACGGTATCGATGAAAAACAGGTTTAACATTGTTTTGACGAATTAAACATTTTCTAAATGTTAATTAAACATTTCTCTGGGAATAATTGATTTTGTTCTTTCTATGAAATATCGAAATAAGAAATAATTTAGTAAACATTTTTTCAGGGGAACATTATTATTATTATTTCGTAGATATATACTCTATCTTCGGTTTTTCGGCCCTTAAATTATTTAGGTGTTTGAAAAATGGGCATAAAGAAGATACATAAATAAGGAAAGTAGTAAATATAATAAAGTCGAATTTTCTAATATTGCTAGAGCATATGGACTTCCAAAACTTCATAAACAAGATCTGCAATGGAGGATTATTGCATCTTCAATTCGAACAGCAATTTATGAATTATCGCCTTACCTAGTCAACGCGTTACAACCACTCGTCGGGAAAAAAATATATAATAAATAATTTAAAGACCGAAAGACCGAAGAATGAATATATATTTATTAAAAACCTACGTTGAAAGAAGGGACGTTTCTAAAATTATTTTATAGATTAACTATATTTACAATTGGATGCTTCGATATGCGGACTAAAGTACAGGAGAGTAAATCGTTAAGACGTTAAATACCGTGTTTGGACTTTCCGTTCAGGCCGAGCCGGTTACGACAACCGCAATAGCGTATAACCTTGCGACCCACGCGGCGTGTACAGGGAGTCGCGTAAACTTGACGTGGCGTTCGACGCGTTGATCAAATTATTACTAGTGTTAAGCGTTTTTAGAGTTTATTAGACCGTTTATTTTATATTCCATCAAAAGCATCATGTCAAATGGACGAATTCGATTTTTGCCCGCATGGTGGCTCCTTCAAAGCTCGTGTGCCGATCGTATTAGTTCCAACTAGTCCCGCTTTTGGTGGTTCAGAATCGTTTAACCCTTAACGTTAACGCTTCATTGGAATCGCGCACGTCGATGCTGGGGTCGATTTGACCCCAACGACATAGAATTCTTACAGGGTAACTATAAAATATTATTTTATTATATTATGTGGGAATGAAAAAAAAATAAAACAAAAAATCGATTTTGAGGCATAATATGATGCAGGCATAATATGCACAACTGGTGTACACTACATATGCACATTTTCAAGTTCAAGAAAGATGATGTTGCACAGCTAGAGGTTATAGGTTCGATGTCATTGGTTGACAAACTCTCCAGGTGGAAGCTAAAAAGATTGTTATCGGGAGGTGATATTGCCGGGAGGTAATAATGGGGGTTGTTATAAAGTGAGATTGTTATAGCGAGGTCCTACTGTAGTTATTCAGTAACGATCACTCCCATATATCGTTACGTGGAATTTTGGATAGCCAGCTAAAGCTCCACCAAATAGGGAGTTTATTACAAAGAGTGCGAAGTTCGATATGAATTTTGTGGTAATATAATCATATCGTGGAAGCAATCATTTAACATTCGTATCCCCGTGCAAAAATTGTGTTGGGGCTTAAAAAGAAAGCTGGTTTTGCGTATGGGTACACATTCTTATAAGGGATTGGTGGGTAAGTCGAATGGACGAAGTTGACTGAGACTAAGCGCTAAAAGGCAAAATAAAATCTAGTTGGATTTGAGAGATGTGCAATATTTCTGTAGACAATCGGTAAGATTAGCTTCGAATGAACGAGGAGCTTTCCTGGATGCAACTATTAACCTACGAGGTCCAGCTGCTGCTATAGAGTAAGTAAGCAGGTGAGTAACTGAACTACTTGAAAATCGAATGGACTTCCATTGCTGGTATTAACCTTTTAACTGTGGAGTTATTTTCAAAAGCGCACCCTACTAGCGCGGCCACTGTGCAAACTTTATGGTTCTAAGAGGAGTTAACTCGTCTTACGCACTCGAGATGCATTTTCCAATGATGACTTAACTCGTCATCCCCTGTTGAAAGGTTAAGTGAATTTCTCAAAGTTCGTAATGGTAAGTATGATTTTAGGATATTACAGAAGAATTACCTTGGATTCTTTCTTTAAGAATTACCGTGGACCTTTTAGAAATGAATTATAGCTCTACCTCATCTCCATTAACAAATATTCAGGAAAGATAGTAAAATCTTTCTTTCGACCAAGCAATCTTAACTCAGAAGGCAAGGTTTGGCGGTGTAGGGGAATCACAATCCCCACTAGCAGTATTTTCCCCTCTTCGCGCCAGTCCCCTAGGTCCCCACTGTTCCTCAAGCGCGTTCAGAGGCTCTAAGAAGCGATTGGAGGGGCATGGCGTTAGCGTAAGAGTAGGGAGAGCGGTATTTTCCCCTCTTCGCACCAGTCTCCTGGGTCCCCATTCTTCCCCAAGCGCGTTCAGAGGATCTAAGAAGCGATGGAGGGGCATGGCTTTAGCGTAAGAATATATATAAGAGCCAAGATTGTTCGGTAAATTTTCGAGGTGGGAGTTGTAACGATTGTTATCGGGAGGTAATTTTGCGCCTTATAGAGCGTGATTGTTATAAAGTGAAATTGTTATAGCTAGGTCCTGCTGCACTTAATGTACAATAATTTGTTGCTAAGCTCATATTTAGCGCCTTGGATCGGTGCTTACGACGGTACTTCGCTCTCTATGGCTCTGCGTCAGTCGAGCCCAACGCTGTCTCTTGGTCTTCTTCGTCTTGCATTGTCTAAAATCCTTCAGTGGTAGAACCGACTACTCGGTCAATACGAACAATACTTGTGCGTTGTTCTTACGCGAACAAGTGTGAAGGTCAACCTACTGTTTTACAGCTAATCAGAACCGAGTGCCAAAAACTCGGTTCCGTACAATACTTGTGTCCCTTTAACGGAAAAGAAGCGTGATTATTCGAGAGTCCCATTGCCCCAAAAGTTATGCATCCGAGAATATTAGGCGAAAGAAAGTTGGACAGGAAATGAGAACAACGATTACTGGCACCTGTTCTTTGATTTTTGTCTTTAGTAAATTCAAAGAATAAAATAAAGATTTAACATTGGCCTAGTTTTTCTTTGCGTTCCACTCTTCTGGAAGAATGTACACGAGGGGTCATTTCTCTTCGAGTCTCCGTCTACAATGATTAGAAAATCTTTGTTCTTGTTCAATGTTTATTGCTGTATGGTATTTCATATTGGGTTGAATTTTGATTGTTTAATTTTTCTTTTTCCTTCATAGAATATCCAACCAAAAAACTTCACTATAGACCACCGGAAATTCAGACTTTTTAAACTTGCCACCAAATATAATTCCCCAAGTCGGATTAATACAATTTCTAATTATTTTAGGTTCTCTGAAAATGAGTTACACGATGACGTCGCCGATGTACACAAAGGCGTACGCTCTCATTTTGAAATGGAATTAAATCATGTGTACCGACCTTTAAACGGTTATTGGAACGTATATTAGGCCATACAGCATTCGCTGAACATGAACTAATTGTCCATTCGGATTTGCGAAAGCTGTTAATTCCCTGGAATCTTCTGACAAAGGTATCTGGACATAAACTTGTGACACTTCACTGACCTTTATGCCTGCTGACAGTTCAATGATGTTGATTCGTAGCATGGTATGCACCTGTTTGTTTATTGTTTCATATAACCTTAACATTGGTTTTACATATCAATGTGGTATACACTTAAATACGTTCTAGACGCTAACGTTCCGCGATGTGGGAGAACAATGACGTTGAAGCTACCCCCACTCGCTGTATTTTCCCTTTCCGCACCAACCCACTGTTCCTCCATGCGCGTTCGTTATGCGCACTGGACTCTCTAGAACTGAAATCAAGCTCAAACCGAGAGAGTGAGAACTCCGACGATCCAGAAAGCGATGGAGGGGCACGGCTTTAGCGCAAGAGTGGGGGAAACTGCCCGGACTTCGCTTGCACCATGGTGCAACTTTGTACGGTACAAGGGATAATTGTGTAAAAGGTGATTTTTTTTTGTCTGCGGTGTTTCTCTTATATTGTTGTGAATTTTCTCTAAACACGGCATGTATTTTTTCTAAAACGTACCGATTGTGGCAAGATCGTAGAAAAAAAAACTCCACTGGCTATTTTGGAGAATGGCCGCGAATATGTCCACACACTTTCTGTTGTCGATATTGGGAACCCCTTTTAAATTCGTTTCTTTAATCCTTTTCTGCCACTATTTGTCCTGATATGTATTGTGTTTGTGATTGATTTTGCAATACTCTCAGAATGGCTTTTCTGCCCATAAAGAAATTTACTCTTACTACGACAAGCGAATTCACGTATTTGATGGGTTTATAGAATGAAAATCACTTGTTATCGTACATAATTGTTGGTATTTTTGCATTTTGGTGTACATATGAGTGTTTACGAGTGTGACTGTTACTATTCGTTATTTGAAAATTATTCGTGCCTTTAGTGATTTTTCCTTCCAGACCCTTTAAATTTATAAAATTATATTTCTTGCTCGTTTTTTCTCCTTTTTAGTAACTTCAACAGAACCGTGTCTTGTTTCGTGTTTTATATCTTTCACCACGTTTCTGAACATCGGACTATGATTTCTATATAGTGTCCTTTAATTGTTTCATATTGCTGTTTGGTGTGTAATGTATTTACAGAATATAAAGTAATATTATTACGTTGTTTCTTTTCTTACACTTTTTTTCTCGTATTCGTATCTTACGCTCACTGGACTCTTTTGAACGGAAACTGCCTGAAGTCGAGACAGTGGGAAATGAGACAATCTAGAAAGCGATGAAGGGGCACGACTTTAGCGTGAGAGTGGAGGGAGCCCCTTAGTGCTCCCTGGCAGGAATATGCAACTTTGCTCATCACTGCGTTAGGTCCATAAGGCGATGTGGTTCGATCCAATTCCAAAACTGTTTCTTTTTCATCTCGTTCCATCTACCAAAATGGTTCAAAAGAGTTCCGAATAGTTCACTGTATGCGAAATGAAGACCGTGGGTACCCACCAACTGGTTTCAGGAGTTTCTAACCTCTACTATCGCGAAATGGCCCAACAAAGGCGACCTCAACCGACGCCCTTCAAACGTGACCCGAAGTCTTTTGTCGTCTTTTTCGTCTTCCCAGTTTCGCGTATTTGACTTACTTTCCTGATTTTTGGTTTCAGGAAGGTGCTGTCATGCGTCGGTAAGAATCGATATTCGATTCGACCATTCGAGATTTGGCAATTTATCCTTTACTTCTCGACTGTCCAACTGACGTCCACTGTAGAGGGTTGTCTTTTTCTAATAGGAAGCTGTCTTTGGTGAGCCCTTTAACATTACATAGGCCGGGTAATTGTAACATTAATGACACTTATGTGGCGTGCGTTACCGTGCGTTACCAATCCAATGAACTTGATTTTTCGTATTGTCATAAATTCGATCCAAATCTCTAATTTGAACCTTGGCTCAGCTTTAGCCCTTTCATCGAGCGTTTCCAGAAATACAATTTTTCTCAAATCCAATCAACTTCTCGTGAAGACGGATTTTTGGGAAACATCCGAAATTTGCATTATAATATTACATGGTAATATTATTTGCCGATAAAGAGACAGACCCGTTCATGTGTGTTGACTTTTACATAATCTTTAGTGAAGTTACAACAAAATAATTTTGCGTGACGAAAGAACTACGGGTGACTACAACGCATAATTCTTAGAGCGCATATCGCCAAGAGATAATAAATATGAAACAATACGTATTACTTCATCTTTTTTGCGGCATTACACTTACTTTTACGATAAAACAAACATCTGCTTGATTATATCCAACTCATTATTTTCATTAAGACCATTTATTGATCTGTTGTTCCGCATTTGAATGACCAGTTTATCAAGGGTCTCAGACGAGACTCGAGAGAAGTCTCTTCAATATTACTGCGAGACACAACAGGAATACCTTCCTCTGTTTGTTAGTATATAGGGCGGACGGTATAAGAGTTCGAAGTTGAAAGGTGGTGGTAGAGGGTGAACGTTTGAGAAAAAAAAGTTGTGTACCATTTTTCGAAATTCCGAATAATTACGGATGTTTCGGCCAATCAGAGGTGGAATCACGTTGCGCAGGGCGAGAGGGCACATCTAGCGTGTCGAATTTCGAAAAATGGTACCTATCTTTTTTCTCAAGTTCTCAAATCTCACAATTCTCTGGGTTCCTTCTGCACTCTGGTCTCTATATGTAAATAACTACATTCCCCTCCTTTGGTCTACAGTCCACCGAGTCCTCCATGTTCCTTCATGCGCGTTCCTTATGAGCGGTGGACTCACTAGAACTGGATTTGTCTCAAACAGGGAGAGTGCGAAATCGGGGATCTCGAAAGCGATGGAGGGGCTCGATTTTGGTGCAAAAGTGAGGGAAACTACTCGGAGCTTGACCGCACCATGGTGTAACCTTGCGGACCGTTGCATTAGGGCACCTGCCAGTTTTGTAGAAAATAGAACTCTTTAGATAAGGTAGAAGGACTTCCTAGAATAAAAAAGGTAAATCCAGGAAGAAAGGCAAAAGAAGATTTATTTGAATGTTTTGTGTCGGTGTACTTGTTATGTGGTTCGTGTATTTGTAGAGTTGGTTTACGCTGCTCAATGTGTCGTTTGTTGTGAATGTGTAGTCGTGTAAGTGTTGTATTTTTCTGCCCAATTTTATAATTAATGTTTCTGTGGAAAAAATACTACAATTGTGACTATTTTGGGGATTTGGGATAGTCCCCTTTGTTTCTGGAGCAAATAAAAGTTTTAATTTTGATCGTTCTTTTGTTTTTTTAAGAAGATGATCGTTTTCAGGTATTGTTGTATTTTGTATTTATTACCCACACATTCGTTTGTTTGCTTTTGGTTGTTCGTTTATTTTTGCTCCGGTTTTTTTTGTACAAAGGTAGGGTTGCCATCCTCAAATTTTGAAGGTGGACAGTGGACATTTTTGTTCAAAGACAGAATACATTAAAGAAGCAAAAATTCAAGACGCTTGCTTAACTCGTCAACCGCTATGTCGCGCATCGGTGACCGAGACTAAACTTTCCGTTCGAGCCGCGCCGGTTATGACAAATGCGATAGCGAATATCATTGCGACCCACGTGGCGCGAACAGAAAGTCACATAAATTTGACGTGACGTTCAACGTCTTAAAAACTGTCCGGGACGCTCCGGGACACCGCAAAAAGCGGGGAAACGTCCCGGGAAAACAGGACGGTTGGCAACTCTACGCAGACGGAATAATTTTTTGCCCTTTCGATTCTATGTTCATCCTGGTTAACGTTCCACTTGATTCCTTTTCTATGTCTAAGGTAAGTAATAGCGCATTTATAATTTCGGGGCTGCATATATTCGTCTTGTTTTTTTTTTTTTTCACCGAAGATACTTTTCTAGGTTCACCTTTTTCGATCCTTTATTTATTCATTATGTTTATTACTATTGAAATAAGGTTCTTGAGTTTTCAGCATTCCTAATGAAAAATAAAACACCCGGTACTACTTTTGAAAATTACATACGTGTCGTCAATCGTGCCGTTGTTTGCGATCAAAGGATGATTTTACAGAAAGGAAATGAGTGTTACAAAAAAACAAGATGGAAGCAATGGTGTCCCAAACCAACGTTCCGAAGGAGAATAAGAGGAAGATGAAAAAGAAAATTCGCTCGCGTGCAAAATTACAAGAAAATATCCACGAAGCCGAATATAACTGGCACACGGGAACAGACGAACAAAGACCGCGGACCATTCCCCAAAACATTTTCTTTAAGTGTAATGTGCAAAGTGCTTTCTTTTTCACGCTTAATGGTGCGTTGCTTTTAGTACATAAACATTTCATTTCGTTTCGTTTTATTACATAGCACCGTCGGTGACCACGTATTTTGTGCTTGAGGGATTCTCATTTCTTCATTTTTAAGGATAATGTGTTTTTATGGTGAAAACAATTGAAGAAGGGATAACGATCCATCCCCCCTTTCACTAAATGTCAGAATTGATTCTTATCATTTTGCAACATGTTATTTCATGTACCATGATTTTTGGAAAACATTCCACAGGATCAGTTCAAAAATTCCGACGATCTAAAAAGCGATGGAGGGGCACGACTTTGATGCAAGAGTGGGAGAAGCTACTCGAAGCTCGCTTGCGCGATGGTGCGACATTGCCGATTGTTGCGATAAAAAAACGTACATCACCAATGCCGTTGCTCAATAACAAATTGAGTAAGATTTTGGACTTCGGCCGCGAAATCGTGGTGTTGAGTCTTGTGTCAAAGTGGTTCTCTTTTGAATTTTGAACAATCAGGGGAACGGATGTTGGAGCGGTAGCTCTATAATAATATACTTTATTTTCAAACGTTTCGGTCCTTGGTTATAGACCCTCTTCGGTGTTGATAATTAGGTAGATACATAGGAAAATAATATTCAGCTCGCATGGAGAGCATATTTTATGGCAGAAATGTGCTTTTCATTGTTATAAGTGGATAAATGTAGGGGTGGTTTTATGCAAAATCCTGAAATATGTCAATTAAATTATTTTACGTTCTTTGCAAAAATACTTTTTTCTAATTTTTTTAGGCTAAAATAGATTTTTTACAGTGAATATATCAATGAAAAATAACGTTTATCGAAAATAAAAAATGGGGGTCGCCACCCCAATAGTCAGGAAAACATCCATTAACTAGCGTTTTTCGCAAGAAACATTTTCCATTTTGTCCCATCGCAAAATATTCATTAGGAGCCGAGAGCATATTTTATGGCAGAAATGTGCTTTTCATTGTTATAAGTGGATAAATGTAGGGGTGGTTTTATGCAAAATCCTGAAATATGTCGATTAAATTATTTTACGTTCTTTGCAAAAATACTTTCTTCTAATTTTTTTTTAGGCTAAAATAGATTTTTTACAGTGAATATATCAATGAAAAATAACGTTTTTCGAAAATAAAAAATGGGGGTCGCCACCCCAATAGTCAGGAAAACATCCATTAACTAGCGTTTTTCGCAAGAAACATTTTCCATTTTGTCCCATCGCAAAATATTCATTAGGAGCCGAGAGTATATTTTATGGCAGAAATGTTTTTCATTGTTATAAGTGGATAAATGTAGGGGTGGTTTTATGCAAAATCCTGAAATATGTCAATTAAATTATTTTACGTTTTTTACAAAAATACTTTTTTCTAATTTTTTTTAAGGCTAAAATAGATTTTTTACAGTGAATATATCAATGAAAAATAACGTTTATCGAAAATAAAAAATGGGGGTCGCCACCCCAATAGTCAGGAAAACATGCATTAACTAGCGTTTTTCGCAAGAAACATTTTCCATTTTGTCCCATCGCAAAATATTCATTAGGAGCCGAGATATGTCAGAAAAACGTTTTTTGGGGTCAACTTTGAGGGTGGTTTTCATCCCTTAAAAACGTTTTTTAGCAGATCAAAAAAATACGTGTCGATTATTTTTTTCACGCTCTACAACATATATAAAAATTATTAAAATCGGTGAGTTCGTGGTTGGGTGGTTTCCTTGTAAGTAATGTTTTTACATACGTCATTTCTTCTTTTAACACGTTAAGCGCCATGCCGAATTCACGCGCCGTTCCGTTCACGCCACGGTTAGCCGTCAGGCGGACCCTGCCGAGATAACCCGAACGAAAAGTCTGCCGCCGGTTCGTGCGGACCGGCGAGGGCTGAACGGGAAGTCTTGCGCCGGTCCCTGGGGACCAGCGTGACGCTTAACGTGTTAATTAAGTTTATTTTCAGTATATCGGGCAATGCGCTCACTTACATCATGTGTGTCTACTTACCCCATAAGAGTGCGCACGGTTACCAACAATATGGGTGAAGTGAACGCATTCCAATATTTCTCATTAACCTCTTGTTGAAAAAAAAAAATAACGCGTATTTCGTTTTCGTTTTTATTTTAATTTATAGACTATCAAATGAAGTATCTGAAAAATGTTGTCTCATTTCTCTGACTCTAATATTTTTTTTGCGGGGTGATTCGACAATTACCAAATTGCGCACACTTGACCCGAACGACTCTACAAGAGAAGACGATCGGAGCCTTATTGCCATCAAGATTGTCAGGAGCTTCAAAATACTCGCTCAAAGAATTAAAAGCTCGTGAGTACTCACACAAGCACCAAAAGTCAGCATCTTAAGATGTCTCAAACGAAAATGGTGCTTCGAAATCTTGCCCTCTTATGGAAATGCCATCCAAATCCGTAACTGTCCAGGTGAGAAGTGATCTTCTTCGCCAACTTGACGTTCGAGCGTAGCCACGCATGCGCGTTCGTACTCTCCGCTGATAGTAGTCCGGAGGTGCAGCCATGATGGTTCTGCTTCTCCGAGGGCCCGACAGGTGTCCCGCGGCGATCTTTCCTTTGGCTTTACTTTCTTTTAGTGAGTATCCTCGCGCTTTTCGTTAATTTCGCAATGTCCGGTCTACGAGGCCAACCGGTCGTACTTCTTGGCTTTCCCTATTTGCCGATTTCCAGTATTTTCGAGGTAATTTTCACTCTTGTCATTACATATTTAATCGTATATTTAAAATGTAAATTTTAAGTCTGAACTTTTAATATAATTCTTAGATGCTAGTTATTATGAATTAGTTTCAATTTAGTCTATTGAACTAATTACTGATTAGTCCCATGACTAAAATTTATTGTATGCATTCTATTTTATAGAATCATGTGAAACTAATTAAAATTACATAGACGGTACTTAAAATTATTAAAATATATTTTATTTTTGTGGAAGCGCGCCTAATCGCCATGCCTCAAGAGACACCAATAAGATACATGTCGATAATTAGTTCTGGCCGATCGATAACTAATTCCACGATTTTTTTTTTCGCATTTGTTTAAAAATAACGCTAGTGCAAATGTTTTAAGGAGTTTGATTATTGGGTACGAGACATTAATCGTTTATTTACACAATAAAATGAAAAATATAGATGAGTCGAAAATTATATTTATGAATTTTATTAATGAATTTTGAGGTAACGCAGGCTACTTACTAGTCCGAATCAATTCCAACGCGATACTGCGCGCCACGGTTCAAACGGGGCGGAATGGGATGAGGATTCAGAAAAAAAATTGTTTTTTTAATAATTCTATACCGATATGCCCCCTTAAGGTTCCAAAATGCAAATGCAGGGTACAAGTGCAGTTCATACAACCTTAGTTTTTCTATTTCCGTTTTCTGAAAGAACCTGCCAGAAATGATGTAGACGCTAATACTTCGCAGAAGTGCATGGATGTACAAAATTCGTCGGCTTGTTTTCTTTAAAACATCACTCCAAGCTGAATATAATTCGCTGGTGCAACGTAAAAAGTAATCGAGGAGTATTCAAGAGTACCCCGATTGTTGCTAAACTTACTAGATCGAATCAATTCGAGCGCGATACTGCGCGCCACGGTTCAAACGGGGCGGAATGGGATGAGGATTCAGAAAAAAAAAATTGTTTTTTTAATAATTCTATACCGATATGCCCCCTTAAGGTTCCAAAAATGCAAATGCAGGGTACAAGTGCAGTTCATAAAACCTTTGTTTTTCTATTTCCGTTTTCTGAAAGAACCTGCCAGAAATGATGTAGACGCTAATACTTCGCAGAAGTGCATGGATGTACAACATTCTTCGGCTTGTTTTCTTTAAAACATCACTCCAAGCTGAACATAATTCGCTGGTGCAACGTAAAAAGCAATCGAGGAGTACACAAGAGTATCCCGATTGCTGCGAAAGACGTTGCATTTGTAGAAAAAGAAATGCCCTTCTTGCCGCGACGCTGTATTTTAATTCGAATTTTTGATCCGATATATGTTTGATGAACTTTACCAACGAGATAGTTGTCGCGGCAACGGCAGCACATTTCTTCGCTTCGAGGGCAAAACTAGTAAGCTAGGACAGGAGCTATTAATAACTGTTTCGTGTGCCGTACCTGGCCGACGAGCGGTGCCTTCAGCGTTTCTTGCATTTAGATACACACTTTTGGTCCACCGGCAACTCAGTGTCGTCGCGACATCCGAAGTCGTTTCCGTTGTTTCCGTTGACGGACCGTTCCGCGTGTTCTTCAAAATTCGACCGTAGTCGGTTCGCAAATCCCATAACAGTGATCAAGAAAAATTCCAGTTCCGCGAAAAACCGCAACGCGCGGTGGCGACTCGTACGGTTCGATTCGATTACGGTGTTTACGGTGTTTCAATATCGAGGCTTTAGCGAGAGCAAAATTCGAATGGCTCGTCACTAGCGAATTCTATACTTGGCGATAGGTGACTAACCAATGCGTCGATCTTTGTCTCCCTTCACGCAGATCGAATTTTGCCCGAATCGCGGGACTCTCGTCGTATTTTCCGAAATTTTCCAATCGAATGCCTCATATTTACTAAGAAAAATAATAGGCAAGGTAACGACGCTGTAGATCGTAATTACGCCAGCGCGCCACGCGGATGCGGGGACACTCTTAGGGTTCTATCAAAATCCAGCCCGAGACGACCCAAAGGGAAGGATATAAATATATAATAGCAATTTTCGAGGTTGTCGTTTCCAAATTTCACTCACATGAACGTTCAGCACCGCGAATACAGTGTAATCACTTCCTTACAAGTGACTCCAATATCTTGCAACGGTTTATACAAATACACGGTTTGTAATGAAATTCATAATGTTGTACGATGTGTTTAATTGCTCGATATCGGGTCACAATTGACGTTGCATTTTTCGTATTTTCCATGGTGTGCTTTGACGACGAAAGTATATTTCTAGTGTGTCTCGTAGATAACGTCGTGTCTCGGTACCTTCCTCTTACACTTTTCGAAGCTGCGGGTATGCTATAAGTACGATATTTAAAAATAAATATAAGGTAAATAGTTAAAAGCGGTATCATCTGCGTATTATGTATCAAATTCGCTTGCAGTTCACGTAGACGTTGTACGCCTGCATGCAACGTATACAGCTTTTTTCTATTATAGTTCTCGACATTACATATTTCCTTTTTAAAAATAGAAACGGCCCGAAGGATGTATAGTTATATAAATGATGGACGTTGTTGCAAGTTTCTCGTACCCGCGGTGGATGTAAATAATGCCATTCGTGTGCATTGACTTCGAAAGATTCGGTCCTTCGTGGTCGCACCTCGTCCGAATCACACGACGTTCGTACCGGTGTCAATCTGACCCCGGTGACAAAAATGCCCGCTGCGGTAGAATTCTTGGAAACTTTGGCTTCGAACTTTCACGGAATTACTGTAATTCGTTGTTTTATGGAGGAAAAATGATTTATCCGGCTGGAATGTAATTTTGAATGTACAGAAAATGTACCGACGAAAAATACGTGACAAATATCTTACCGTTTTAAAAAAATCACAATTTTCGGAATTTTCAATATATATGTTTTAGTTAAACGTTTAAGCGGATGTTTTCGAGACATGGCAATTTAATGGAAAAAAAAAGTAGTGCCAGGGTTTGTGATTTTTAGTTTTGGATTCGAGCCTTTTATTTGGAAAGTGACGTAAGTCTATTTTTCAGCCTTTTGTCGTTAACTGTGGTAACACGTGTCGCTTGAAAATCAGCTGCCTTAAAAAATATTTCGCGAAATTTAACAAAAAAAAATGGACTCAAGCCACTTTCAAAATAAACAGCTCGTTACTTTAAAATATATTTTAGAAATAGCCCTTCTTTGACCGTAAGTTTTAAGTAAATATCAAATATTTATTTTATATTTATAAAATAAGTATTTATTTTATATTTGTAAAATAAATATTTAAAATATATTCTTTCTTCAGTCTTTCTGTATTTTTTTTTTAACTACTTGTATTATTTATATTTTGTTTTTTTATTATAGAATATGTGTATTTCTGATTGTGTCATTTCCATCAATCAAATCATTGGGGTCATTATTCATTTTTAACGAATTTTTAACAATTTCTAAATTATTCCATTTTCTGGACTAGTTAAGATTGCAATTAAAATTTAATAAATTTCCAGACCAACATTTTTTTGTTGGATACCATTCTGTCGCCATTTCATAATTATATTTTCTTTTATAGCCGTGATCTCTAAAAAATTGAGTTTATTATTTTGTTCTAATTCCAATGTTATTTGTATTCCAGGATTTATTTGATTAATTTCAATAACTATGGTTGTAATTATATCTTTTTAAAAAAAGACCGAAACACTGAAGAAAAAAATATATATTTGCTTTAAAAAATAATTGTACCAACCAAAAATAACCGAAAATTTGCGTCATTTTCAAGAAAAGTTGAGAATAAATCTGTCTCAATGTCGTTATCGAAGCGTTGTTGCATAAATGGACAATCGGACAAAAACATTTCTGACGAAAATAAAAAAAAAAGCGAGTTCCTTGTTTGAAAATTGGTATCGGATTTAATATCAATTAAATAATAAAAAAAAAAGACAATGTTAAAACAATCATCGTTCAAGTAATATCGGAGGTGTCGCTTTATTGGTTGTGTAAAAAAAATAAATAAAAACATAAAATCACGTGATATCAGACACTTACGAATTTCTTTTACAATTACAGTATTGGGGAGAAAGAACAGAAATATTGAAAAATCAAGGGTGCAAAGAGGAGAGGTAATTAAATATTTATCAGGTAAAAGGCATAAACTAGAATCGAAATCGGTGACACTCCCTCCGAAACATTCTTGATTATCCGACAGATCTACCGTATTGTCGAGCGTAGTTAGGATTTTTTTGCGAGGGTTTTGCTAGGTCTGCAAGGCCGCAAATTGTACGCCATCTAGGAGCGACAAAAAAATATTATAATTATCCGACGAACAAAATCCGTATTTAATCGGCTACCGATTGTAAACACCAAAAGAATTGAAAACAAATTCTTGGGAAAAACACCATGTCCACACTGGTGTCAATCTGACCCCGAACACTTTAGCGTTTACTTTGCGTTAATGCCAGAGACACGCTGACACTTGGCGAGTACTCTATCATGAAGCTTGGTGGGAATGAAAGTGTAATACCAAACTAATATTAAATGGCATTAGAAGTTCAATTTTCGAGTTTCGAATTGGAGTAAATTGAAGTCAAAATTGTCTGGGGTTGAGGTGACCCCAGGGCGAACGTTAAGCGTTAACGATCTTCATTAGCTGCATACAGTCTTTTTTGGAGATAAATGGAACTATGTATAAATAAGTAGGTAGTATGACATTTAGATTGCTTCACAAGTATTTACTTCAACACATATGAGCAGAAATGTAAATTTCACGTTCTAAACCTATTTTGTTCATTAGGAGTTTGAATCATTTGTGGACAATATTGTTATAGAGACCAGTTATTCTAAAAACGCCGCCCAAATAAATAAGCGGCCGATATCGGAAACAAAAAAAATGGCTGAAACCTGTGTCTTGTTTACGTTGCTGTAATACGAGGTTTTATAAAAAAAAATTGTTTCCAATAATAATGTGAGCATTTTCAAATGTAATATTGAAAATTTCGGAAAAATACAACATTGTTTACACGTACAGACACTTCGTAAGCACACAGGTTTCAGCCATGTTTTTTTTTTCGACGCTAGCGCCGCGGACTTAAAGTGGCGATGACGGGTCTCTATAGGAGAACGGACCAAAGGACAGTCGCTTTTTTTTTTACTTATTATAGGAAATTTTGACGTTGCTGTAACAGAAGCTCAAATTTAGCGTTTATTGAGGGGGGCATATCAGTCTAGAAAGTAAAATTGTACCGCATGTATGTGCGGGTACTGGTATTGAATGGAACAAAATAGTTGAACCCACTATTCTGCATTTAATGGGCCTTGATTTTGGCTACATTTACAAAAAAAAGGAGATTATTTTAGACAGATTTTTGGACTCGTGGTTTGCTTCTTCCCGCGAGCTTGCATCGTTAGCATGATCACAGGGTGGGCCGTGCTGCCATGCAGCGGGTGTTCCGAATCGGATAAAACTTCGCGCGCTTAAACTCGTGCAAATACGTGGTTAACCTGAAACCTGAAGTCCTTGTTCAATAAATTATTCAACAAATTACCGTTTAACCCTTTGGCCTATGACTACCTTCTTGTTTACTATGGCTCGGGCGATCGGCAGGTAGCGTGTAGGCCAAGGGGTTAACCTTTAGAGCGCCGGGATACGCCTCTAGGCGTAAGGGGTCTGACTCGCCAACATCTTAACTTAGTTTGGCCCTAACTTAGGGACCTTGGACCACATTTCTATAGAAAAATGCGATTTGCAAATTTTTCAAAACCCCGGCGCTCTAAAGTGATATTTAAAAACATTAAAAGATATTATTAATGTTTTCCCAACATTCATTAAAAAAATTTGATGTGCCGAATTTCAACAGAAAACGTATGAGGCCATTGTTAGAAGAGGTTTAGCGAAGTCTCCATTAGAGTTTTGTTTAACGCTCACTAAAAGGATCTTGTGCGTATTAAGATTTTATCAAAAACCTTATGCGGACAATTTTGTGAAAATTGTATTAGAAAAGTTTGAGTCGAGTTAAATTTGGATGCCAGGCCCATTTTCATGGTACAGCGAAAATCGCCACGAGCCGATTTTATACTCTCTCTCCTGTGAATTGCTTTATCAAATGAAAAATACCGATTTTCTGGGAATCGGCCCGTGGCATTCTTCGCAGAGGAACTGAGGGCCGACAGATCGGCCCGCTGGCACTCAAAGCGTTAAAACGTCCATTATAAAGAAATTTCTTAACACGGTACACGTTAACACCTGAACTTCCCGTTCAGGCCGAGCCGGTAATGACCAATGCAATGGTGTGTGCCAGTGCGACTTGTTCAACGTTGCCCTATTGTTCGACATTGTTCAACCTGTTGATAGCGTTTTGAGCCACCCCTGAACTTGGCTGCGAAACGAGGAGAAGAAGACGAGGAAGGAGACTTTCCTCAATATTTCTTTATAAGGTACTTGGCAGCGTTTTGAACTTGGCCAGGTACCCTGCCGCCTACTCCGACTCAAAAACGAAGAAGTCTACTATGTTGAGAATGTCTTTCCGAACAATTTAGGCACCGGCTCAAGATTTTGGCTTTGATCGTTTGGAACCAGAATGTGTCCAAAGTCAATGAGCTTATCCAAAAACATTATTCTTTTTTTTTTTGCCTCCTATCCGAATGACGTGCTTCGAAACTTCAAGTACGCAGAAATACGTGCTCTTTCCAATGCATATGCTAAGATAATGACCCTAATTACCTACATTTACTATATTTAGCCCCATCCGTGCTGTATTGTCTCGCGCCAACCGCATTGCCAGTAGATGGTTCCCTTGCGTATCGACAATGAATGATTTGAGGAAACGTTTTGGCATAAAAAATGGATGTTTTTTTTTGCATTTTCAGAATATGTAGTGTCCAAAAACATGCCGCGAAGGCATTTTTCGGGTTTGGAAAAATTCACTTGCCGCTCGTTATACGTGTCATTTTTTCAAATTTGGTTGAACCGACTCATGGATCCTTCTCTGAGAGTCGTTCAGCGAGTGTCATTATTCGTCGGTCCTCGCAGGGATCACGATTTAGATACATATGAACGACAGCGTGTGATAACACTCAATGTGATCTGATACAGAGTCATAACTAGATCACAGATGGCACCATCGTCGCAGGTACTAAACCAACAATTACTTATTTGCGATTGGAATTGTTTACTTGATTAGTTGCACCAGAATGAAATATCGCAATGGGAACAATAAGTATCGCTCTGACGATAATATTTTGGTATCCTTGCTGTCAAGCATATCATTTTGTGGAGAATGAGATGGATACTGGAAAGCTCTTGTAGGTAACTGCGAGAGTGAATCCCCTAACAATCCTGTTACTGGTTTGACACAAATAAACATTGCTGTCACTCGTACGCGTTGCCGTGACACGCAGCGTTGCCATAAGTTGAGCGAAAGCAGTTGCGTTGAGCAGTGAATGACGTATTAACCCTAATCGCTCGCACCTCTGTCAAATCACAAATAACTCGCATGGAATCTTCAAGACCCCGACCAATTTCGACGCATTGTCACACTGTTCCTACGTGGACTCACGTTTTTTGGATTAACCCATTACCCACCACAACTGCATGTAGTGCGTGCTAAAAATGGGACATTGGCGGGTACTACTACTATTTTTTGAAGTAGATGCCATCTATCGGTAGGGTCGATTGTCCGATAGGGGGATCGAGTGCCAAGGAAGATTGACATCCGTTATTTTTGTCATCCTTTCTCCCGCATGCAATTCGCTGCAATAGCGCTGTCTCCTTTCCACGAGGACTTCTACAAACAGTCATCAACACAGCGCTTTGGCAAGTGTATCTGTTCTCTCCTTCATTCGCTCGTAGACGGAGTGCCTAGAATCCTCGTCGTGTTCTTCTGTCTCCTCTTTGTGCCGATCTTCGTGATTCTTTGTTGGCAAAGGAAACCAGAGGAAGGAAATGAGACGGCAATGGGTTGGATAGGAATACGCGATAAAATTACAGTTTCGATATTAACTAGAATCGAATGAATTTTTCGTCAGGTTATCGGAATTTACCCTTTTTCTAAAATTCCAATATTTTTCCGGCTCGAAATGGTTTCGGGTTTCTTCTATCGATCCGACCGGGTTCTGATCCAACGTGGTAGTTGCAACTTCCTTCTTCTTCTTCTCCTTCGTTTTCGTGAGACCACTCAAGTCGATGAGGGTCTCACTCTGGTAGCGGAAGTTCACTCTTCGATCCGAAGCGAGGTACGTTCGGTTAGGACGTTCTATTTATTCCATTCCGGAATTTCAAGCGGAGCGTGTTCCCTCTTCCCGTTACGTCCCTCGGGAGTCGAGATCCTTCGAATTGTTTTTTTGACTCGAGTCGTATCTTCCTTACCTCTGTGACGTCATATGGGCTCGTCCTCGATGCGCCGCCATTTTGAGCGGTCAGCGCGCCGTACTCAACGTTACCGCTTAGCACCGAGCGATGTCGCCACCGTTATGATTTCGCAATATCTACTTGAGTCTCATTGCCCTTTCTCGATTACATCTATCGGCTGTATCCGGGCGTGATACATTATAATTTTGAGTTCTCAACCCCAATTTATAATCTAGATGGACTCCCAGGTTGAATTGATAATCGACAATATCACGCGAAATCTAACCTAAATTATCGATCCAAGCTTTCGTGTATCCCAGGATTACCAGTTATTCAAGGGTTAGAGTAGTTCTCAGTTACAAACTATTACAGGTCTTCGGGGGTGGTCTATTATTAGACCTAGGCTAAACTTCTCAGGCCACGAAACAATGCCCATGTGTTAAATATCCAACGAGTTCGGCGCTGGTCTAATTCTGCGAACGTAGTTGTTATTGCAATTTCAAACGACGAGTGTTACATCAAAATTATCAACCTTCAATTAATTAAGAGTTTTCCTGTTCCAGCGTTTTGATTCATGAATAAATGTGAATTTTATTATGGAACAAATTTCACTCAATTATGCTTACTGTGTTCTTAATTAAACTGTGTGATACCGAACCTGGATAACACTGCAATTTCGTTCATCCCCTTCCGCTCGGCTACGAAAACCTCTACAAGTCTCAAAGATTGTTTCCTGCGCATACTCCTGCGCATTAAGTTTACAACCTACTCACGCATAGCGACGCAGAGTGGGAATCGGGGGGAAGGATCGTTATAGGGAGTTTTTCGGGTCCGAAAAGATTGTTATAGGGGTGTCGATGACCACGAATAACGACGGAACTTGGTTATCGCGGCAGGCTTCGGTTAACGACTGAAACGAATTACCCACATCTATAGTTTTTATTTTAGAAAAATTCAGACCAGTCCTTTTTCTAAATATCCAACGCTTAGCTGCCCTAACTGATGAAGGTATTTTTTGATGATATGCCGAAGACAATTTCTTACAAACAATTCTTTTGTAAATTAACTTTTGCAATGTCAATTGTTATAAACCTTCTTTTCTTTGCCTTGTTTACAATTTTCGGATTTTTTATACGAAAGATTGGCTACGTGCCTAATTTCCCACATAGAGCGAAAATGTATAGTTGACATCTGTCAATATTACTGTCAACCTGCCGATATTGTTAACAGGGTTGATTATACACACTTTTGTCGCAGTTATGGGACCGAAATATACATTGAAACTTTGTCCAATATTCACTGATTCTATTATAAAAAATTAACACTAGACACCTATCAATGTTATTCCCAATTTTGACAAACGATGATAAAATGCTGATGACTGAGAAAACGAGGCACCCATACCTGGTTTTGGAAGTTGTTAAACTTAAACAATTTGGCGTCGAATGAGAGGCTTAGTAGTTGACAATTGTCATTATTGCTGTCATATCTGAATAAATATTTACATATATATCGTTTTACACTTACAATTCATTCTACTGTAAGCTTCGATGATGCACAAATTGTCCAGTAAAATTATATCAAAATAAGATGTAATGGGTTGTTCAATATGAATTTTTTTTTTAAATAGAAAGTGTAAGTGAAATTGGCATACCGTCAAATTACTCTTGTTTTTAGAGATTGTCTTTAAAGATATGAGAGTTAGAGATAGTCACAATTCATCAACATATATGTTTTGAAATATATTTTTTATATTAAGGGGGCATATCAATCTAGAAGGTAAAATTGTGCCGCATGTATGTGTGGGTACTGATATTAAATGGAACAAGATAGTCAAGCACACTATTTTGCAATTGATGCGCCTGGATTTTAGCTACATTAAAAAATAAGAAATTATTTTAGATAAATTTTGGAGTCGTGGTTCCCTTATTTCCGCGAGCCTGTATCGTTGGCATGGTCACACGGTGGGCAGTGCTTCTAAATGCTCCGAAACGGATAAAATTTCGCGGGCTCATTGCAAACTCGTGCATTTATGTGGCTAACCTGAAACCTAATTTTCATGCTTATACTTGCACCAGCTGGAATTTCTCATTTTCGAGGTATTAAAATTTGCAAGAAAAAGTCACGAATGTTTCATTGCCACTTACACAACGAAATTTTTAGGTCGCATTCGAAAGGTGGGCCCCACAAGGGCACGTGTGTTA
This sequence comes from Gasteruption jaculator, assembly GCA_949825005.1. Lineage (NCBI taxonomy): Eukaryota > Metazoa > Arthropoda > Insecta > Hymenoptera > Gasteruptiidae > Gasteruption > Gasteruption jaculator. The sequence continues at coordinate 5,067,692 of OX463764.1, read as the reverse complement.
TCTAAATTCTGTCAAAATTTCAAATCAATCCGTATAGTTTCGATCTCCTTGTGCGGCCCACCATCTGGAAAATTTGTGTATTTTGAAAAACGAAGTTTGGTTTGTAATGAATTTTGAGGTAACGCAGGCTACTTACTGGTCCGAATCAATTCGAGCGCCACAGGTCAAACGAAACGGAATAAAATTGGGGGTTCGGAAAAAGGAAATAAAAGAAAAAAAAATCGATATTTTGAAAATTCTAAACTGATACGCCCGCTTAATAGATTTTTCTTTCAACTTATCGTTTCTCTTGACAGAGATTGAAACAACCGAAGAAAGCTAGAAGAATCCGACGCAATAATAAAGTCTGTGAGGAGATATGTGATGTGAACAAAGAACAAACAAGTGACCGCGTGGTATCGTGGAAATTGATGCAAATTGTACTACCGTTTTGCAAAGCAGATGAGACCTCGATCAGCGGAGTTCAGGGAGGAGGAGGAGTTTTGTGATCATTGCGTACAAGGAAGAAATCGAAGTTTCTGACAACTGGACAATTGGAGGGATAAACTGACGGTAGCGTGCCACAGCAGTCGCAGTACTTGCAAATACTCGATGGTTGGTGTTGACAATGCTTTCACTTAACTTTAATTTCGTAGAATACTCGTTATTTTAACATGTTCATCTCATACCAACACACACACACACACACACACACACACACTCTACTTTGACAGTTAGATACCACCCCTGATTGGCCAAAACATTTGACTTAATTCCTCGGTAATTATTCCGAATTTCGAAAAATGCTGCATAACTTTTTTTTCTCAAAATTTTTACCCTCTACCACCAGCTTTCGGCTTCGAACTCTTATACCGCACACCCTGTGTACGAAACCTCAACTAATGTGAACACTGTGTACACCTTATTTACTTTTAACCCCTTGACGGCCGCGCCAAAATTTAGATGACTCCCTATTCACGCCGCGTGGGTCGCCATGGTGTACGCTATTGCACGTGTAGTAATCGGCGCGGCGTGAACGGTTGGCTAAGAAAGTCACGCCAGCGTGACAGGGGCCGGCAAAGTGTTGATAACGCACGAAATGTCCTTGGTTCCGACGGTTCATTGAACAATTTTGGTCCAAGGCCGTTATCAGTGATCTATAACATACAGAATTCGATATTTCAAAAATTTCGTTGCCAAGAAAAACGATAACTTTTATATCATTCGTTCGAATAAACCTTCATAACCATAATATTATTATCAAAGGTTATAACGTTCCGTGGAGCAAAACCTTGAACTTAAAGTTCTTGTCACAGCAAATAAAGGTTAGCGTGGTGGTTAGAGCGCTCGAGACACACGCTAGAGGCTCTGGCTTCGAGACTCGTTTGCTGACATGCTTTTTTTTCCTTTGTTTTCTTTTATGTCTTCTTTTTCTTCATCTAATGCAGTAATTTAACTATATGCATAAATATTCAGACACAAAAAATAACTAAATATATACTTTGCCTCCAGTCATTAGGTCTTAAAATTATTTATATCAATATTTGTGTTGACGTTTCGACAACTAACACGTCCCCATCTTCAGAACTATACAAAAAGGTATACTTAGTGTAACAACATGACAAGTAAAAAACTATTCTGGATTAACAAAATTATATACAGGGTGGGTCACCACATTTTGCCATCATTTTGCTTTGTAATGGCAAAATGTGGTGACCCATCCTGTATATACCAAAGGTCGTCTGACCGATGCAGAAATTGACAGAATGCAAAATTATTATGGCAATGCACCTCGAAATAACACAAAATCGGTAAGATGATGTGAAAATCGCTATTTGTGCAATTCGGTATCATAAAAATTGATTCGATGATAAACCACAGCAGCAATGTTGTCCTAGCGGGCAGAAAGTTCACGGCGCCAGCACAAAAACGAAAAGAAAAGAATTAGAAAATTTCAAACACTCGAAGATGTCGCGACCGGCTTTAATAGAAGCCATCAAGGTCACTGGAGCTTTCTTCAAAACGAATTTCACAAAATCGTGCAAGACATAACACAACCATTCATCCGAATCCATATATAAATAAATAAAAAAAAGAACAAAACGTACTCGAGTTCCTTACATTGTTTATAAAAAATGGGTACCTCCTTTTCATTCAAAATATTTGTTATGTACATCCATTCAAAATCGCGTGCATGGGCTGATTCCTTCTCCTTTGGCCTCGTTGCTCTTCATTGGAGGAACACTTCGTCAATTCCTTTCCTTGGCGACGTCGTCAATTGTTAACGGTGTTCCTTAGATTCTTCTTTGGTCAATTACGAAAAATCAAAATGATCGGATTGCGCAAACAGGAATCAGTGCCAATGATACTTCAGCGTATGGATGGAATGAATAATGTGCAGGATGCAATATTGTTACGGTCCAATAAGTTTCTTGTCGTCGTCATACAATATTTTTCGAATTCTGTGACCCTTTTAGTGTCGGAGGCCGATATACAATCGGCCCCCGGATATATCTTCGCATAGGCACCTCTTTTTCGCCCGGCACTAAAAGGGTTAAATTATTACGGTTCGTGCCACTTGACGTCTATATTGCTTGAGCACTAGACAACGACTAACTCTACAACTCATGATCGAACATTATAGTTGTCACATACATTGATACCTCTTGGAAACAGCTTACATAGGCACACATTACACCACAAAAAAATATAAATATAGATTTTACTGAACGAGCTCTAATACATATGTAAATTAAGACGTATGGTAACGCACGTCTTATAGAAACATACATCCTTACACATTTTGTAAAGATCTTACATCGTTGGATCTTTTGAAACGCTATTTGGGAAAAAAGACTCGAAATATAAATCAATCCTTTTACATGTTGTGGAGGTATTGACCAAAAATGACATTCGTTGTTTGCAATGTATCACGTATATTTGCTGCTCTTGCCTCCATATATTTTGGAAAAGACATGACCGATACTTGGAAAGTAATGGATAAATTATAAAGAACCACAGGAAAGCATGAATATTACTGCAGCCAAAGAAAAAGACGGGATTTGTATTAAGACAGCAGAAAAGCGAGCAAGGGAAAGTACAAGGGCTACAAGGATTGCTCCTAGTATTGCAGTAGTTTTGCAGCAACAGGAGATTACCGCAGAAGAAGTAGAATATGCTCCCGGTGCTGCTTTTTAATTTTGATACATAACGTATAATATAATTGACGCTTTCAAGAAGAGCATAGTGAATTGGAATTTCATTGACGCGTTAATTGCCATGTCGGTCACCGGTGACCGACACTGAACGTTCCGTTCAGGCCGCACCGGTTATGACGAACGCGATAGCGTATATCGTCGCGACCCACGCGGCGCGAATAAGAAGTCGAGTAAATTTGACGAGATCTTCACTGGAAATTCTCCAAATTTAGAATTAGGATAGAGATTAGATCAAATTTACCAAGGACGAGTTTGAAGACAGAGGGTGAAAGCCGTGGTTAAACTCGGAGGTTGAATTTGGAGGTTAAACTTTGAATTTTTTTAGTTCAAAATTGAGACTCAAAATTGGAGTTACGGAATCGAAGGTTTGGGTTGCGTATAACACGAACAAGTCTTTTCACACCGAATTGTCCAGAACGAAACCTTTTAGTTGCGGGACGTTTAATTTAAACAGCGTGACTACGCTCGTTATCAACTAAATCGAGGTTTTCAAGCTTTTTTTTTCTAGTAGTTTTAAATATATAACATTATGTACTTCGTCGGTCCTCCGACGTACCGATTCATGGCAATTGTATGACAAACGTTATAAATAAAATCCACTCGCGTAGTTGCGACTGTTCTCTAATTTGCCTAAACTGCCGCCACTTAATCGCAATACCACAAAATTCATATATTCGGTATTATTTTAATATTCATAATCCTTCATTATTACACAACAGTTTAATTCCATAATTCGGCGGTGTAGGGGAATCACGATGTCGAAGTTTCCCCCACTCGTGGTATTTTCCCCTCTTCGCGCCACAGTCCTGTGGGTCCTCGCTGCCCCTCCATGCGCGTCTCTTATGCGCGGTGGACTCGCTAGAGCTGACCTTGCCTCTAACCGAGAGAGTGGGATATCCGACGATCCAATAAGCGATGGTGGGGCATGGTTTCGGTGCAAGAGTGGGGGAAGCTTCTCGGAGTTCTCTTACACCATGCGACCACTTCCTCTCGCATTTAAACATTTATTGACCACTCGCGCTGGCAAGACGTGCCACGCGTGGGTTAAAATTTCTCTTCATCAAATTCACAAAATTAAGAATTTCTTTTCATTACACTATGCATGAGCACGAGAAACGAATGGGCATCGAAGACACTCGAGAGGCACTTTCGAAGAAATAAACGGGATATTCGCTGTTTAATTATATTATAGTACATGCCTGTATATGTTATTAGCATCGATGTCGGAAATGGTATAACCGTTTTACCCGAACCCGTGGAAGCTCTGCTCTGAAACTCCGCGGGTGCACTTGTCATTTGGTAACGAAACAATTTGACTGTTTATTGTTTGCTGATCGCCACAAAATCTGCATTGTTACTGTGCTTCATTTTTTTTTAAATCTTCCTTACAATTAGTGCACCTGCTCGTTAGAATGTACCTACAGCCATTACCGACATATTGTCGAAATTTCAATGTCTTGATGATTCCTTCAAAATTTATGATAACATACGACATTCTACTTCTTTGATTTCAGGATGAGTTCCATCCATTTATCGAAGCCCTCCTGCCATTTGTAAAATCTTTCTCATATACATGGTTCAATCTTCAAGCTGCGAAAAGACGTTATTATAAAAAGCACGAGAAACGAATGAGCCTTGAAGAGGAACGTCAGTGCAAAGAAGAGCTTCAAGTAAGTTGTCAAATGTGTGCAGTTTAACATCTTTCTCTTTCAATATATTTCTTGTTAATTTTCAACACGGCAGATTTATCGTATTAAATTGAACTTTGATAAAACTCCGCTAAGCATTTCGGAAAATGTCGATTCTCATTATTAAAATATGGTCAGGCAATAACGTATAGACCTTCAAATCGTGAACGAAAGTCATAGCCGTGAATATGGCGTGGACGTGCAATTGTGCTAACCTCCTGCGCTATAACACCGTACTATGCACATTGCCACTTATTTGCGCCAAGACTGAAAACAAAGTACCATATACGTCGCACGTGTTTACTAGTTCAACCACAAAACTATCATTTGGCCTGCACTAATCGGTGATTGATTCAATTAAGTCACACGAATGAATCGTAATATAATTTATATATTAACACGTTGACTGCCACGTCAAATTTACATAAATTCCTATTCACGCCGCGTGGGTCGCAAGGGTATACGCTATTGCATTTATGCAAACCAGCGCGGCCTGAACGGAAAGTTTAGTGCCGGTCACCGGTGACCCCCAAGGCAGTCAACGTGTTAATTTGACTAATAATCAAGTGTAAGTCGAATTAGTGTTAAATATTTCATCTTCATGCCATAGGTAATAATACAGGTAACATTTTGTATCCAGCAAACATCATGTCTAGAAAAAATTGAATTTTTGGAAGAAAAAGTCTACTTACAATAGTGAAAAACAAGAAGACATTTGCGTTAGTGGTATTACAGTTCGATGAAATTCATATATGCACTAGAACAGTATTTAGCGGTGTAGGGGAATCATGAACCCCCATCTGCGGCATTTCCCCTCTTTGCATGGAGGGGTGGGGCACTGTCTATTGGCTGATCTAGAGAGTCGGGGAGGGGCGTTTTCTCCTACCATCGCTTTAGTGCAATAGTAGGGGAAATTGCTCACCCGGAGCTCGGTTCTGCAACTTTGTCGATTGCTGCTCAGGAGCTGGAGGTTTTGCTAGGGTTTTGCAGGATTTTGATAAGGTTTTGCTACGGTTTTGCTAGGCATTATGTAGAGCACATGGTGGAAGAAACTACCCAGAGCTGTCTTGCACCATAGTGCAACTTTGCGGATCGTTATTTTAGATAAACTGGCTAGTAGAGAAAGGAAGAACACTCAAAATCTGAAATAAGAAGAGAAAACGAAAACCGTAGAAAAGGTTATCACGCCTTTGAAGTCCAATCTTCGTTTGGAACAAGCTTAGAACCGGTAAAGGCAGAAAATCAAATCTAAACCTAATTCAGAGGCATAAATAGCATAACGAGAATGTTCGGGCTCTGAAAAGACACCAAAGTGAGAAGCCCATCGTCGATAGTAGAAGGTTGCAAAGAACGTTCTTCCCTGATGAAAGTGCTGGACATATAAATTAAGAGACTAACAAGGGAGAACCTTGCGAGGTGCTCTTAATGTTGCTACCCTATCAATGAGCAAGAACAGGTCAACTGTACTTTTGAATGGACGTATTTTATCGAAATATGTCAGTAAATTTGCTTATGGGGGTGAGAAATAAAAATTCGGGAGGTGGTTCACCCCTTAGGGAGACATTTTTTTCTTAAATTCAACATGCACTTTCCATTGTTTTTCATAAGGCGTGTTTTCGTTTTTGTTGCATTAAAATCGGACAACCCCTTCTACGCGAAACTGCATTATCACCCCTTAAGGTACCCAACTTTGGGGGGCGATTTCACCCCTTCAAACCGTTTTTCGGCCGATAAAAAAAAATACGTGTCTCAGATTTTAAAGCTCTACAACATATCCAAATTTCATCAAAATCGGAGGGGTGCACCTCGCAAGGTTCCCGTGTAAGTGTAAACACAGTTATGAACCAGGGACCTTGACTTCTCCGTAGCGAAGTTGTGTCCAAGTTGTGTCCAACGTATTGACATTTCCCAATTCAAAAGTACAGAATTTAACAGAATCGGCCATTTATAGTGTAGCAATGATTATAACCTAAATGTAGGTAAATATTTCGATAAGGTATTTATTTACGTCGCGAGGTTCATTTCTTGTGGTAGTGATTTTGATAACATTAGATTAGGTATACCTTCGTCATTACTTATAGTGCTTTCCATGTATTAGTTGAGAGTTACACCAACTTGATGGTTGAGAATAAAAAATAATGAGGTGCGTAACTATTTCTGGCGCTAAACGACCTCGCGACGTGCTATTACTTAGCCTCGAACCCAGCAGTTCTCATCCAGTTGTGGAACACCAGTCAACAAATAGGTGAATATATTTCGTTCAAGAGAAAGCTAAAAATATTATGACCACATCTCAGAACCGAAGAATGAATTATACGCTATAGACAAATAATCTTTGGGATTATCCTATTATCTATTTACGTGTATCGAGAGTTCCCAACGTATATAAACGTTGTTATTGTCGTTCAAAGTTCACAGCTTTTCTTGCTAATCCCAATTTTTTTTTTCAAGTCACATCGTGTTAATCGATTCCTTTGAATAAGAGAACTCGCGTTAACACTTTGAGTGCCATCACTCACAAGTAAGAGACAACTTCACTCACTCAAGTACAAACGTCTTCGTTTGGTGCTAAAAATGTTTAAACAACTCTTTCCAAAAAAAATGACCTTCACGAAATGTTAACGACAATTTTGGACTTTATATATTAAAGCGCATTATTCGGGATTTTCGAAAATACGTGAATTTTTTTATTGAATAAATCACAGTCACTTATCAAGTGACTGTGATTGAAATACATTAATTTCTTGTTACATAATTCATAATTTTTCAGAATAATTTTTATAGCAACATCAATTAATTACCAAATACCTTCAAATAAGAAGAACTATTTTTTATTTATTAAATTGATTAATAACTATTTTCTGAAAACTATTAATATACAAATATCTCTAATATTCATTTAAAGTTTGTTCTAATTGTAAGAGAAACTAGTAAAGTGTTACAACGATTCTGTTCAATTTTGTCCTTGTTGGCCCCTGTCATGGTTTCCTGAATTTGAATCAAATAATACTTTATATCCAGATATTTGTAATCAAACATTTTGAAATTGAGTGTATAGCGTTGGATTCAGAAATATAAGGGATCAAAGGAGTTGCCTATTCTGTTGACTATTGAAGACCTCACACAAATTTTGGCTGATCCAAGGTCCTTCTTGAGGACCATGGGCCTAACGAGAAAATAGATTCCTTTTAAGGGTAACAGTGCGGCTTCTTTAGGTATAAATAGTAATATATAATATATATGTATAACATTGGAATGAGATGGGAATTAAAAAAATACAACAAAAAAATCAATTTTTTTGAAAATTCTAAACTGATATGCCCGCTCAACACAAACAGAGGTTATAAACCGCAAAGACGTAACTTTCACTGATGTTTTAGGATTTGAATGAAAGAAAATTACACGGCCTGTTATTCTCGAAAAGTATATATTCTCGTGATTAACAATGAATAGTGTCGATTGAACGGTAGACGAACGAAAGGCAACGCGGAAACTTAAAACTAGGTGGAAGTCGCTATAACAAGACAGTAGCGACTCCATTGAACGTAAGTGTAACTAAAGCTAATATCGCCCACAGGCACGGTCGGTAACGGTAGTTCACTGCAACGTTTATTAACATTCTTTAACATTTACCCGTTACAAAAGTTTAAGTTACGAAATAAATAGGTTTGTAAATCTTGAGAGAGGAGTGTAACTACCAATATCCTCATTATTATTCTCTAAAAATTAGCACCCAGATACTATTTATGAAAAATTTGCGGTGGTATTTATTGCCTATATTGCCATGATATTGTTGGCGAACTGGATTATTGTATTAGTGAGTGCGTGAATGTCGCGACTAATTTTCGATGAAACATTGCGAGGGAAAAGCCGCTTCACTCACGAATACCATCTTCGACAAGATGGCGGAATCATCGAGGGAACGGTGCCTCTTAAAAAAATGAGATCCCCTCTAGGGAAGAATCCCATATTAATCCGTTAGGCGCCACGTCAAATTTACGTGACTCCCTATTCACGCCACGTGGGTCGCGATGGTGCACAATATTCAGTTTGTCACATCCGGCACGGCCTGAACGTAAAGTTTAGTGTGGGCTACCGGTGACATGACAGTTAACGTGTCAAAGGACACTAGCGTTAGAGGATAACGCCTTCTACAAAGGATACCTGAAGAAAAAAGGGTCGTCTTATCGATTATTATCGACACAGGCGACTTATCTAGCCAAGGATCAGTACGATCAAACACAAGATTGTCGGCGTTATCAGCCAGATCGTTATTGTGACGTCACTTGGAGATTCCAGAGGTCGAGGAAGCCTGGGAAGGAACAGGTCCTCACTTGCTGTCCCGTGTCGGATACCGAACGATTGAGACGAATTTTCTTTGGGTTTTGGCTTAACGGAGTTTTCTTTCCTTTTTAAATTTTGATACCTTGATGCGTTGGTGAGTGGAGCTTGTAGTCTTTTTTTAGTTGCGAATAAGAGAGAGAGAGAGAGAGTGAAAGATCTTTTTTGAGCTTGCGTTTCGTTTAGTGGTTTATTTTTTTTTTGGAGATGGTTTCAGGGAAAAGCTAGACGAACATCTCCCTCTATCGAATCTAGGGCTTATAAGTTTCTTTTCGTTGTGTTGAATCGTTTCGTCGTGTTTCGGAAAAAACAGACTAGCGCCTAAACCAGTCTTTCGTTTTTCTTGAATGTAAATTTTGAACTTTGCAACTACAGTTTTGTTGTGAAATTCAAACGAGACCCTTGGTCACTTGGTTTGGTTCTAAGTTGGGGACTTTAGATCACTTTTTAGCTGAAACAATGAGCTTTTGTATAAATATTTCTTTATCTTGAATTTTGAAACTACAGGTATTGCTCCGAATGACAATTTTGTCCATGCTCTATGTCCTATTTTTTGTTTTTAGGTTCTTTTCTAAGGACACTTGTCTTCTTAAAAAAGATCTCTAATATAATATTCAAAAGTAATAAGGTTTTTCACTATTGTGCATTATTAGAAATTACGATTATTCTACACTTTTATGATTACGAAAGTATCATTTACAATTTAATCTTTTATATTAGATATATATCGCTTCATATGCATATCTTGGCAAAAGGACTAACATGTTTTTCACGTTATTTCTTGTTACAGAATGAAAAATTAGAGGTGAAACAAAAATGGGCATCGCGTCTTCTAGGCAAATTAAGAAAAGACATTACTCAAGAATACAGAGAAGATTTTGTTCTAAGTATTACAGGAAAGAGGCCAGCTATGTGTGTTTTAAGTAATCCTGACCAAAAAGGCAAAATGCGGCGGATTGATTGTTTACGTCAAGCTGACAAAGTGAGTTAATTATCTGATTAACAAATAAAGTCTCACCCTAGGAATAGCAATAAGTTTTGTATGAAAGAAAATATAACGCTGCTAGAGATTCGACTGCCTCGTCAAATAAAACCTGATTCGTGCCAATACTTCCATTTGAAACCTTAAAAAAAATACATATTTTGTCAAATTCATTAAAATCCTTGAAGTAATATCTCTTCCCTTCATCGGGCAACTCCATCTTGTGAATTATAAAAAATGAAGGATATGATGTTTACAAATTTTCCTTCCTTTAAAGTCAGTTCTTTTCTGAGCTGGTAAATTTACTAATACGCTTTTCTCACAAAGAAACTACATACACTCGACTTCTAAATCTTTTGACTCAGGATCGAAAACGCTCGAACTTTTTGACAAAATAAACAATCCCCACGGGCCACCCTCATTGCCTGCCCGGGCAGTGAACGTTCGCCTCAAGCTCGCGTGCAGTGAAGACTCACCTTTACGTTTTTCATTATTTTTCGTATGTTATGTCTCAAAATTCTGGATTAGCTGGATTCGGTTGTCCGCTAGCGAACTAATACAGATTTCACTTCATTTCGAATCTATCAATCCGCCTAAATAAATGCCACATATCTTGACCTTGAATATCGATTTTCCGACTATTCGTATTCTATTAAAATTTACTATTTGGAAAAATGTTGTTTCCCCGATTTTATTTCATTCCATTTTCACTATCGTATTTTATTCGAAATTCCGAGAACTGCTGTTTTCCGTTGCTTTCGATTTAAAACCACAAAAACAAGGTTAACACTCCGTGACTCGTAATGGTCTAGATTATACTAAAAAGTTGAATAATTGTACTCGCTGTATTTCACGACTTGCACGCGTTAATTCATCTAATGCAGTGTCCGATCGTGCAAAGGAGCCATGATGTTGCGGCTTCCCCCACTCGCGGTATCCTCTCTCTCCACAACACAGTCCACTGGGTCCTCACTGTTCCTACATGCGCGTACGCATGAAGGACAGTGCGCTCATGTGCACTGGAAAATTGTTTCAAACTGAGGACTTGCGAAACCAAATATTTGGAAAGAGATGGAAAGGCACGGCTTTGGTGCAAGACCGTCGGACGCACATACGCGCCCATAAGCTACACCATCGGTGTGGCTTATGGGCGCGAATTTCGTATTTATTGTTTGCGTATCTCGTTTTAGAAATAAATAAGATAAAAGTTATTCGTTGACATTCAGCGAAATTTCAAAAGAGAAAGAATCCCTATCACTTTATATAAACCTATGTATGTACATCTATTTCTTTAGTTATTTATTAACAAAGATTGGGTATTGTGCGGATAAATCTTTTATAATTTTCATGAACAGTACGATCTTGTTATTACAATCTTTTTCTTAATTCCCACCTTGCGTGGCCTATGGGTGACTAGATTGCAAGCTCAATGCGCAGAAGTATGCGCAGAAGGAACATGCTCTCTATACGTTTTGCTTATAAGGCGTGTGTTCCGTCCCGAAGAGATCGTTATAACGAGGTCCTACTCTAACAAATCACAAAGGCTTTTGAAATTGCTCAAAATAATTCAGATTAAAAATGTAAATGAAAGGGTAATGTATGTTATGTCGCTAAGCCTTTCAATTTATAAATTTCAGGTATGGAGGCTGGACTTGGTTATGGTTATCCTCTTTAAGGCCATTCCTTTAGAATCGACGGATGGTGAACGGTTGGAAAAGACAGCGGAATGTGCACAGCCGGGTCTGTGTGTAAATCCGTACCACATCAACGTTTCCGTTCGCGAACTAGATCTTTATCTGGCTAATTTTATCACCAGTCACGGTAAGTTGAAACGGTATCTATCGATATTATAGTAAGAGATCTTTTATTATATTGTTTGTTGAATATTAGGCCTTTCCACTCTTGCAAAGCCGCGGTTGGGGGACCTAGGGTCTCCCATAAAACTTGTTTTCTTTGCCCCGACTTCGATTTTCAGACTTTTCACTCGAACGTTTTACTCGAATGTGTCTAATTTCTCGCATAGAATAAATATGTCAGTCGGAAAAATCGTTACAATGACTTAACCCTTTGCAGCATAATTTCAACGTAATTTCCTATTCACGCCGTGTGGGTCGTAATTGTACAAGCTATTGCGTTAGTTACAATCGGCACGGCCTGAACGGAAAGTTCAGTGCCGGTCACCGGTGACCACTCTGGGATTTACTGTGTTAACCCTTAATGGCCACCCGGGGTCAAAATGACCCCAACCGAAACTTTAACTAGAATTACTATAAATTATTGGCGCCCGATTGGTCTAGCCTTCCCTCTAATAGTGCTTTGGGATTTCCCTTGTAAGATAAGATTAACGTCGGGAAAACCCTCTTCAAATGTCAAAATAAATACCTTTTTTGAATCGCCCACTTTGAAGTTATTTTTTTTTATACACTCCGATATCTCAAGAATATCACCCTAAAATTTTATGAAAAAATATTAAAAATTGCCAGAGTTTTGATTTTTTTAGTAAAAAATGGTATTTTTTACGGATTGCCTCCTTCCTGATTTTTTTTCGCCATTTTGAAAATTTGATAAAAATTTTTTTCGATGATGTTCTCATTCTAAAAGGCTCAAACTAATATCCTGAATTTTTATGAGTCGCTCGGAATGATATTGGCAACGCGGTAATTGTTTAAACATGGCTGGGGTCATTCGGACCCCGTGTGACCAATACGTTATTTTTAGAACGTGTGACCATTAAGGGTTAAAAAATAAGAGCCGGTATACGCGATCGTATAGCAAGCACTTACAATCTTTATTGACAAATAAAGTGGGTTAGAATTATGAACACATGTACGTTATTACTTCATAAGAATTTATTGTAACTGTAGTTTTTATTAACTTGTATTTCCCTTTTCCGTTTCAGAAGTTCTCAATGGCATATGTAATTCAAATAAAGAGGAGGAAAGGCGTCGAAAAGGTAATAATAAAATTAGTGCATCTAGCATAGGCTATGGTGCTAATTATAATACGTAATATAGAAAAACAAATACGAACCGAAAATACTCTTACGAAATTTCAATAATTCTTTGCTAGAGTTTTAGATTCACAAGTCTTAAATTATATAGAATAAACTCTTCAATTTTGCCCTAGAGAATTACAGTTGTAACAATCAAGAATTTGCACTGTAATTTCAAAGTAACGAGCTGATTTCTTCGGTTTGCGGAATTAGTTTTCCATTCTCGAAATCCACCTGTGATAAATATTATTTACAAATGTTATTCACTTCGAAAATTGTCCGCAGATGGCTCTGCTTTTTAGTCGTACGCGCAGCTGAAGGTATCAATAGAACATAATTTTTATGGAAAGTGCGTATCCGAGTATTTTCAAATATGTCCTTTCAGAATCTGCCATTAAAAAATTCAAACACTAAAATTTTAACAAAATTTGGAAGATTCTTAAAAAAAAATTTTTTTCTTGATCTCTACAAATATATATTTTTCGTAAGAGAATTTCGGGACCACAAATCAAAATTACGTAAGTTGGTATATGTAAAAAATCAAGAGAGGGGGGGGGGGGGGGTTCCGCAAAAAATCGTATAATTTAGATGGAATGTTCGTGGGGGAGGCTGCAACCCCGGTGAAGGGGACAAAACCCCCTAGAGGAGGAGGCAGAGCCCCCCCCCCCCCCTCCTACGAAAATCTCATATGTTGCAATATTATATTAAAGTTAGAAATACTAGAACATTTATTTATACACACCAGGTGTGCAAATTAAGTAACAGGACTGAATTTATTCATTTTCTTTTTCGTTCGAATGGAATTTCAATTCAATATTATCTCCCTCAAAGTATATTCTTTGTAATCCACGCAAGTGCTGGAACTCGCAAGCTGAAACAGCCTTTAGCTGATTGACAACACCCGTTTGGAAATTTTCCCGTGTCCGAGTCCCTTGACGCGATTTCTTGAATTTCTCAAGAGGAAAAAGTAACGAGGACTCATTTCGGGTAAGTAAGGAGGCTGAGGAGCCACAGAAATATTTTTACTGGCCGAGAACTCATTGAAATTGTTGAAATTGTTCTACATCTAATTTCCATCGCGTTTTATCGCACAGTAATTTCAATAAACGAGTTTTTGGCCAGTCATATCTCTGTCCTTCCACAGCCTCTATATTCGCCTGATTCGAGTCCTTGTGACAATTTTCCTATTTCCAATTTTGAAAAATCACCTCACAGGACGTCACTTTGGGGCACTGGAAACCATTCAAACGTTCCCCACATATGAGGGAACATTTTTAAATGCATCCCGCACCAAAATGAACGAACTTGCAAATTTCCATGAAATTTTGTAACATATACCCTGTTAATCAAAAGTTACCATTGACCCAAGTCAGGGTAATGACAAGTTTTTTAGCTATGCCTTGCTAAAATTCAAAATGAACGCGTTGGGCTAATGAAACTTCATATGATATGGTCACCCCAATCCAAAATAGAAATTCCCTTGCTATCTTGAAAAGCTGCTCACTGAAATCAGGAAGGTAAAATGGCTTTCAAGATCAAATGGATTCTTCAAGTTTAATTCGTGCTTCTTAGTCGCTGGGGCACGAGTCTTGATTGGTCTGTAGCCCTACTAGGTCAAAAATGCATCCGAATGCTGAAAGTGACTGCAAATCTACTATAAGTGAAACGCAGCGAACAAGCAACTTTTCGATATGCGCGTATTTTACGAAATGAAAACACTTCTAATGGGAAACCAAGTATATCAAATTGTGCAATGTCAATCCTGATGTCGGTTCTCCGTTTGTTAACCCTTTCCACTCCGAGCGAGTTGCTTGTTACGTGTAAAATGTCTCCGTAGGGGAGCCTACGGAGCGTTAAGGGTTAACTGGTTGATAAACTTTGGCAACAATCGGGAAAGATTTTCCAGCGCATGCTTTTAAGCGTTTTTCGGTGAGCATACGATGCAGTGACAATGTCGTATTTTCAAAGTTGACGATAATTGTTTGATCGTCCCTTCCATTTTCTGGGTACATCTTCGGATCGATGGTAATGCATTCCTTGCTTGCATTTCTTAAAACTTTGTCACCTGGTACGATCAAAGATACAATATCGCCGTTTTTCATATACCGCTGCGCTGGCTCCCTTTGCCAGATTGAGTAGTCTTTTCCTTTTTTCACGTATTAATTTCTACCCTCACCCATAGTTCTCTGGTGGAGCATGGAAGTTTTTATCTCGACTTTTCATTCAAATTTTCTATTCTTAAACCTCATGTTGGTCGAGGTCAGGTTTGGAACCTCCCTTTTACTTATTTCAATTCCAAGTCAATAGACTTCACGACCAATTTCGAAGCTGCTGCAACCATGCTTTTTTTGAAATCAATGATTCTCTATTTTCCAAAAATTTTCCCGTAAACGTCTTTTAGAGGATGAAAGACACCTTCGTCTATGGGCTGAACGATGTAAGTGGCATTAATGTCATCAATTCGATTTTCTTCTCTTGGCTAAACTGAGATAAAGGGTAATGGTCACGTGAGATGAATGGTCATCGACTTATAAGAACAATAGAAAATTCATCATTGTTATCGGTTGGTCATACACAGAGGTCGCATTTTTTTCTGTAACGACAGAATTGTCTTTTCCGGATAATGGTTTGCAATTGTCTATGATAAAATCCTCCTCTGAATGGATGAAGAAAGATGATCCAAGATGATCCATACACGGTGATCCTCACCACGTGTTCTTGTCCAGTGATCGGAAAATTCTCGGGGCAGCGTGGGTTCCGAGAATCCAAGTTATAAACATTCACACGTGGACAATCCAATCCAATATCTCACAGGACGAGGTGTATTTTAAAATGATAAGACGATAACATGTTGTATGTCCTCAATGATTTGAATAACGTATTTACAAATATTTATTTACATTTGTTTAGATATTACAAATATAAGTTACCATTGATGAAATAATTGAAAAGGTTTTTTTTTGGAATAAATACGATTTTCATTTAATGTCCCTATATTCGTACCATTTTTCGCGCAGTCAAGTGCTAGATGTTTTACCTCAAATTAAAGAATTCAACTTAACACACACTTGCTTCATTTTTACGTATGACCCATAGACGCCTTTGTTTTTTCCGTATCCCTGCCAAGTCATTTTGTTATGGAATTTTCTCAATTGTCAAAAGATAATTAAAACTGCTTTAGTTAATCTTACAAAAATGCCCTTTCATAGAATTTATATTGTGTAAGTAAATGAATGATGTATATAAATATAAGACATGATAAAGTTCTAGTGTAAAAAAACAATAAAAAATGGACCGGATATGTCCCCAGGTGCAGGCTACCACGAATTGTATAACGGTGTTGTCTGCAACGACACGATCCTCGCAACTGGCGTTTTCAGTTCCAAGGAGCTCTGGATGCTTTCAAAAGGTATGGCTATAACTTATTGATTTACAAAACATAATTTGAATTCCATTCGAACGCATCATGTTTATGAACGTAACGGAAACATAATATCTTTTGTCACTGTAGCTATCATTAATATTTCCAGATTCAGTCAGAAAATTTGGAGTATCTACAGGGTGGTCATAAAGTAAGTAACACTCTCAAAATTCTATGTCACACACACAATAAGAGAAAACCTTGTACTCATGTATATGAACTTAAAGAAAAAAAATTAAATTTTTTTTTTTCTTAAATTTTTTTTCTTAAATTTTTTCAGATTCAGAAAACATATTGAACAAATGTTACACAAATAGGCCGAAATGAAAAACAATCTTTTTTACCAACAAGAAATAAAAAATGAATCGGAACAAAACAAAAAAAATTGACGGATGAACTTCCATCTTGTATGGGCGATTGGACTTAAATTTTGCACTTTCAAAATCTACACTATCATTTCCGCATCGGTCAGATTTGAGTTGATGAAACGAACCAAACGAATTTTCACTTTAAAAGTCAGTTCAAAATGACAACCATTGTCTCAAGCCCATCGCGAGGCATTGAGTCTTTTTTTCAGATTACGTTGTCATAATTTAGTTTGAAAATGATCATATTTAAGTGATTTTTCAAAGTGCACCAAAAAATCCGAAAACTTTTACGAACAAACCCCATTTTACCCTGAATAAGTTCATATGTATGATTACAGGGTTTCCTCTTATGATGTGTGGGAAATAGAACTTTGAAAGTGTTACTTACTTTGTGACCACACCTGTACTTACATTGCAGGTGTGTCGTTATAATTTCAAAAAAATGTTTTACGAATTTCATTATACGTGTCATATTATAAATACAAAATGCAACGAAAATTTGATGCTTTCGAAAATCACGATATGTTTTGAAAGCATCTTCTTTGAGGTGCGACTCTTGAGAGACTATTTTCCTCAGAAAAGGAATAATTGATATTCAAATTTGGAAAAATGATTGATATTAATGTTTCATTCGTCCTTTCAGCTTTGACGGGTAATAATAATGCTAATTATGAGATTGAAACGTTGCTTTAAATATTTTATAAAAACTCGAAAGTTTTAAGAACTTACTAACAAACACGTGGTTGAGAAATTTTGATAATGGAAATGCGAGCTTATTTTTGACAAGTAGGATATTATTGGGTTGATGCATAATTATCAGGCGTTTTTAAACGATATTATCAGGCAAGAAACGCCTGATAATTATGCATCAACCCAATACAATTTTCTTGATATTATGTTATAAATGGTATTTTATTGCAACACTTGTTTCCTCATGAAACATGATAAGTCAAAGATCTACAAAGCTCTCCTATACTATTCTAATATTATTGGAATCTGTTGCTCGAGAAACAATCGTATGAATACAAATTGACGACAAGGTATAATTGTAATAAAAGTAGGTTGTAACTGTATAATTTTTTGGTAAATTACGGAATAAAAAGGCAGAAAAGGGGCAGCCAGTGATAATTTTGTTCTTGAATTGATAACATTTTTTTTGCCGCAGCTGCTGCGTTTAGTAAGACACTAATTCTTATTCTTTTTTCTTTCCCACTTCCCAAAAACTACATTTTTGTTTACTTTAGATAACAATTTAGAAGAAACTACAGATTTGATCTTAATGAAAATTTACAAACTTCTCAAAGAGTTGTAGTTTTAATTATGTCAGAAAAATTAGCATAATATCGAAAATAGTTTGCAAAGCTTCATTTTTCAATTTTTTTCAATGTAAAATTCTGTAAAAATGCAAAAAAAAAGGCGAACAAGGACTGAAAGAAAGTTGTCATTGTATCGTTACCAATATAATCTGTATGAAAAATTGCGGTTCAAAAAATAGAGTCCGTTTGAACCAGATGGGACCATTCCGGTCCGAGTCCCCTTAAAATTTTCTAACATTTTTCCCTACACTGCGATTCTGAATGGTATGCGTTAGGTATAGAACAAATTCAGTACCGGTTCTAATTGTGCAAATAGCAAAAATCCTTTTGTTAGGACCTTGAATAAGTTCTCGCTGTTTTTTTCTCGGCTTCAGGTCGTAAGGCACCAAATGTCTTTGCTTTTGGATCATTCCTAATACTTTCAAACATTTCGAAACTGTCGTGTCCTCTGCTCTTAGCGTTTTTGCAAGTTCAGCTAGCTTCCGACATGGGTCTTCGTTAAACAATTCCTCCAATTCTTCGTTTCCGAACTTTTTCGGTGCGCCAGAGCGTTCTTTATCTCCAAGATAAAAAATCTAATATTTTTTACATAAAGTCGTTGTTCGATCGAACTGAAACTATATATCGGGTGGCATAGATAAATTTACTAAAATATGGTACCAATTAAATACTGAAATTCAATATGGCTGACTCAAAGGATATAAAGATTATTAAATGCAGATATGCATCCATAATCTGTGCTGGTAATTTTGATCGAACATATGGTCCGTTTATTTTGAAAGTGGTGTAAGTCCATTTTCTCTTGTTTCGAGGAAAATTAAAAGTTAGCATATCGATCAGTGAAAAAATATAGATCAATTGTATAAAGTCTGGCACTATTTCTAGATATTTATCAATATGCAATTCGATTATATAAATTTGTCATAGGCGAATTTAACTAACATAATTTATATTTACCGGCTGCAAATGGACTTACACCACTTTTAAAATTAATGATTCCGAAATTTCTTTTGCCGGCCAATTTTAAAGTGGACAAAACATGGGCATTTTTTAGCAAATTAAATGCCAACTAGTTAGAAATATAAAGTTTACACGTGGTATCTCATTTTTTTAAAAAAATGGACTCGCACCACTTTCAAAATACCTAAACGGTCCATGTATGCACTACACTTATAACTTTCAAATATCTTCCAAACATATTTCTATATTTCTTCTTTCCTTGTTTAAAAATTGATGTACGAATTGACGTAAAAATACAGCTTAAGCAAACCAATTTGGTTCTCAAGTTTTGCTAATTGTAAATCATTCGTGGCTTTTACAGTCGAATGCCATGACACGAACGAAACTTTATTTCTACGTTACTATTGTAAGTTAAACTATTTTACTTAATGGTGTTTATTTTATTGCAGCATCTATTTTGCACGATCTCAGCGACATGCAGCCTCAAATTAACTCGATCAAAATAGAGCACCCGCCATACTATTGTAACAGCTATACACCTCCATCAGTTGCTACAATTGCAGATCATGCTCAACCTGCGACAAGCTTCAGTAAGTTGTATGAATTTGTTCATTTCAATATTTTTTTACTGATTTGAGCTTCGACTTTTCCGAGCTACATGACATATAAGCGACGAAATAATTAAACTTGGTTGTTTACATGCCAGCCAAATTGAATTGTTTGATTACTTACGTGTCACGTGACCCTGAAAAGTTCCCCTTTCGAAACTAAATTGACACTTTAACGACCGGTAGTCGATTAATCGACTTTTTGTCGCCAACGCTTACCGATTAATCGACTTAAGTCGATTAATCGATTTTATTTGAACTGAAGCTGAGAAGGCTGGTGAGAAGGGCATGGTTTGTTTACGCGCTACCGGTCGGTAAAGTGTTGAAATAAATGCAAAAATATCTTTTAACATTATTTTCTACCGACCATTACCAGTCGACCGATTTTGTTGAATGTGGTGTTATAAGAATATTTGTAACATATTTGATATAAGAATATTTGATTACCCAAAGTAGATTTTAATGCCTGATGATAAAGATATAAATAATAGAAATTTTGGAATCCTCGCCTGGTAGCAACCTGCTACGTTTTAAAATGAATTTGTATTCAATAATGCAATTAGAAACTACACATGAATGGGAGAGTGCGCTATTAAAAACCCTTAATTCTCTGCGAACGATGATGTTTGGTTAATTTAACCTGCAAAACACGTGGGGTTAAAGCGTTCTCAGATTTGTTATCGAGTCATTGAAAGAAAAGACGCTATATCTCGAGAGGGGAGAAGGATTTTCTAACGATTTCCAACAGCAGCTACAGAGACAATGAACTCTAAATTTTCTTGCACTCAGTTACATACGTAGGACGTAACAACGTAATGACCAAAACCCCACTTTTCTTCTAGCAACATTTTGCATAACCAAAATGTTTCACCTGCAAATCTTTGAAATCTCATCTCGAAATTATGAGAGAAATTTAGTGCCTTAGGGCGTTAATGGGTTAATATCCTTGACGCATAAATTCGCAACCAATATAAAAATTTGAATACGCTCTAGTAGCACTGTCGAAGTGTTGAATACTCAACTACTTAGACAATTATAATTTCTAATTTGCAATTAGACTTATTTTTCCATGTATCACTTATCGCTTTAAAAAAATGCGAGAAAAAGGGATATAATTAATTGCTTTGCCTTGGTATCACAAGATTTGCAATAAAAATTATTTAAAATAGCTTTGTCTTGGTACTACAGGATTTGTTAATAAAAATAATTGTCAGTTGATTTAGATGAAGTTTACGATCTAAATCTTGACCCAGACCCAACTAATTTACTTCAATTTCAATATTTAAAGTCGTGTAGCCAAAAGAAAATAATAACATCTAAAAATGAATAATTAGACTTATGACTATTTCTTAGTATCAGGTGATTTCCATGTTGTTCCGTTTGAAGCGGACACTGGCCGATGTTAATTGACGTACGGAAGGGAAATGCATCTCTTACTAGCAAAAAAGTGCATCATATATTCATATTATTAACACGTTAACTGCCACGTCAAATTTGCCTGAATTCCAATTCACGCCGCGTGGGTCGCAAGGGTATACGCTATTGCATTTGTCGTAACCAGCGCGGCCTGAACGGAAAGTTTAGTGTCCTGACCGAAATGGACAGTTAACGTGTTAATGTCGATAAATATTGTGTATAGTTGCTAACCAAGAACCTTTTGACGTAGGCCCACCTCCTGTTCATCAGTTAATACGAAATGACAAGACTGAGAAAGCTCCAACTGTGACCGTTTCAAGTTCCGCAACGTTTTCGCCGGTACTTAGGGCTGAAGATGGACATCGTGGAATGGATTCTCCCCATTCTCAAACGGGTATGATTCATTACTCCACATAACTAACTCTGTTGAAATACCTTGAAAAGTGTAGAATACGAACCAAAGACTTATTATACTAAAACGAAAGCTGTGACTTGAAAAAAAAAAAAACTAAAGAAATAGTTTTGACAGAAACGATAATAATTTCAATTAAAGTATCTCGAGAGGCGTAAATAATATATCTGGTTAAGGTACCCATGACTTGTAAAGTACATAATTTCAATACATTTGTTCATTATTCGCCAAAACAATTAACTGTAAGCTATTTTTGATATAAGAAACATTCATCACTACCCCTTAGTTATATAAGTGTCTTAGAATTGTTCGTGCAACAAAGTTGGCAAATGTTTTGTCGAAGAATATACGAGGTGTTTCGCGTCAACTCTCCCAGCGCGACGCGAAAGCACCAAATCATGCTGTTTCCAAACTGGTGTTTGCGCTACTGAAATGTACCTTAAAAAAAACTTTCCAATGGTATACGCAGTTTTTCAGAAATTTTCCATTTTCACTTTCAAAAACTATAAAACTATAATTTATATCTCATAAAATATATTTTTTTATGATTAAGATCGAAAACTGAGCATTTTTTTCATAGAAAAACACAGTTTTCAAAGAGTATTGAAGCTGCATCTTTTTTTTTTTTTTGAGAATTACAGCGCCGAAACGGTAGACTCACTGCCGTTTCGGGGCAAGATATGGCGCGCGGACTTAATAACCTGCTAAAATTAATTAATTTTTGTTACAAATTACTTACCTATTAAAATCGATTAATTTTTCCCGTTACAATCAATTAATTCTAACGGGTGACCAAGTCCGCACGCTGTACCTTGCCTCGAAAAGGCAGCGAGTCTACTATTTGGCGCTGTATTTCTCAAAGAAAGCAACATGAGCACTCTTTGAAGAATGTGTTTTTCTATGCAAAAAATGCTCAGCTTTCGATCTAACAATAAATCATAAAAAAAATATAAAAAATTTACTTTTCGAGATATGAGATGTTTTATAGTTTTTAAAGGTGAAAATGAAAATGTTTTAAAAAACTGCGTATATAATTGGAAAGCTAAGAGAAAAATGCATCAGAAACTCTTTTTGGATATTTTTTTTTGCTCATTTTAATAGCGCAAACACCAGTTAGAAACAGCACGAATTGGCGCTTCCGCATCGCGCTGGGAGAGTTGACGCGAAATGCCTCATTTACATATACATAAACTTACGGACAAAAGTTGACCATTACATTGACATACCCACGTCATCACTTGTTTCTTAACTTTTGTCAGTAAGTATGTACAAGAATTTGCGACTTTTTTCTGCACTGTTGTCATCCGGACAAATTTTGTTACAAATTGGAGCAGGAGAGAATTATTAATGCACGGATATCCACATGTGGCTTGTGGATATCCTTTTCCCCTCTTTTGTTTTGATCAGATCTCCATTAATTTTCAATATTTTTTACAATTTTTCGTTTATTTTCACTCGTGGGGTAAGAAAGTTTATTGGTGCCAAATACGACACGTACTTTTACCTCTAACACGTTGAGCGCGGCGACAAATTTATATGACTCCCTATTCACGCCGTGTGGGTCGCAATGGTACACGCTATTGCATTTGTCATAATCGGCGCGGCCTGAACGGAAAGTTCAGTGCCGGTCCCCAGGGACCGGCGCCGCGCTCAACGTGTTAACCGTTTGCGTGCCAAGCGGCGCAATCGCGCTTCTTCTGTTCCGTATCCAAAAATGCCAGCTTATGGAAATAAGGAACGAAAAGAGCGCTATTGCGCCGCTTGGCAATTTTTTATTTGGAAACAAAAAAAGAACTCTGGCGCTCAAACGGTTAATAATAGAAAATTTCATTATCAAAAGACATTCCCAGTTGCCCACCTCAAACAGACATGAAAATCAATTATGTAATAGAGCGTGAAAATATAAAAGATAAGTATCTTTTTTATTGGCCGAAAACGGTTGTAAGGAGGGAGTTCAACCTTCCAAGTTAATTGCCTCAAGGGGTGATAATGCAGTTTCGCATAGAAAGGACACGTGGAATTTATGAAAATTGAAGAAATATCGGTCTAGACGTCTAGAAGGTAAAATTATGCTGCGTGTATGTGTTCCAAGGTGACATGGAACCATCCGAGTCCTCAACTGCTTGGGACCTTTCCGAAAATAGGAAAAATACCATTTCAGGGCCGAATTGGAGAAATCGAGAGTTCTCATTACCTGTATGAGATTACAGTGGTTGACTCTGTCGAAGGCTTTCGAGAAATCAAAAAATATTAGCACCGTAACTTTTTTTCGATCGACGGATAGCTCGACGTCGTCCAAGATTCCGATCAAGGCAGTCCAGGTACTATGAAATCTTCTGTAGGCCGATTGAAAGGGATCTCGTAGATTTTTTCCATCAAAGAATTCAGTAACCTGACCCGCTACTAATTTCTCTAGTATTAGGTCGAGTCATAAATAACTTCCGACGCAAGCTATAGATATCTGGCAAGAAAACGGAAGTTACTTATGACTCGACCTAATATTTTAGACAACGAGTAGAGAATTGAGTTAGGCCTATAGTCACTACAAGTGGTTGGTCTCCTCGTTTTGGGGACCAATGCCGATTTCCGTTGAATAGGAAAAACTTCGTTGATGAGCGAGTAGGAGAATAGATCTTGTAGGATTGCGATTAGGAACGGGAAAGGGCTCTTTTGATGCCCGATATACTTAACCCATCGACACCAAGAGTATTGGATTTAGAGGAGTTTATTTTTTATGAGTCTTTTGTCGCAACGTGTCAGTCTTTATAAATGTGAAATGAAATCTTATCGCAGCAAATACGTGATTCAGTACAGACCATATATATGTACAGTCTGTTGACGTTGAACCGGATAAAAATACTTACCTCCGAGTAATGTAAAATAACTTTTTTTGTGTTGTCGACTTATAAATATGTATTTTGTATGTCTTTCGAAATTCCACAAACGGGTGAAGTGAAAAGCAAGAGAAAAAGTTCGTTATAAAAGATAGTATACATAGTGTCCCAAAAATCCCGGACCACCCTAATAAATAACTTGGGATTGATGCATTGATTGAGGTGTGAAATACGAATTATCAAAAATGACAATATTTTCAAATAATTATACATGTTCGAACAGCGAAAAAAATTTTAGTCACTGCCCTATCAATGAGCAAAAACAGGTCAACTGTATTTTGTCCTCTCCTTTCGAATGCTATGCATTTTATTAAAATCTATTCGTAAATTTGTTGATTAGGCTGAGAAACAGAAAAATTTATTGGTGGTTCGTCCCTTAAGGAGAAATTCTTTTTCCTTAAATTCAATTTGTGCTTGTCAATGCTTCAAACGAAGTATTTTAGTTTTTGTTTCATCAAAATCGGACAATCCTTACTATGTGGAGCTGCATTATCACCCTTCGAGGTTCTCTTACAAACAAAAAAATACGAGTCTCTCAGATTTTCAAGCTCTACGGCGTATTTAAATTTCATCGAAAACAGAGAATGTTACCTGGTATTGACACGTGGGAATGTTTACTTGTAAGTAACAAGACAAAGTGCGAAAATTACAAAGATAAACGAAATTTCTTTTTACTTCGCATTTTGCTCATTCAATTTCCCAGAATATTCTAGATGGTCTTCGTACCTTTCAATTATACAAGGCAATTGTGCAAAAGCAAATTCGGTTGTTCTTCGAATTTCGGCCTAATCTGCAATTGGAATAGTTTAAACGCCGCTTTTCACCCAGCCCCGAGTAAAAAAAAAAGTCACACCGTATCGAGTCGGGCTAATATGCACTGAAACATGAAAAACATAGTCAAATTAACCACATTTTTACCATACAGCTGGGTGTCGTAGGGCTTCAAACAGGTTTTATAGTCCATTCGCAAAGCTAAGTGCACCGTACATCATGGTAATGGGCACAATAAGGGTTAACCACATCAACATAGCATACGTAACTATATCATTCTAACAATAAATTATCATTCCCGTGCCTACAAAGCATTGGTTCTTGTTATTATACATAGTACATCACATCAGTATACATAAATATAGGCACGTCGTATATTCCCACGAGACACACGTGAACCGCTGGATAAAGAACTACGACGTCTTAGTTAGTCCAAATGAAAGGTTTGTTTGGTCCAGTCGAAACCGTATTGTTAACCGAGAAATATTGTGACAACTTACACAACTTTTGTCGTCTACCATATTTGCTGCGCCAAACTCCTGAAGCGAATAAGTCATAGTAAGTAAAGTAAGCTAGAACGATTGACTGGGGGAAGATGGTCAATCTTCGCCAGTGGGTAATCTTGGTCATTAAAAAAATTTCAAGATCTCGCCTGCCATGGCGCTATAGACATTTCAATATTAACAAAACAATCAAAATTTGTGCAATGACCGAGGCTACCCGTTAGCCGGGGCTGCTCGGGTTGCTCCCTCTTCCCTAAGTGAATCGCGCGACTTCTCTTGTGGGCGCTTGCACCACCTAGCGGCTGAACGTGAACTATGCATCCGTGAACGTTTCTAAACATCTCGTCAATATTGGAGGAGATTTTAGAAACTATATGTATAAAATGATGCTCACCGTGTTAGAGTTTCACAAGCTTTCAATTGTGGTCAAAGGAATCGTAATTCCTGTGGATAAATGGATGGGAACATCGAGGAATAACTTTCTGTTTTAATCAAATTACGATGATATGGTACTTTCCACTATGTTTTGATAATCATAGCAACTAGATAACTATGGACCACTGGATTACCATGTATTATATCGTTGAAGATACCAAAAAAAAGTTTGTGGAACGTAAACGTTGTTTCTATTGTAAGTTTTACTATAATATAGTTATCTATAGTGTAAACTATAGTTGGTTGAACCATACAATATTGACTTTGCTTATATGGTTCATTTTGTCACATTTTCTTTCGCAATGTGGTGGCTAGTGAAATGGCCAATTAGGCTGCGATTGCGGGCTGGACAAATATGCGAATTACATGCACTAGCTTTTTGGAAAAGCTAATGAAAGTTTGTGGTGTTCCGATAGTAAAAGTCCGCTTTGTTAACGGAATAATGAACGTAGAAATGAGCACCATCCGGGAAAATCACAATGTACAGGAAATTTCCCAACTGTGACCGGAACGACCCATGTAATTGAAGGGTACAAACACTAGGGTCTTTTATGAAACTTGGTGGGTGAAATGCAGAGTAAAACATGCTGAGAAAATCGTGAAGGGTAGTTTAGTTTTATAATTTTCCTTTCTTATTTTTCATTTTTACTGCGACTTTTAGTGATTCGACGTTAAAATTTTCGTTGCGTGTTGTACCAATGGATCTTCCACTCCTTTAGCTACAAAGTAAAGTGTAGACATTTTTTACTAGAAATTAAAACTCTTTTTTTGAAAAAATACGTTCACCTCTAACACTTCCTTGGATCTAATCATTTTTTTATATCGCTTCGAATATTCAGAAATGCGTAATTTGATCATCTAACGTGAAACATCTTTTTGAAGCATCATGAAGCATTTCTTTCGTTAACAAAATTTATTTGGCGTCAAATAGTAAAGGAGTATCACGCGAAGGTGAAACCTTCTTAGCAAGCTAGGCATGCATTTAGGCAAAGACCATTTTGGTTGTGTACGTATCTGCGTGTACGCGATAACGCAAGATGTGTTGAAAATTTTCAATGCATAGTTTTACTCTGTGACAGCAATTGCTTATCAGTGATCCGTGAACTTAACCGATCAACGCGTTTCTATATTTTTGTAAATCGAATACCCCTCGATCGGACTGTACCCATCCAACGAAATGGGATCCCATCGAAGGAGGGAGCAATGGTTGGCAATTAATTGCCATCCTCTTCAAGTTTCCTATATCCATTGAAAAAATGAGTTGACACGACTGTATTAACCGTTTGAGTCCCAGGGGGTATCCAAAAAATACTGTCGAAGAATCCCGAGCAGCGCAATCGCGCTTTAGTTATCCATGACGTTCGAAATGTGCTGGGTTTTCTCGACGTAAAATCTGAAAAGCGCGATTGCGCTGCTTGGGACTCAAACGGCTGATATGGGTTCCGAAAAAAAAAAAAAGAAAAGTTAATTAGATTGTATTGACAATTGCATTACACTGTAAATCTTACTGATAACAACTTGAAAGTAAATAATATTCGATTAATTTATCGAATTAACAGACAGCTAGTGTCAAAATTAGAATCATAACCCACTCGCACAGCCTTTTTTATTTCCTATTCGCTGTGATGCATTATGCGTTTAACTCGTTATTTTGCGTAACTGTGTGAGTTAATTGTGGAAGAATACACGGGCGCAGAAACAAGAAAGTCATTTTAAAAGCCAACATTCGCCCAAGTCAAGCCAACATTCGGCGTCACAGGGGAATCATGACGTTGAATCTCCCCCACTCACGGTACTGTCCCTCTCGGCACCGTGGTTCTCATGCTCCTCGTTGCATTCGAGAAAACAACGGAGAGGTACGGCGTTAGTGTAAGAGTGGGGGCCTGACAGAGACACCTTAACATAGTTGTCCACACAATCACAGTCGAGAGAAGCTTTAAGAGTATCAAGAGATACTCTCAAGTAGTGTCACTAGACAAATTCAGTGTACAAAGTGGGAGCAAACACTGTCGTGTATTTTTCTCTAACATAAGTAATTAGGACCGCATACATAGAAGTTGAGGGATCGAACATATGCATACCGGCGACATAGGTTGTAATAGGGAATACCGATTCCCTAATATACGGATCCCGAACTTCCTGCACAACTATCCCTCTCTCTCTCTTTGTCCCTCGCGATCTCGCGCCGCAAAACTAAATCGATACGATCGATCGACGTGGATCGATCACACACACGTCCACCGTGGAAGTCAACGAACACTTTGGTTATGTTGATTCGCGGTGTAAGAGCCAATACGAAAATTGTTAGAATTAAGACGAACACACTATAAGTCTAAGTTAGCCTTAGGAACTATAGTATCGATGAACGTAGATGCCCAACGGCGCAATCTTTCGACGATGGCAGGAACGAAACTTTCGACCATGTGGGAGCTCCTCGCGAACACGAGCCGGATCTGACGTCACAGAGACCACGCCAGTCAAGGCAGCGGATGGCGGTCGAAGGAACATCGAATACGGGATGTTTCGGGAAAAATCGAGGACCTCGTTCCACGATAGAAAATCGAGAAACAGTTTCCTGAACATAATGGGACTGGTCCCCACGTCGAAATCGAAGAGAAAACGGAGTTTCGTTTAACGAAACGATCACCGAATTTTTCGAGGAGTATGAATCGTCTCTCGCAGCCAATCAGGAAGCTCGAAACCTCGCGATCCAATCGAAGATGCCGGATTTTTAGTTCTACATTGGACGCGATGATACACGCCCGGAGCCATTTTTAAGGTCCAGAGTAAAGTGTGGAGGTGTACCGACACCCCCCAACAAAGGATTGCGAGATTATTATGGAAGCTCTACATATATATGGAAAACGCATATAGAACTTGAAGCCGGACAAAACTGTTCGGTTCGTAACGTGTAAGTTCTGTGTAGAAAGTATATATACACATTTGAAACGCCTTTATACATACGAATCGTAAAAGTCAAATGTCTTCGCTCGTTTTCACAACAACACATAACTATAATATACTTTACTCCTGCTGTATATATTATATTATTGTGCAATACGGTGTATTATTGATATAGTAATGAGTAACTAAAGAATTTTGTACCATTTATCAATACATTGATGAATCAACTTTTTTACCAACCAAATACGTAATTACACAAACGTAAAGATACTGAGATGAAGAAAAAAGCGAAACGTATTTTTGCAACTCATTTGAATGACTTATGAATCTTTAAAAGGTGAAAAGTACAAAAACTCAAAAAAACTTAACAAATCTAGTAGGTTGCAATTTCACGAATCCCAAGTTTCGTAAAATTTTATAATTGGCTATTATTCAAAACACGTTATCTGAATTGCTAAAGTTGCAATACTGGAGTTGAAATTCTACTAGGTATACAATGTAAAGCAAGAAACGCGCACAATGAGAATATTTCCAGGCCTATTTGACCATTTTATATTTTAGTAATACGTCAATTCTGTAAGTTTGAAAATGGAACATTGGAGACGATTAATAATTGAGGGTTTCCATGCCAAATAATTTAGACGATCGATAAAGATATAATAATTTTAGTCGTGTATAATCGTACGGTTTGTAAATTGGACGATATTCTGAAATTTTTGTATCATTGCAAGTAATACCTTTAATTTTATGAAAGTAATCATACGAATCACATAGATGATATGATTCATGTGATTGACCTTTCAGAAAACCTTAGGAGATTCTGCGTCGTCTTAAGGTTTGAATAAACAAGACTTTTACGCAGCATGACAGTGCTTCTATTATAAGTAAATGTACCAGTACAAATTTAGATAACGGGAGTGATTACAGAGATGATTTACTGGGAACAAGATGAAGCATATGTATAAGATTCACTCTCCTAATACCTTTATTACCAGTATTTACAAGAATACCTTGTATATTCGTATAGCTCACATGTTAGGAGATACCGTGAGTCTCCACGATTATTCTTACGAAGTTTGAAACAGGCCAACACTCATCTATAACTGGTAACCTCATAGATTTTAATTAAACAGAACTTTCTTAATTATCATAACTGAATGCCCCTAAATACTTGCTATGTCTATAAGAATGTTATCTCCGTGAAGAAATGCAATAATAATCATTTTATTTAATTCTATGTCTTTTACTGCCTCTCTAAAAATTCTCTAAGATTACAAAAATTTTCACCATTGTCAAGAATGAGCAACCCTTCTATATGTATTGCAACGTACTATTTCTTTTTTTCTCTCCGTTTGCCTGTCTGACTGATCTGTCTTTTGCAAGTTGGTGACTTTTCATTACGAATTATAATGTATTTCTTATTTCAAAATGTATATTATAACATCATAGTTTATACCCGTATAAGCCGCTGTACAGGATACGGGATATAAAACGGACAGACAGGCGGACGGCCATTCTTGCTATCTAGATAGTAATACATCTGGCAAGCTAGCTGCTGTTATCTGCCTGTTTTCTATTCTATCTGTTGGTTTGCCTGTCTGTCTGTATATCTATCTATTCTCACACCTACTTATTCACCTACTAGTTTCTCTAAAGTACAGCTTTAACTTACTCCAATTGTAAAAAAAAATGTCGTACGACTCAGCAACTTTTCAAGTACAATAGAATCTCCGTACAAGATACCACAAGGGACCGGAGGGGAATATGATTCCGAAAATTGCCGTTCCCCCACTCAGCGGCCTGCCACGGCGAAGAGGCATTAGGAGTGGGGGTAGTGGATTAGCGAAGGGGAACCCGTGGTATCTTGTACGAAAGCATTCGAAGGTATCTCGTACGGAGATTCTACTGTAACTCAATTTACCGTCAAGTTTAAGCTGTACTTGATCTGCACAACCTATTTTAACGATTTCACTCACAATACACGGCCAATGCTATTGGTATGTCCTGTGCTCGATTTATCTAAAGACTTAATTAAGTGTTCCATAAATTTCAAATTTTAACCATTTCTACGATGTACTTTCATATAGTTGTTGCGATGTTGATGTTGTTTTCTAACTAACCATTGTTGATGTTGTAATCTTGATGTCTCTTTGATGTGCTACTTTACTCGATGTTATTATGCTGTTTAATGTTTGTTGTTGCACTAAATACATACATGTTTATATATGTGTATATATTTTTTTGTGTATCTATAATATACGTATTACATGTATTTGCGTACATTCGTCAGATGTAACCCTCGAGGTTCACACATATCTACTAACATTTTTTTAACGCAAAATTCACGATTCATAAGAATCAGTGTACTTACATAACGAAATGTATCACGTCAGATGAGAGTGTATATTTAGATATCTAGTCCTCCTTCGCGTATATCTTACGATGGCGCCCGGCGATGGAGGGGAATCGTGATGTCGAAGCTTCCCCCACTCCCAGTGTTTTCCCCCTTCCCACCACGGACCTATGGGTCCCCGCTGCGTTCCTCCATGCGCGTTCCGTATGCGCATTGGACTCTCTAGAAGTGAAATTCCATCAAATCCAGAGAGTGGGAAATGAAACGATTCGGAAAGCGATGGAGGGGTAACCGTAGGAGTGGGAGAAGATACTCGGAGGTCGCTCGCTGTCTCGCAAGTTCGGTTTTCGAACTTTACGATTCCCTTCTCTTCATGTACTAACTCTTAAGGCTCAAACTATAGAGACTGAACACATCGAACACGCCAAATACTTTTTCTTTCCCAATTTAATGAGATTATTTTCTTATTATTTTAACCATTTATTTTCATCTCAAAATTCACCCCGATTATAACTGCTGTTTTTCTGCTTTGTCACTAAAATTTGTAACTGTGTTAAATTCATCAAATAACCTCGAATTTATTTGTGCAAAAGCAATGGGACATATAGAAGATACATTTGTTTACTCAAGTTCTGTCGTTGAACTCGATATTTGCTATTATAAAACAAATATTTTTTTACACATAAGACTTATTGTTTTTGAATACATCCTATCGCACAATTAGCGATTAAAAAAGACAGACTGACAATGGTAATTTTTATAAGCTGAAACACTCTATTAAGTTTCCAGATAAACATTGATAGTTTCGAACACGCGGTGGTGAGGTAAATTTTCTTCCTTGAAATGATTTTACAGGTACCACCCGAAGTGTATTTCGAGAAAATTGAAATTAAAGCATAATTTCATAAGCAAAGACAAATTAGCATCGATGAAATGGAAAAATGCTACTATTATTTTATTAACACTTTGCAGTGTAGGAATGATTTGTGAAAATCCTAAAAAGCTTATGAGAAAAAAATGAGTGCAAGTAACAACGGAGGGAGGGTTTGAACTCAAAGTTTGAGAAGGTAGTTTTATAAAAATTCAAAAGATAAATATTTTGTATGTGTAATATCATACATTGCTTTAACTTGGACCCTCGTGAAGCTGCACTTCAACGGTGTAATTAAAATTCAGTAAGGAAAAAATAAGATACGAAATTACAAAAGAATCATATTTTCACGATTTTCATATTATAACGGATTTCTATTTTGCACTTTGCCTATTAATTTATCGTAAATATCCTAGGTCAGACGTTGTAGGGGCATCATGACCTTGAGGCGCCCCCCACTCACGGTATTTTCCCCTCTTCGCGCTGGTCATCTCCCACCCCACTGTTCCTCCATGCGCGTTCCTCGTGCGCATTGGACTCTCTGGAAGAGAAATTGCTTCAAACCGAGAGATTGGGAAACCAAACGATCGAGAAAGCGATGGAGGGGCACGGCTTTGGCGCGAGAGTGGGGGAGGCTTCTCGGAGCTTTCATAAATTTTTAATGCAAACGAATTTGACGTTGAAACTTATTATATTATTCAAACGGTCGCTGTTCCAAATGTTTATCGATTAAAAATCTTTTAATTGCGTTGCGTTAGCTTGTTGTTAAATAAGTGAATGAGGTAAAAAATATCCATTTTTAATAAATTTTGAAATTTCGAAGGTGTTTTTTCTAAATTTTCATTTCCTATTCTTTTCTTATTAAATTTCGTAGATTAAAAATAAGAGTTTGCACTGTATTTAGTGTCAAACAACAAAAAGAAAAAGAAAACAAATGTAAATTAAAATTTTCAATAATAACAAGGGCGTGTAGGATTCAATTATAACCTACAAATGTACTTATAATTGAATTTTTATGTTGGTAATAGAAAATTTCAATTGGAATTTCATTATTGGCCAAATAAAAAATCAAATTTGTATTTGTCAAACAACAAATTAAATACAATTTTTGAAAAATATCATAAATTCAAAAAATGACGTCCAAAATGATCAGGAGAAAATGCTGCACCCTGTAAATTCTTTATACCCATTTAGAAACAGTTTCGAATTATAATGAACTTTCTGTCGACAAAACGGTTAATTATACAATACATTTTTCTGCCAATATATACAATATTTATACTTTAAACTAAAAGTGTACCGTATATGTGGAACAACAATATTGAATTTTTGCAACAGAAGTAGAATGAGCTATGCTGTTTGGAGGCGGAAATCTAAATACACCCTCTTCTGAGTAAAAAAGCTGTTATTGAATATCAAAACATCGATAAACGAGAGTTGTCATTACAAATTTGTTTCACAATTTTCATGATTACCCGGGTAAGACAAAGTCCTAAAACCGCTTGTTAGCGCCGCAGCTTAAAGTTCAAAATGAAAATATCACGCGAACGTTTCTGTATTAAAATTTTTTTATATTTGCCCTTCGTCGGTTTTCATTTTCTTTTCTGCGGATTATCTTACGATGAATTTAATGAAATTTTACCAATGAAACCTAATGAAATATTAGATCTTGGTACAGTAGAATCTCCGTACAAGATACCACAAGGGACCGGAGGGGAATATGATTCCGAAAAAAGAAGAAAATTACCGTTCCCCCACTCAGCGGCCTCTTACGCCGGAGAGAAATAGATCTCACATTCTTCGTACAAGATACCATGCAAAATAGTTTAAAGTTAAACCGATAATGTAGGTTGCTTTGTATTTCATATCCTTTTCCTTCTTTTTTTTTTTTGTCACGCGACTAAAAGTCCGCAAACGAGGAGTTCTCGCGGTTTTGACAAAAAAGAAAAAGAGAAGAAAAGTTATTTCTACCTTTTGTGCAATTATCTCACGTAAGTAAATCAATTTTAAACATTTGAAACGCATCAAAAATAGGCTTGAGTTCATGTCCCCGACAAAAAACTACGTTTACAAGTCCTTGAAAATTCTCTATGAATTTTAGACCAACAAAAAATTAAAATGTTATCTTAAATAATTCATAATTTATGATAATAAATTTTAAAAAACCGTTATGTGTAAATAATTCTCATTTTTTCTCATTTATTTCCGTGGTATCTTGTACGGAGCGAGCGACTCCAAACATTCAGAGGCGAAGGGGCATTAGGAGTGGGGGCAGTGGATTAGGGAAGGGGAACCCGTGGTATCTTGTACGAAGAGAATCGAAGGTATCCTGTACGGAGATTCTACTGTATTTGCAAATATATAGTAATTAACTAGCCGACGTTTTTTTTTGTTATATTTCAAAGTTATGGATATGTTTTTTGACCGTTTCAAGTGTGGGTTTCTTTTTCTGCGTATTCGTTTCCTTACACGTGGCACTTCGTTAAATTTCAAGAAAGAAACGCGCTTCTGCTTATTACCGTTAGGGAAAACCATACATACAGGGTGGTCTACCTAAACCACAAAACCCTAATATATCTCTTTGAGTATTGTTCACACAAAAAATTATTTGTTTTACAATTTCATGGTTGTTTTTTTTTTTGCGATTCAAGTGCCTTCGTTTAGGTGGACCACCCTGTAAGTGAAAATACACTGGACGAAGGTGCATAAATGAACTTTACGCATCATTTTTCCTTGGGGTGGTCATAATTACATTTGTGTAAAATCGAATAACCGAAATGTCATAGACGGATTAAGGAAAGCTATTAACCCTTATTCGGCAAACTTCTCTGGTATAACGTGCTCGGCACACTGGGATCAGGCGCACCCCAGTGACAAAAACCTTCATAAAAAATGAACTATTGAATATTTTGACACCATTTTTTTGTAGCCTTTTGAAAGGGCGCTTTTTAATTTAGTATAGGTTATATATGCCACAAATTTAAATTAAGTACATTTAAAAAATTAAAATATCGAAAAAAAGCGAAAAAAAAGTGACTTTATGAAAAAATTCATAACTTTTTTAATTTTACATATTAAGGGCTAAAGCCCCCCCCCCCCCCCCCCCAATTCTACTTAGGTATTCAAAATTCTTATATTATAAGCGTGGGGTGCATATGATCCCAGTGTGCCGAATAAGGGTTAAATAAACTGTTTTCGCGTCACTTTATATGATTAAACTGCAGGAAATCGTCGCGAAACGAATTCATTGCGCTACTGATTTAGCCCCTTTTTACAGAAATCTGTAAAAAAAAACCTATGTAAATCCCAATTTTGAAAGAAAGACATTGCAAACAAACACAACTTCAAATGTGGCCGAAAAATTTGTCAAATTTAAACCAATAAAACGACAAGCTCTACGGTGAGCATGTACCGTTGGGAGCCGAGAAGCTGGTAGTCGTTCCGATTGGCCAGGACACTTTAATTGATTACTCGGTAATTATTGCGAATTTCTGAAAAATGGCAAATAACTTTTCTTCCCAATTTTTCACCATCCACCACCATCTCTCGGTTTTGACACCTCAAACCGCACACCCGGTACAATGTTAACGGACAGTAATCAAGTAACATTATAAAACAATCCAGAATGGCTCATTAAATGGATGACGTCATTGTATGCCAAGGGATTAAATAAACTTTCACCCATTGTCTTTGACCAACATTCGAGGAAAAGATTAAGCACAATCAGTATAATTATAGATCCAAGCTCATTTTCCTGGGATATAGACATTATTTGGAGACCTAAGGATAATTCTACTTTTGAAACACGAAAATCTGACAGATTTTACATATGAGCCGCTCAGTGCACACATCGAGTAACTCCATTTTTGAAAAATCTTGAATTTAAGTGTCACTGCACTTGGTATAGTCACAACTTTTTACATTTGAGCCGTTCAGTGCACAAATAGATTAACTCCATAAAAAATGAATTCAAGAAAAATCATAAAATAGCATATATTGCTTTTGAAAAACGTCGCTTTTTTAAATAACAAATTGAAAACATGGACAAAAATGGAGTTAATCGATATGTGCATTGAACGGCTCATATGTAACTATATGTGTATTTCTACCATAAATAGAACATACAGTGCCGAATATACAGGCTGAAGATTTTTGCCCACCGTAAAACCGTGACACAAAAGCATCTTGTATCTGCGGCGTATGGGAATATTAACGCTAAACCTACCGTGACGTCACCAAGCCATTTAAAACACACGCGAAAAAGGTCATTTGACAGCTCCATGGTAGGTTTGGTGTTAAATAAAATTTGAAGTTTGAAGCAAGCGAGGATTGAGCGGAACAACGGTTTTAGTGACATCCCTTTGGCGCAATCAAATGACCAGCGGACAAAACTTATCGCGCTTATGCCCCAAGACCGCACAGAAACTGACTCTATCCCAACGAAAAAAAAAAAAAAAAAAAAAACATGACACGACGCACTTCCCGATATCAAAGGAAATGTCAGGAGCGATGAAATTATTGTTCGTTCAACGCGAACAACAATTTCACGTGAATCTATGTGAAATATCAAAGTTTGTTGGCGCTCGCATGCATAGATGTCCCATGTAAGAGCATGATGGAATCAAACAAATACTTTAACATTTGACATATTTCTTCAAATGAATAGAATTCTTACACGTACAGCAATTACTACACGTACGTACGTGTGTCGTTAAAGTCGTTCCTAACGATGAAAAATGAAATACGGTAGGCACCTTAATCCATTGTACGCATATACATGTACACATACATATACATTTCAGCTATCTTCACGCTTGGAGTGCCTTATATATGTAATAATCTCATTATTATGGATTATTTTTGCCACAAAAAACCACCCCCTGTGAAATTTGTTATTTCCCAATTTCAATTTTATCCAAAGACACTTGTCACTTTCAAAATTAGATTCAACAGGGTACCGACAATTTTGGTTGTTACAAGTAACGTCATTTATCTGTATCCATTTTGAAAATTCACAAATCCAATCCGTTTGAACCGTTAGAATAAATATAATGCGCATCTCGTAACGTTCCTTGAACGATATTCTCAAGACGACCTCAATTTGGACGATTGCTTGGACCGGATAAGATTGAAACAACAGATACACAACTTTGTATTTTGCGCGTAAGGTGTAGCCTGCTACGTCACGTATTTATCTACATAACGTACGGGGGTGGTTGCAAGTGGTTGCTAACGTTATTAAAGAAATAACATAATGAAATTGTTTCAGGACTACATTCGCCACACGAGGGACTGGCTAGTAGCTCTGCTCAAAGTATGCCCGGTCTTGCCTACTATCAACCAGAACACACTGGTTCTGTAGGAATGGTAAAATATCCGGAAAACGGACACGATACCCTTTCCGACTTTGTAACATTCGTGTGTCAAGAAGCTGAAAACACGCAACAATTGCCTCAGGTAATTCCATATTTTACGTATTTATAGTTATATTTATATAATTGGTCAAACGTCGTTGGGAATGGGTGTATAAAAAAACACCTTAAGCTTAAGGGAAGACTAAACTGAAAAAATCGCGATTTTCCACGAAATTTCCAAATTTGAGTTTTTTTTGCATTTTTGCATTCCTTGGACATCCATTTACTAATATGTGAGACCGTTTTGCCACCGGCGCTCTCTAAGTGTAATTTTTTTAGATTAGGGGGAGGCCGAATTTGCGCAAAAATGCAATTTTGCCGTGGTACTTTTTTCTGATTTTGAGATTCTCCCTGCGCAACAAATTAACTTTAACTGCCATGGCCGTATATTTTTCTTGTTGTGAAAACATTAGGCTTTCATTATTCCAGACTAGAATTTTTATTAATGTTAGTTTTCGAAAGTTACAGAGACCTTCTAACTAAAAAATAGGAAAATTTTGAGGTTTTTGACAAGTAAATATAAGAAAACTTTTGTTTTTTTCTTAAAATAAGGTATAAATTGAAATTCTAATCTGGAGTTATTATTTTTTAGGGCTTTTTTAATTATTTTAGATGTCCAGCAGTCATATATATACCTTCTCACTTTGCGCATGGGCTTATTCTCTCTGACACCTGTTTTACGTACAAAATTTAGGTTGTAGGCTACAAATCTTTGTTTTGGGGGCTGTCACTAGGTGGAATCTCTTGAAAACCTCATTTTACTCCTAGGGAACCATAAAAAAAAAGGTTTAAAGGCAACAGCAGCGAATTTTCATTTTTCAGTTTAGTCTTCCCTTAATAAAGAAAGAACGGTCTCTATTCTCCAACTATTATGACCAGAAAAATGTCGTATCTTTACAAAAGTGTTTTTGAGCAACAAACGAAGTTTTTCGAAACACTTTGAATAAAACTCGAAAATGTCCAAAATCCTTGAAAATTGTTACTTGGAAGTGTATGATTAACCCTCAAGCGACCAGGTAAAATGTAGAAATATATGTGGCCAGGTTGGGTCCGTGCGGACCCAACACATTTTTTGACAGAAATCGATCAGTTTGGTATCGAGAATTCCATTTTTCGATGAATTTTACGGAAAGTAAAGGGTTTTTTTGTAAATTGAAAATGAGTGATTTGTCTGTTTTTTGAAACATTTATCTCAACTGCAATTGGCGGGGTTGACCCGGTGGGATTAATCGAAAAATCGCATTAAACGCGCTCTGGGGTCCGGTTGGACCCCACCTGGTCGCTTTATCTCGACATAATTGTACTACGTGATTCGGGTAAATGCGACATCTTATTGAAAAAGGAAATACTATAATTACTCGAAATGAAAAGGCTTTGAACTTTTGTTGTTGCAGCCTCAATTAATGGGATCGCGCAGCGGGGCCCAGAAATTCTCTCAGTATTATCCTAGTTCTATGCTTCCTCCACCGCCTCCAGCCCCAATGGCCAGACCAGTAGCTATAATAAGATCTGCGGGTGAACCTTCTTCGTCGAACGCAAATTCACCACCGACGTCGTCAACGTCCCCTACGGACTCCTCTGAGCTCACTTCGAGTCAGGAACAAATGGTGGCGGCGGCTGCGGTTGGACTTGTGAGCACGGCTTGTCAAAACTCAATAGATACTGGCGGAAGGAAGAGTCCAGCAAGGATTCTTGTTGCGGCACCTCATACTAGTCGAGAGTATACATTTGCTCACTTTCATACACAACCTGGTCAGGTAAGTAACAACATATCATGTCAATGAACGATGTTCAAGAAAGAACGAAAGAATTATGAAATACAAATAAACAACGTTCGCTTATGACACAAATTCCTCACCACGAGTCAGACTCGTGGTTTTCGCTTATTGCGCCAATTTTTTACCACGAGTCTCACTCGTGGTTATAGGCCAGGGGCTTAAAACTTGTGGAAACCTTGGAAATAGTGAAAGCGTTAACTAAATTGGCTAAAACTTGTCTGTTTGGGAATAGTATTCGATCCTTAAAGGACTTAATTGTGTCCTTTTCTCCTGTACTTTTTTTGAAACGCCCACTATGGAGCTATTTTTTTCCATACACTATGATATCTCAAGAGTATCACCCTAAAATTTTATGAAAATATATTAAAAATTGCCAGAGTTATGATTTTTTTATTAAAAAAATGGGTTTTACGCATCGCCTCCTTGCTGATTTTTCTTTCGCCATTTTGAAAATTTGAGAAAAATTGTTTGCCATGATATTCTCATTCTAAAAGGTTCAAACTAATATCCTGAATTTTTATGAGTCGTTCGGAATGATATTGGCAACGCGGCAATTGTTTAAACATGGCTGGGGTCATTCCGACCCCGTGTGACCGGCACGTTATCTTTAGAACGTGTGACCTCTAAGGGTTAATATACCGGTCAATGATGCAATGGTTATTATTGTTACAGCAAATTTTCACCTATCCCACCATAAGTTCTATGTCAGGAGTCATTTCTCCAACGAACCTCTCTCTCTTTTCGTCGCCGGCATCTGTTCCGAGACCAGTGGCTACTCAAAGGGCCGTTTCGAGCGTACCATCACGTTGGAACACGGCACCCTTTATTAACCTTGAAGACGATTACAACATGATCGCTCCAATAATAACAGGGACTACAAATGAAACAGCTTCTATGGACGAAGGTAAAAATGCAATATTATCATTTACAATTCGAATAGCTTTAGGAATGAGATTTTTTTTTCTGTAACTACGATTTTAACGGGTGATTTTATATACTTTAATTATATACTTCCATATAATTATATACTTCCATATAATTATATACTTTAACGCGTTGAGTGCCATGTCGGTCACCCAGATTCCGTTCAGACCCACGTCGGTTATGACAAATCCAATACTGTATAATGGTGTCGCCATCTATCAGGCACTAGATGAAAATATGTATATGTGGGATTTAAAGGATGTGGGTCCCTAATGCGCGATTTTAGTCCTAATAATTGCTAAAAATTATAATATCTAGGATTTATATAACGATAATATGTTTAATCATTTCAAAGTTTTATTGCAGCAATATTGTCTTTTTTCATTAATTTAAGCCCTTTTTTATTGGAAAAACCCTAAGTTTTTTTCTTATTATTTCAAAAAAATACCGTTTTTGGCACATTCAAGCGCTTTTTTTAATGTGAGCGCAATTACGTACAACATTTTTTTTATGTACGTTGTAAAAGACATCAAAGCACATCATATACATATATATATATATATATATGTATATATTTTTTTAATTTTATTTTCAATAAAGATTAAATCATTTTCTTCAAATTTTAATAAAAGCATATATTTAGAAAGAGATAGATATATATAGCATACCATTAATAATCAAGTACAAAACAATGGAAATCAATTTAAAAATATTTGCATCTAGCAACAAATTGTTAACCATATAATTAAAAAAATTGTTTAACGCTCTTAAAAATGTATATTATTGTACCAACAATGAAAAATGTCCTTATTTTGAAATTAAAGTAGGATCAATACCGCTAAAAATTCCCCAAAAAAACCTTTTTTTTCTTACTTTTAATTGTGCAAAATTTTTTATGATACCTTTTAAATTTATTTCATCAGCAATTTCATGCTCAATTGCCAAAACGGCTAAACCACTGCGTCATTGTTACCGTGACGACTTGGAGTCAAGGCAGAATCTCATTTTTTCCTGTTTTTCTACAACAAACTAAGTCGTAAAATATTCGTTAATATTTCAGAACGATATTTCCATCCTGTACATACAAATACTGCTTCGGACAAGACTGCAACCAGCGGCATGATGACTGCGGAGTTAGGCACAACTGCGGACCCCACGTCTCATCATCAGCAAGCGCAACAGTCGCAACACGTAATGCATGAGAAGAATTCTAGGCCGAAATCTACTCAGTGACAGTGGACACATTTTTTTGATGTTCTACATACTAATGGGCCATGTCCAAAGACATTGTTACTTGCTATTCTCGACGTGGTGTACATTTAAGAAGTGGTTGAAGTTACTTGAATTGTTGTAGATATGTATTTCTTTTTTCATTGTTAGTACCAATTAATGATGATTGTCACTCTGTGCATCGTGGAATAAGATTTCAAACATGGAAATGTTTGTGCAGAACAAGAGTCTTTTACGTGTACCCTTCTCACTCGTTAGAATTTAGTCATGTCGCGAAGAAATTTCTGTATTCGCTTACTTTCAAAAGGAATTTCGTTTCCGTGGTAGAGAAAAAAAAAGGAAACCATATTCGAACAAGAAACAATGAAAAATGTGGTACGACCATATTTACAGCCAGCTATATACAGTAATATATAATTAAGATACATAAACATTGACAGGAATTTTAGGTAAACTAGAAGAGAACTGTTACAGTACCAAAGAAACCAACTAATTGTAACCATTTTGTTTACAATATACGAATATCGTTTGTTATAAAAAAAAAAAAATTTTTTACTTCTACAATGAATGATAACCACATTGTCGTAAGGAAACACATGACTGAACAAACATTAGAATTATGGTGATCGAAAACTGTGAAATTTATACTGTATTTATGCGTTTAATGCTGTGTACAGTAGTTTGTCTACTAAGTGCTATTAACGAAGCTTATACATATTCGAGCTGTAGTTACACGCCTAGATACAACAAAAAAAAATATGCTTCGTAGTTTCCAAAAAGGTAAATAACGAAGAAAAACGAGTGTACGAATTCCTGCCGCTTAATAACGCATATGTACTATAATTCATGCAGTGCTCAAGAGTAGTAAATGTCAATATTCAAATACCGAAGAAAAAGATCATTGCAATTGCGGACAAGGATTTTTGTGAAAAACAACAAAAAAATTGTTTTCGTTAGGGCTGCCTTTCGTTTTCATGAATGGATTAAAGTTCTTTGTGTTCCATTATTCTGTACAATACGGTTATAAACGATTCAGCGGATAATGAGTTCTCTTTATGATAAATTCAATGATCTTGAACGATATGATTGTATGGTAAGTAAGGTAATACAGCAAATCCTGAAAACGATTGGATATTCCTTCACTTGCGATATCCTATTTTT
Source organism: Gasteruption jaculator (assembly GCA_949825005.1). Classification (NCBI taxonomy): domain Eukaryota; kingdom Metazoa; phylum Arthropoda; class Insecta; order Hymenoptera; family Gasteruptiidae; genus Gasteruption; species Gasteruption jaculator. The sequence goes on along the minus strand of OX463764.1, from coordinate 5,024,753 downwards.
GTTACTTGTACTTAGAGAACGGAGAATTTGTTGAGACAAAAAGGCATAACTTAGGCGCAAGCTGCTAAGAGAAAGAATTCATCGAATATTATACATATAACGTACGTATTATACGACGGAAGTAGGTGCGAACCTGTGATTTTTTGACACGATACATGTATACATTCAAGTGTCCAGCTATGAATAAGCTCTCTCACACTTAATTGGTAATAACTAACAATGGAAGCTGAAGTTGTATATATAAGTCCCATAAAACATGCAATTCCAGAAAGGATGGTTACTCGAGAAATACGGATATGAAAAAACTAGAGAAATGCTTCTTATGTATACAACGGTGTGATTGTAGGGATTACTTTGTATATTTATATTTTACATTTTCGTTTATCCGAGCATGGATATTTATTTATGGATTTAGAAATGAATTTTTTGCAATAATTTTCGAAATTCAGATTCTTTTAAGTTACAAATACTTTAACCTCTGTACAAATCTAGTTTTTGAAGCAGAACGAGATAATTGTAGAATACATAAGTTTGGTAAATAGCAAATGATAATAATTTTCTAAGCTTTAATGGTCTATTACAAAGATACAGGTACTAGAAGATGATTATAAAGTGTTTCCGATAACGTCGAATGTGCTTTATTTTGAAAAAGTGCCAAACCACGTTAGTTTATATTCATTTGAAACGTTTGTAAATCGTAAAATTAGTGTTTATAAATGACATTTGAAACATTCTAATGAATAATTCATATTTATTTCACGTCTTTCACGTTTTAGCGGATAAGTTTGTTAACAGGTTGAAGTCTTATTCATAGCTTACATCTCATTTCTTCGGAGAAAGCTTTCAGATTCCGAATAAGGATTCGTCATGGTTCGGGTTGCCAGCAAACACTCAACGCTTTGAGCAGGCACTGTTACCTTTACCTCGGTATACTCGGTTCTTCCTTCGCAATTTTTTTTTTAGTATAGTTTTATCCTTCTGCTGATTCCTATATAACATATAAACAAAGAAGGAGCGAACCAAGTACAGAACCTTCGGGGACTCCAGAAGTAAGGGTTTTCTACATCGAGGAAGACCCGTCCAATACCTCGACAGCTTTCTCGTCAGGGTTCTCTTCTCGTTAGAGCGGGGCAAAAAAACTATTTACTTACGGAATTAAAGAAATTCAGCGACCTTAATTCATCAATAAGATTGCTATGTGCCGCTCCGTCGAATGCTTCTGAAAAGTCGAAAAATATTAATACTTGTCTATCAACTGAGTTTGATACAATAAAACGAGTTAGGAAATGAAATTGGTCACTGTACAATGACGTAAACATTACGCATTATTTAGACAAGTTTATTCGGAACTTCCCATTCGCGTTACCATTTAACGAAAACGTAATACGTTAATCGCAAAGATATTTAAACATTTATTTATATACATATGGTGTACAATTTCTGGTAAAAAAATATTATGGAAGACAGTGTAAATCCCATTTGTGGACTAAAATGTTGTCCATTTCAATTGCTCGTATTCATCCTTCTGGTTTATTTGCAAATATCTATTTTCCACCGTTTCTATTTTTTCTTCTTCAGCTGCTTACTCTTTTTCTTATTTTCTCGTTTCAATTCTGATTCATAGAGACATTTATATAGTCTGTATCCAAAGAACACTGCAAAAGAATTGAGCAGTTTAAATTAATGTTGGTTTCATGATTCAATAATAATAATCTTTTTTAAAGGAGGTCCGATCTAACCCAAGAAAACTATGAAACCGAAGAAATCCGTTGCCTGGACCGAGTAGTTCAAAAATTGACGATTCAGACGACTTTTTTTAATTTTCTAATAAAATTGTTGGATGTACAACAAAATATCTAAATTAACCGTTTGCGTACCAGAGGGTTTTGAAAAAGCACGATCGAAAAAAGCGCTGTTGACAGAAGTCTAAGAATAAAAACTAAAAAACGCGTCCAAATATAGACAGAAATGAAGATGTAACTGACTGCAACGGATTAACTCAAAAATGACTATAAAAACTTTCATAAATATTGTTTGTGCAATTCAGTAATTTTCTAGTTCATGTAATGCTTCTCGCGTATCGCGGTTATCAAGGGACTGACAATGAGTAGAAAGATAAATAGTCAATGACTGGCAGTGCTGCGACACGTAGAAGGCCTACAATAATCTCACTTGACTTCGAGATTATTAAAATATCAGTAGTTGATAACAAATACACTCGACCTCTGAAGCTTTTGTCAGCTCGAGCCTTTTCACATTTTTCTCTCAAGTCTTTTGACATTTGCAATGACCATCTCCAAATGATACTTTCCCCGCGAAATTTAAATGAGTAGTAACATACAAACAAAAAATGAAAAACATAAAGGCGGGTCTCGAGCGCACGCGAGCTTAAGGCGAATATTCACCGCCCCGGCGACCAATGTCCACGGCTCGTACGTGTGGGAAAGACACCTATTGCTAATGTTTATGAGCGAGTATTGTAACCCTAACAGCAGTAACGTGGAATCGAACCAGAAATGATGCAGCAGCAAGAACAGAAGCATATATTAAAGAAAATACTGAAACGTACCAAAAACCAAAGCTGTAATAATTACGCATATCACAGGTAAATACTTTGATTTGGACAGCCAGCTCATCCAACGAGTCACAGAATAACGATAACCGGCTAAATTACTCATAGATTCTTGAAATATTTTAGTAGCATTGTCCAAAAATGCTTTTCTATTTGCGTCATCCAAAAGTTTAAATTTTTCAAGGATTTCGCTTAATTTGTTTTGTGCTTCTACCGAAAGGGCGTTTCCTAAATTGAACTTATCCTGGAGTTTCTTGGTCATTTTTTACACGAATTTTACAGAGATGATTGTTTAAGAAAAACGAACTGTGGCACAGACGAGTGCAATTAATGTCTTCAATTTCAACTATGTAAATGCGTCAAGTGGCACGACTTGACTCTAACAATACACCTTGGACTGAAAAAACATCATACGAAGACAAGCGATAATGTTGAGATACCGTGAATTAGATAAGTTTTAAGTGATATCGTATCGGAATCGAGTGACATAATTCAAATCAAAAATCTTTGGAAAGATGGTAATAACACTGTTCCTATGAGAAATAAGCATTATTAAATTTGTCTCATTTTCCTTCTTCAAAGGAATTTTTTCAAAGGAATCAAAATACCCTAGCAAAACCTCATTTGTCGGGTAATTATAAATTCAGTTTTCATCTTACAGTGGTAGGTAATAGTTATATTTATGTATTTTCTTTCGCGTCATGAATAAATTAAAAAAAATTAATATTACAAATAATTTACGGTTGAAAGTGAATTATTTGGATTATTTGATATAAAAGTCTAATTTTCATCTTTTTCTTTCTCTTTCTAGCATAAACGCTTGGGATGATTTATGTCAGGTTTTTATATGTAAATACATGACTCTAATAACGCGTTATTCATACGATGTTGGTGTATACTGTGAAATATTTGAAAAAGGTCTAGATTGTGAGGCAGAAACATCGTATAGAGAACATATAATATATTTATTAAAACGGTCGAAGAAAAAAATTAACGAATATGATTATTTGACAAAAATATAATATATAATTCAAATATTAGTAAGTACGGGCGCAAACCAAAATATTCAAAAAAGTTTTGCAAAAAGGTCTACGAAATCAACTCTAAATGAAAATTCCCCTTAAATCTAATGCAATTACTTAAAGCGTATAATATAAACAAATAGGTCTCTTAATTACCAAATATCAAGGTGATAACGCTCAAAAGGGTCAATAGCATAATAGTTTGAGTTGTTATATCGCTACTGTCCGGCAGAGATTGTTCCACAGGTAATCCGCTCTCCTGAATACTTTTTAACAAATCCTGACGAAGGTTTTCCTTGTCTTCGTCGGAAAGGCCAGTCATAGAATCCAACATTTTTAAAAGCTCCATGGAAGATGGCATTTTTTGTTGAAAATCATTTACACCGGCATCCATTATATTTTCAGTAGTTTTCGATTCTGTTGCTACATTTTCCTCGGCATGTACTCCCGCAAACATTCCCAGCACGGATAACCACATTGTCATATAGTTAATGCAATTAAATAAATTCGCCAATTGGAGCGATTTCACTCGTGTAATTGAAAACAAAAAATATCACTTTTTATAGGAACGTACTTCTACTCCTCGATGTGGAAAATAAATGAGTATTTCTGTTATTTCAAAGTGAAAATGAATACGACTGATAACGAACACAAGAAGTGCGCGTTTGGCGGGAAGGCAAGTAAATGAAAATAGAAATGTGGTTGGATCCACATCACAGTTGTGACGTAAGTTATTCGTGGCCATCGTGGCATACTCAACGTGTAAGAAAGATATACTTACTACTTACTGCTACTTACAGATAAATCTTTATTTCACTAAAAAAAGTTTCGTGTACGTGTTGGAGGAAATACTGTCACATCTGAAGTTGGGGTCTGATAAAACAGTCCAAATGTCACTCAAAAGTTATTCCTCTTTAAAGACAATTTTATAATAAAACTATATTTTGGGGTAGGAAATATTGGTAGCAAATGGCGAGGAAGGGAATAAATGAAATGAGGATATCGTTACGGCCCGGTGTAACCAACTCAAAAATTTAACAAATTACGATCTCTGCATAGTAAAATGATTTGTACGTTTTAAATTGAAAATAGTTTATCGTAGGTTTTGCTAAGGTTGAGAGCCAGGTACCAAAAGGTACCGAGTAGTACCAAGGTACCAGTAGTTGACCATTTTCTAAAAAACCATAAAAAATAAGGTTTTTATAAGATGTGCACTTTCATCAAAACTTTACACTATTCAAATTTTGATTTCAGAAAAATACATTGGCTCCTGAAAAAAAAAAAGTTTTAACATAACTAAAGAATATATTAAATAACAGTTATTACCGTTTATGTCGTTTCTTTGCAGTACATACACGAATCGATGGTATTGCTCCTGGAATTGCGACAGTGCAATTTAATTTTTGTATTAAATCTTTTTCTTGAAAACGGTGAGAACAAAGAAATAAGGCAGAATTAAGCATTTCTTGCTTGATTCCACAAAATATTAACCATTGCTCTCTTATACTCTTATCTTTCGGACACCCATCAAGAAGTAACACAAGTCTCAACCATTACTCCAATATTTTACCTACCAGTTAACGTATTGCAAAACGTACAAAATATATAAAACAATTATTTTAATTTTCTTACCGATGCAGTTTTGGAGCGATTGCTACATATCTAGAGACACGGTAGAGTCTCGAGACAAGTTCATTTATGAATTGGGCGAGAGCGCTACCGTGTCTCTTTTCTCGACCGAACTAGGTCCGCACACATAATAAATAGCCGAAGCGTTCTGTGTACATACACGGCTAGAAAGCCTTTACACACTCACACGCTGTCTGTAACATCAGTAGCGGCTCAACGATGGGCTAGCCTTAGGCATTCAAATATGATCTGTGTTTTGTTTTCCCGAATATCCAAAAGACGAAAAATTATTGCAAAAAGGAGACAAATCCCCCTAAAAAACACCTCTGGTGCAAAAAAGTCGAGACAAGTTCATGTATGAAAAGGGATCTCTCTACAAAAGTTGTGAAATCTGATAACATTAGACAAGCCCGTATGGATAAATGCAGAACATTTAATGAATTTCAACCATCATGTTCCATCAACCTTTCTGTGCTTGGGTACAGGACGATTTTAAATTAAAACAATTAAATATACATCTTCTTAAAAAATGTAATTTAATTTCTGATACTGCAAAAGAATAAACGTAATTGAAATGAGAATCTACTAAACGTGTTGATATGGAAAAATTTTAAATCCTACTTCTCCAAGTAGATTTTGCAAAAAGGTAATTGGGAATATGAAATAAGTTCTGTACAACCTATAGAATTATCAAATCTAAATTTTATTGCAGAAACAGTTTAACAAGCTCATAAATGTAATAACACTCTCTTTTAGATCAGTTACATTTTTATATAGAATGCATTCGAAAACAACACGCTATATTTTATATTCCCCTCCTTATTTTTGAACTCTGTGCCGATATCCACTTACGAATTTTGTACCAATTATTGGAATCTTTAATCGGTCACTTCTCGAAGCAAATTGAAATATGTTAACGAAGTTTTCAATATCTATTTATAAAAATAATTCATTATTTATATTTATAATAATAGGAGATAAAAGGGATGAAATTTAACTAAATTTATTTTTATGAGAAATTCACGCTTGCATCGTTCAAAATTTAAGCTCCAAATTAGAATCTGAAATTCGTAAAATTTTGTGTACACAAAAAGTTCTAATTTCAAGCTCCGGTTCTCTAATAAGTTAAACAAATTCTAAATATGGTTATGGGTAGAAGAATATAATTGAGTTTTAAAAAATGTCAATTTCTTATAAAAAAATATCAATTTCCACAGTTTTTAAAATAGTTTTACATCTTTATAGGTGCTATAGACATGACAGACGTCAATAAGCAATGAACTACCCTAAGGCAGGAGCTACCCTCTTTTCTCTTTCATTTTCTTTTCTATTAATTGAAGAACAGAAATGGTAAATAAAGAATTTGATTTTCGGAATTTTTTTTAACGATTCAATTTTTCATACATATTATGAAAACATACTTACAGAAGCGAAAGTAGGAATAGAAAGCTCAGCAATAATCCCAGCAGTTAATTTTGGTAATTTCATAGATCTGATAATAATCAGTTGTAGTTCTTGAACATTTTTACTTGGTAATTTGTACCAATTCGTTTGAAAAGCCACTTTTCCAATTTTGGCACTCTGTTGCAAAGAGAAAGGCCCGCATAAAAGTTTCTTGCATATATTGTCACAGAAGTAAATTCTACGGATCTTGTCAATGAAATATACAAAGTTGATACTTTTCCCATGGAAAAGAGTTCCTTCTTTTACCTCACTAATCAGCAATTCGCCAACGTAACAGAAAATAAATATATTCACGTTCAGAAATATCAAGATCCAAATATATACAACGATTCCAACGGTATTACTGTTTTCCCATTCCTATAAAAATGCAATGTTTTTAAAATAACACTCTCATCAACAGAATTTTCGCATTATTTGAATAATATTAATTGACAGGAATTAATTATTCAAACTCTAATATATACTTTACCGTGATGCAAGAGTATCCCACTAAACATATGATAAGAGTCGCGATCAAAAATTCGATAAAAAATATTTCCCGCATCATCCGACTGCAGTTCTTTGCATATCTAGTAAAAATAAAAACCGATTATATCGCCTTCATTTATATTTTTATTCCGTTTTTCAATTTCGTAGCCTGTCCGTAATGATTTTCAAGCATGATTAATATTAATTTTAAAATTAGTAAATAAATTTTATTTTCGTTTTGTTTCTCAAATTCAACAAAATGTGAATTCCGAAATTTTCAATTGTTCAGATCTTATCTTTTTTTTGCAACTACAAAAATCGGGTATAAATATAGAATAAATACTAAAATTCAGCAAAAAAAGGGTTTTCCTATAATTACCTCATAATTTTAACATGATGATCAACAATCTCACAAATATTCTTACTGCCATCATAAATCTCGACAAAGTCGTTTAATTTCAGACACAAAATCTGAGCTTGGGCGGAAATATGTAATACAACAAAAGCAGCTAGACCGACAACGGATGAAGTCATGGTATAAGCAATTAAGGCACAAACGAAATGTGTAGTAAAGACAATTTCATAATTAGGACTGATTTGTGGATCAAGAAAAAGTTCTGCTCCAGGATAGACCAGTGGTCTTATAGTGATATTTTCTGCCTCAATAAATATTTTGCCCTTGCTTAATGGCAAAATTATACGGTAACTTGATCCAGCAAAACACAAAAAAATCGTAGAAAAACTCGTAATTCTGTGCGCTACTTTTGCGCTGCTTATCATGATTTCACGAAACAATGGATTACTCTTAATGCTTCTCCAATCATTTTCAATGCACTTAAAGCAATCTTTAATGTCATGTCTATGAAAAATTATACATATATATTTCAGGAAAGATCCGAAAATAAATCCTAAGGAACCGAGTAACTTTACGGATACTTTGACATCTGTCTCTACGAAAATGATATGAATGATTGCGGGAATCAATGAAACTAGTAATATGAAAAAACAAATTAAATAAGAAATGTGTGATAACACTATGTCGAGTGGGGTATTTTCGAAGGACACCAGTGTCCAAATTCCAATTGGTTTGAAAAGCCACTTTATTAATTTGAATGCAAACTCGATATCGTCATTATACGTCGGATTTTTTGTCGGAGCTTTTTTTATCATTTTTACCACGGTCATTGTTACAAGGCTTGGAGCAGACTATTGAAGGGTAATTTTTTTTAACTTCGCCGAGCTACAATGTTGCCTGTTATATTATAAAAGCGCAAGCGTACGTTCAAATGATAAATATAATTTCTCCCTTTTTGAGAAATTAATGAGACTTCAGTTTCATCCCAGTCTCTCCCGACTTTAGAAACTTTCGAATCGATTGTTAAAAACTCTTTTTTTCCCAGACAACAAAGGGCTGATCGTATTTTTATAATTATGTGATTGTAGAAAAGTTTTCCTACGTTAATGTTGCTTTGAAAAAAAAAAAAAAAAAAAACATTTATTCTGAACGAAGAAGAGTTCCACAACTTCTGATATTTTTATTGCCTAACATTTACGTTGAAAATAATAATTTATTCCCTTTTCATTTTCATTGGAGATTTTTCACGGATATATTGAAATTATTTTATGAAACTTGAATAATCAACAAAGTAGCACCTTTGTATTTTTCTTTTCAATTTGATGCAATTCAATTTGATGCAATTTTTTAAAATCCATCTACTAATTGCTAAATACTTTTAATATTTCTACCCTATTGTTTCATAGAAAAATCGAGTAGAATAACAACTACTATCCGAATTATGATCTTAAATTTTTTGTAGATAATAAAATGCTGATAAATATTTCCAGAATGTGACATAAAAAGATCGGTAATAAGTACTTGAAGAAGCAATTTTTTTATTTAATAATTCTGCATCTAATTTATGTTTTTTTCTGAACAGTGTGCAAAGGAAATTCAAATAAGCTCCTAATATTTTTATTATTCTTATTTATTTCTTCAAAGAAGGTTTTATATTTTTCACGAGTATATTAATTTTACTATAAAAAATAAGAGTATACATTTTTTAAATTAGTCGCGCGAATAATTAACTGCTGTACCAGTTAGCAGGAACTATTGTCAAAGATTTCGTGCAAATTAATAAAATTGTTAATAATCGTATAAAAAATTACATGGTTCTGTATAATATAAGCGCATAAATATATAGTATAAGTATATAAATTTGACAAGTTCATGTATGTTTTGGGCGAGAGCGCTACCTAGTGTATCTATTCTCGCACGAACTAGCTGCGGGCACATGAAAAACAGCCGAAGCATGTTGTGTATATACACAGTTTCAACCTCCATCCAAACGCAATTTATCCACTGATTGTGAGTTATATGGGTTTCTCTGTATACATACACGGCACACACGTAAACTGCTGTCTGTTCCACGCAGTGGCGGCTCCACGATGAGGTGTATGAGTTTTTCTGTTATATGCACACGACTCATGCACTCACAAGTTGCTGTGTTTCGCAGTGGCGGCGCCACGGTGGGCTAGCCTTAGGCATTCAGAGATGATCTGTGTTTTGTTTTCCCGAATATCCAAAAGACGAAAAATTTACCTTTCCGACGCACGTTATGTATTGCTTTATCCCCCTAAAAAACACCTCTGGTGCAAAAAAGTCGAGACAAGTTCATGTATGAAAAGGGATCTCTCTACAAAAGTTGTGAAATCCGATAACATTAGACAAGCTCGTATTTTCCATTATATCAATACGAAGTAATTACAAAATGGAAAGAATTTTTTCTGTTTACGTGATTAGAACCGGTACTGAACTTGTTGGGCCCCGAACAATTCAGATGTTTGAGTATGATGTATAATTATTCATATTATTATTATGTAATCTGATCTTTACTAATTCATAATGCGGTAAAAATAAATTAAATCGTAAGATATTTATTGCTTATCGTTTGGGTTCGGGCCCGACAAGTTCAATACTTTCAACTTGTCTCGACTTTTTTGCACCAGAGGTGTTTTTTAGGGGGATATATAAAATCTCAAATATTTCAAAGAAACTTGTAGGACAATGTTAGTAAATTTCTTTAAATATAACCTCAAACGTAAACAAATTCAACACCTAACTTATTACAATAGGTTAGTTTACCCTATGCCAGTTGAATATTACATACGCATGCGCTCTTACAGAAAAAGCAATAGAATGAGATGCCACTATATATATAGTTGTCTCATTTCTTGGACTGAATTTGTCGCTCGTATTCACGTCCCATGGATATAAGTTCTATGAAAATATTGAAACCTTATGTTTTCAATATTTTTCAAAACAAGTCACCCAGATATCTATTCGAAAGACTCTGTTTCAGAAATCAAATCACTGAAAGAAACAGTTGAGCAAACCTCCATTAAATTTTATAATTTATAAGATTCATTTAAATTGTTTGGAAATCAGTATCTATTTTCATTTATTTCAATAGTTCCTCTCCAAATTGTCTCGTTTGATTAATAAAATATGAAAGGAAAACCTTAAATTGAAATTTGGCGTCGTTTTTAAATAAATTACGTCAGGAAACGTAACAAATTGCATAATTTAGAGTAGCGCCGTCTCTCGGTCGTGCGCTGAATTTCTGGTCAACTAACTGGTGCTGCCATCTTGAATCATAACGCAACACAGCTTGCAACTCGATGCAATTGGGAAGACAATTAGGGCCTTCACACACGAAATTCTGAACGTCATAAGACATATGACTTAAGAAAATCGACCAATCGCAGCAAAGAATGCCTCACCCATTGAAAATGTTTACATTGTGATTGGTTCATTTTTTAAGCTCACGTCCTACGACATTGCTTGTATTTTGTGTGCGACGGCCTTTAGGCTAGAGAGAGCAAGAAGACAGTGAGTGAGAGAGGAAGAGAGACAGAGAGAGAGAGAGAGAACCGAGGGAGAACCGAGAACGTATCGTCCCAACTCGGAGTTCCCGTGTGTCACACATGGGATAAAAAATATAAAGTTGGTTGTGCATTTGTTTACGTGCGTATCTCGAGGAAACGTTATCTTCGGTTCGCGCTTTGTTCGTTCGATATATTTCTACTTGTAATCCCTCCGACGCTTTAGTTTTCCGGTCCGGCCTTTGAAAACTTTTTTTCCAGGTCCCATGAGAACATATTAATACGGTTAGCCACCGTAAGATCTCGAGTGTGAAATTTTGGTTCGAGACGCCACGACAGGGTGAGCCACTCTTTATTTATGACCGTCGCGCAATGGCGTAGAAAAACGAGGGCTAGGTTCGCAATCCCTGTTGAATTTCTAAACGAATTGAGATTTACAGCTGCCTACGCCAATGGCAGTGGAATTGTATATTTTCATTCTCGAAATTATCTTGCGGAAAATTGAATTTTTCTATTGTTAGAATTTTAATGCACTATTAAGGTGGACTGTCATTACCATTATTATTATTGTTATTATAATCGTCATTAGCATTATTATTATTATTATTATTCTTACTATTTTTATCATCCCCATCATCATTATCATTGTCATTATCATTATCACTATCATTATTATTATTGTTATTATTGTTATTGTTGTTGTTGTTGTTGTTGCTGTTATCATTATTGTAATTTCTGTTATCACCCTTAAAACTAAATTATTAGTTATGTTGGTTCTGAAATTTCTTAGTATTTTGTATCGAATTCTTCATAACATTTATAACAACTTATTTAAATTACAATCATGTACATTGTCAATGTCAATTGGATCAGTTGTGCGACTTAAATGTAGATTTGTTGAATTTGGGGTATGATACTTATTAAATTAATTGTGAATTTCAATTTTCTCCATCCCCTTCCAGTACTTTACAAGAATAAATCAAGATGCCGAAGGGTCGAGTAGTTTCGAGAACGATAACATCATCCAGACCTTCCCACATGACCCTAAATCTGGAATGCTACGAAGACGCTCTGAGCGAAGTGCAACTAATGGCGAGGGTCAAGCTGAAGGAGAACATCGACAGGGTGAGCAAACGGTGGTCGCTCTGGTTAAAAATTCAGGGAAATTATGGTTTCCATGGTGCTGCAACCGGATTATGTATTATATTTAGTAATATCTATCAGAAGGGAAACAATGCTCCAAACCACAATCGGTTTCCACTTTTAACTCTTTCGCTATGGCAGCTAGGTCCGCCATTCGTCTTTTTTTGAACGGGGACCCTCGGTCCGAAATATAAATTTTTGGTAAAGTTGGTTTTTTTAAAGCAAAAAAAATGTAATAAATTATAGGTAGAGTAAATATGTTTCTAACGCGTATTCATTTCATTTTGAGTCATTTGTTATTTTAAAAAAACATCTATTCTACTGATGCTATTTTGTTTATGTACCACAGGTAAATGCTGCTTTGGAAGATATGAGAAAAGAACATAACGCACAATTGGTGTGCCAGTCGGGGCCTGTTGCCGGATTTCAATATGTTTTGTACGTATTCATTCCTTTGAAGGCTCGATTGTTATTACTTCGTTATATTCTTCTTTTTGTTTCTATATTATCATTCTTTTATACCCATTTTCGGAAAATTAAGAAAAATGAGTGCCACATGAAGAATTATAACAAAATTATAACAATTTATATAATTACATAAAAAAGTTATAATAATTGTCTTACAACAGGCCAACCACAGCACCTACTGCATTAACCAAAACGACTTCTCAAGCGTTGCTGAATGTTGTAAGTCGAGCAATTTTATATTTTCGAATAATAATGCGATTGAAGATTCACCGATCGATAATTTTGCCAATTAGGAAATTTTATTTGAAAATAGACTGGTCGAGTCTCTTCGAGAGCTTTCATCGACACTAATTTCGTTACGAGTGTAAAATAGAGAACTTGAAATTTTGGAGCATTTCCCTCCAAGTAAAAAAGAAAAAATGAAAAGGATTCAACTTGTTTTTCATTTCTTCCTGCAGAATCAAAACAAGCCACAGTCGATCAAACTGAATATGCTAAATAATGCCAATTCTCCGCAAGGGAATATTCAGCTCGTCGTGGATCCTCGAGTCGGAGTGATTCTAAGTCCGGTGACGTCTCAGCAACAAGGTATTATACCATACGATTGAAATTTTGTAGATACTTCTCTTTTCTGTGTATATCGAATCTCATGGCGAATGGTAATTGATTCGCAGTTCAAGCTTCGGTATCCACCACCCCGACGATAACGGTAGCAGCTCCCTCGCAGTCCGATAATGTAAGGAACCTCGATTTAAATACTCCCGATATATATTTTTCAGTCAAATCGATTACTATCGACGAAGCTTTCGACAATAATTTTGGAAATTTCTGTTCCAGTACAAGTTCACACGGACCGGACGTAGAACGAAGGTACTTCAAGTACAGCAGCAGCCAGATGTGATAGAAGAGGTAAGAGGTCTCGAAAAGGATTCATTCAAATTGTTATTTAATTTTGAAAGAAATCGAGTCTGTTATTGTCCTCGAAGGCATTGAAATTAATCGATCGTGATGTTCCGATAACCATATAATTTTCATATCGATGGTATCAATGATGGTTCGGATCCGATGTAGCGACTCATCGAGAAATCATTTTTACAGCCATCTTCGACCTCTCAAGGAGCAAGGCCATTGTTACGACCGAAACCTGTTGTAACGACTCACGTGGTGACACCAAGTATGTGCTAAATAATTCACACAAGTACTTAAATAATTCACACAAGTGAAGTATTTATTGACTTCTTCGGTAGAAATAGTGTTATTATATCATGGAATGTGTGGGATAATAAGAATGATTATTGCTTTTTTTTTTATACATACATGGTGTGTACGTTATTCTACATAATACTGTTGTTATTGTTACAGCAACAACCAACAACCAAGGGGTGACCAATCTACGAGTGAAAACGCTCACCAATAACGTTCCAGTACCCGTGGCAGCACCATTGACCGTACGACCCACCGAAGACACAAGTATCGGAGGCATCGCTGTTGGGAATAAAAATGCAGGTTCGAAAAGCCGAACATCGTAAATTCCAAAAAGATTTTTCTATTAGAAATAAATAAGGATCGATATCTGCTGACGTTTTTGAAATAGAAATGATTTTAGAAGACAAAAAAAAAACAAATGGAAACAATTTGAGACTGTTATCAAAATGAAAGCAATTTTGACGCAGCAGTTTTTGATAATTTTGGAAGATGATTTTAAAAACTGGTGGGAAAAAATATATGAAGGGGATCCAATGGAATAAATTCTGTCATCGATCAATCAGTTTTTATAAAATCAGTCCTGGAACTTTTTGAACGGACAATATACATATATAAAAAGTACATATTTAGTATATATCTATATATACATTTAGTATATATACACATTTAGTATACGTATTTATATATTATCGTATATACATATTAATAAAATTAAGTTCGATATAGCATTAAATGAAAAATTAATGGACAATTGATTATGCGGTTAAAAAACGTGACTCGTTTTGTTAGCGGCGGAACAAACGGACGAAACCAAAAGGAACCAACCGGATGGTCGGGAATTCACGTTCAATAAGACGACCGGTGGTAGAACTTACCCTTCGTTGGTTGTTGTTGCGAGACCGAATCTCCGCGTGAAGGAAATCACGCCACAAATAGCTCAGAAGGAAAGATCGGAGTTGGGTAAGTTCCTCGAAATGAATGATGTAATTGTGAATTACAGCAAATTTCATTATTTATTAAATGATAAATATCTTTAATATTATTACGTTTAATAATATTAAAAATAATTAACAATTTGCGGTTGTATGTTTATTCCGCCATCATAACAAAAAATCATACCGATTACAAGTATTTAAAGCTTCGAAAAATGTTGCATGCAATATAAATTTTTTTATAGATAAATTTCAAACTTTTAACAAATTTTATTTTTTCTTCATAATCTTGCATGTGTGTATTACTATTCGGTCAAGAAAAATTAATCCCGGCCAGTGTCACACCTATTTTTTAAAATTATAATACGACCGCAAGGGGTTAAAGCAATAAATAATAACTAAGATTGAATATTGTTATATTAATAAATAATAATATTCTTATATATAATATTGTATTAATATTTATATTATATTAATATATATAATATTATTATATTTAAATATAAGATTGTGAAATAAAAGTTCAAATAAAAAATGATTAAATTTAATAATTCTAAAGTAATGAATTCCGAACGATGAAATTCCAGACATGAAAGTCAAGAGCGTGCTGATGTTCTCGGCGGCAAAATTCGCGGAATGGCTGATCCAGCAAGGATTGGTTCGGTCGGAGCAGTACTGTTCGAAGCACAGCGGTAACTACCGGAAGACCAAATTGAAATTGGGGATGTACAGCGATTCCGGAACATTTCCATATTCCGGCGGCTACGTTTGGATTTCCAGCTGCTGCCCCGACCGATTCGTCTCCGTCTTCTGCGGCTCCATTTTCCAAGGTGCACCGTACTCCCCGACCGTCCTGCTGAAGCTCATCTACCACTGGGCTTGTCAAACGAACGTCCAGAACGTCGTGTCCTGGGTGAAAGTGACCAACTTCTACGTGAAGAATTTCTACACGACGCTGCGCAGTATCTGCAGCGCCGCCGTTTGGGAGAAGAGTCGCATGATGGGCGGCAAGAGCTCGCGCATCCAAGTTGGCGTTATCAGTTTGGGAACGACCTCGCAAGATGGGAATCTCCGGCAGGTGAAGGTCGAGGTTCTGGGGATCCTCGATCCGGACACTTCGGAGATACGATTGCGAGCTTGCGATCCGGTTTACGACGGGGAAAGGTCGTACAAGCGCAGGTTCAACAACATTTTGCACCCGCTGAGGGAATGGGTCCACAAGGAGTCCAGAATCTTGACGGACTTCACCGTGGATAAAGGCACTCTGCTGGAAATGGGATTCTCCAATATCACTCAGTCGACCTTCACCGAGCAGAATCCTCGAAACCATTCCAGCAATTATCAGATCATGGAGTATCTGCGGAAAATCGTGCCCAGGATGTTCCAGAATACTTTGAGCTTATTGAGTCGCTCGATGATACAACAGTTTCTGGACGAGCTCGTCTGGAGAGAGAATTTCGGCGTCACCGCCGCCCGGACCTTCGATAATATCATTCAGCATATCGCGGAACAAACCCGGGTCGATGGAAGTGAGTTGAATTACGTACATCAAGCAAATGTTGAAAATAATTCATTCGATTATATCGAAATTACAATGTATCAACACTATTTTGAATTTTCAGATGATTCGTTACCCGATCGATTAGCGAAAATCGCAGCAAACCCATTCCAAGATTGGTCGTATTCGCATAAGAATCCACCACCTTTGACGCCCATGGTGACCATTCCTATGGAACACGTACCCTCGAATAACGAATCCCTGGACGACTCTGACAATTCGGGACAAATGAAGCAAGGTACTTCCAGAAACAAACGCAAACGACCGCATGGAAGTTCCAACTCGGATCCTGATGCCAAAAGAATTGCAACCCCGGAACCGAGGGATCGAGGCGAAAAGATGAACTTGCAGGAGTATTATTACGCGACCATGGAAGGAGACAAAAATCTTCTGCTCAAAGAGCACAAGGGGTCACTCTATTTCAAGGTGACGTAGTTTCTTTCTTTTTTTGGGGGGTCCTCTACGATTCAGATTTTTGCCCCCCCTTTTTTTTAAAAAAAATGCGCGATGTTTTTCGAAATTTTCCACGAAAATTTATTTACCATTTTATTTTATCCAATTTGCTTCGAATAAAAGACAGTATTAAATTTTCCATTTTAACCAATTTCCTACTAAACTTGAAACTGTAAATTCTCAACGACTTGGAATAATTTAATATTTAAAAATTTAAATTATTAATTTAATTTTAATTATTATTAATTTAAATTATTTTATTATATTATTATTAAAATAATTAAAAATTTTAATTATTATTATTCCAAGTCGAAATTAGAAAAAAAAACATTTTTCGCGAAAATTTCGACAAAAATTGCGCATTTGTGAAAAAAGAAGGCGACAAAAATCTGAATTGTGGAGAATTTCGTGAAAAATTTCGAAAAAAACATGAACATTATTTCGCAATCGAAGGAAGGAAGTATCAATTTGCCGTTTTTCTTTCAGTGTTTCTTATGCACCGCGACGATGCGTTCCAACACCGAAGTCATGGAACACATGGTGAGCCACGTACCTCCCCAAGTACCGGGACAATCGGAATCGCCCGTTTGCCGATACTGTTGCACTGCGTTTTCCTCCAACCACCAAATGGTAATTCACGTGACTGAATCTCACAGTAATTTCGGTGGTTCCGACGGGGATATGGTTGTTTGCGGAATCTGCGAGCAGAAGTTCGGTAAGAATCGGCACTGATGAATTATTTATTTATTTTTTTATAAGATTCTTTTTTTTCTCTTCTTACTTATTTTATTTAATTGACAGAAGATAATTATCGGCTTTTTTGTTACAGGTTTTTGATTATTATTTCAAGTCGTTGAGAATTTACAGTTTTAAGTTTAGTAGGAAATTGGCTAAAATCAGAAATCTAATACTTTTTTTATTGCCCCAGGAACTGCTGCTTTGCTGATCTCGCACATGTCAGGGACACACACAGCTTCGGAAATGCCTTATAAATGCGAGAGTTGTGGTTATCGTACATCCAGTCATAAGAATGTTATCGATCATTATTACGAAATGCACGAGAAGGGAGAGGGATTGCAATGTCCCTATTGTCTCAAGGTATGAAAAAATCAAGAATCGATTTTCAAGGTATTTTAATAAAGCAAAGCGAAGGAAAGCAAATGAAATTGAGGCTGCGAATGAGAATGGTTGAGGGCAAGATTAGAAATTTTTGGATAGATTATCTTGTACACTTCTTTTGGTTTCATTTTTGAAATCTTTCAATCAATTTATTTCATTGATTCAATAATTAATAATTATTATATAAATAAGTTTGCAATTTGAGATGGTGTTAAATAAAAATAAGAAATTTCAAATTTACTTACATAATTATTGACAATTATTGACAAAATTTGTTTCTTAAGACAAAAAATTCAATAATTATTAATAATTACATGAATAAATTTGTAATTTGAGATAAAAAGTAATAAATTGCAAATTAATTAACCGATATTTTATATAGAAATACGAATTGGATCACTATCAATATAATATTTAGACTACCCATCAAACTTATCCACGTAAAATTAAAAAATTTATTTGCGTCTATTACATTAATACACAATTTTACTATTTACGTATCTTAAATAAATATGTAATTAATTTTATAGTTGCACGTTTCTTGCTACTGCTTCTCCAATTTCAATAATTTTTTCTTTTTTTCCAGGTGATCCAGTTCGGATCAGAGGGTAATTCCAGTACTTCGAGCGTACACGCGTTTCTTCTTCATATGCAACGACACGTGGTCAGAAGGGAAGAAGGACGCGGAAACAAATGCTCCAGATGTTGTCTCTGGTTCAATCAAAAAAGTTCGCTGAAAGTGCATCAAAGGGAATTGCACAATACCGTAACTGGAGCCAGTAAGTCCCCGAAGCTCACTCGACTGCTCGCTTTATTATTTATTCATTACTTCTCTTTCTCGATACCAAAAGCAATAAAAAATATCGATAAAAAAATGTAAATTCGAAGCATTTTGGCAATCGGTGGACCGTTGTTGACCATTTTTTTTTTTCCATTCCAGAGGTCACACCGTTCGTGACAAAAGATAATACGATTCTGATGCCGAAACAACGAGCGTCGAGTTCGTCCTCTCGTTTCGATGATTCGCCGATTATCGAACTTCCCGATGACGACAAAGTCCGTAAATGGGTGTCCGGGCCGATTAAAGTCAACGCCCCTGCTGGCAACCTGTCTTGTCAAGAATGCGAAGAGGATATCGATGAGATCGATCATTATCCGTAAGAATTCTGGGTTTTAAGGGGGGAAGGGGGAGGTTCAAGATCGAGAGTCCAAAAATAGACAATAGAAAATAATAACAAATTATTATTTTCTTAAACTCCTGTAGCTAAGTCGCGACTGGTCGTATTTTACCTAAAGTAGTAACCGCTTTCATTTTTCTTTCAGGGGTGAACAAAAATGTCATTTGTGTCGTTACGTGACCTGTTGCTGGCGTGCATTCAAAGAACACCAGCAACAAATTCACAACGAACGACCGAAAACGAGTCTGGTCGTTCCGTCGCCGTTAATGAATATTCCACTGGAGAACAGAATGCAATGTCCCTGCGGATTCAGCTCGACCGATGGAAATCAATTAGGTACGTGGCGTAATTTATAAACTAATAGCGGTGAAATGATTAACTTTTTTTTTTTAATACAGAAGGTGCAAAAGTTGAGGGAATAATAAGAAATCATTAATCAAACATTCATTCGATTTGTTGCCCTTATTTCAAATTGGATGTAAATTACTTTGTAAATAAATGATTGATTGATTGATTGATATTTTATTTGCCGCAGCGAACTTTGGGCAGTTCGGAAAAACAGTTGATAATTTGATACAAAACATTTTTTAACGATGCAGGAAAAGAAATAGTAGATTTACGATAACGGTCAAAGAGTAAAACAGTACAAGTAAAAAGATTTTTTTCTTCTTGCAGCTTCGCATTTGGTGAAATGTAAAAGAAGATCGGCTTATCCAATCGAGGAGTTGTTGAGACCATCCGGAATCATCGATTCTTTGGGCCTCATGCCGAAGTCTACTTCCGAAGTAAATAATCTCCCCATTCGAAGCTACTCGAATGTCACTAAATTTTGAATTCTTACTTACAAACCCAGTAAATTTCGGAAATTCAAGTCATTGGAGTTGTTTCGAAATTATTTTGAAAATCAGAGGAATTAAGACCAAAGGCAACCACACTAATGGAACGAACAAAGAATAACTGCATCGAACCACGGCTACGTGCGATCATGATACTGCTAAAAAGAAAATCCTAAAACGAGCTACGATCGACTAAAACGAGACCAACCGCGTTGGATCACGGCTACATCCGACATTGATAATTCCAACCGCATCCGACCACCCTAGGACCGACACAACGAAGAATTAGATTAAGCTCGCGACTAATTATATTATTGACGATATTTTAAAAAAAGGAGAGAATTATGTATCATGAGATAGAATCGATGCAGGATCCACGTCACGTTGATCGCCAACGTGACGGAGCTGCTGAGCGTCATAGGAGGCCCTTATCGCTGATATCGGCATCTTCGCGGGCCTACTTGGGACGCTGAGTCCCGCCTTCGGGCACTCTCGTTTCCGCGCTCGACCCTCGCGTTACATGGTCCTTAATTTTATTTCAAAATAATTTCGATTCAAATCATTCCGAAAAAGACTCATAATTTTTTGCAGAAGTCTCGCAAAAGAAATCGTTCAAATCAACTTTTCCAAGAAATCAAAAAAATTTAACCGATCTTTATTACACTCGAGCCTCAAACCCTTTGACACGTTCGTTTCAAACTTTTGTCAAAGTTTGAGACTCGAGTGTACTTACTAATACAGTCTCGCATGGTTTTATCTTCAGGTAACCGAGGAAAGCACCGAAAAGCAACAGGATCAGCGCGGCTCGAAGGGTTTGACGAAACGACGCAAAACCAACAGCGATCTCGAAATTATCGCACAGGATGGAGGAGTTTCGGTTTCGGAGAAGCCAAAAACGCGCAAAAGCACGACTCGAAGTCTCTCCGAAGACGCGAATTGAGAATTCGAAAATAAAGACGAAGGAAGAGAAACGATTTCACTCAAATCCAATAAAAATTTGAAGGAGAATAAAATTTCACGTGAAAACGCAGCCGGTTGTAATTTTGCCCAACGTTTCCGTTCCGTTCCATTGGTAGTCGTAAGTGTGAATTCGGTACTGACTTTTTTAAAATGTGTTTAGAGTAGACGAAAAATGCAGAGAAAATCATTCTTCTCTACGTTTTTTAAACATTTTTTGAAAAAAAAAATATATATATATTCGCTTTTCATTTTGGATGAAAAATAAAACTTTTTTGGAAAAAGAATTTACCCAAATTATTTATTTCTCTTTTGATCGGCTACTTTCGCAAGTATACGGTGGAAGAGATAATGAATTTCTTGAGAATGAGCAAGAAAAAGAAATGGGAAGGAAGAAGAAACAAAAGATCGTTTTTTTTTTTTACATGGTATTTTTATTTAGCAATTGTGTGACTTTCACGTATGAATAATAAATTTTGTAATGATAGCGTACAGATATTTTTATATATATATACATTTACCGTATATCCCATTATTTTTTCTCTTCTCAAGGGTATTTTTGTGAATTTTCTTCTCGAAAGAAAGCGAGGCCCTTGTTCGAGTTATCGATGAAATGGAATAAGCGAACAATTTTTTATGCGATCGTTGCATTCGAAAGGAAAGAAAAAAAGGGCAGCGATCGAAGTCAAAGCAATAATAAGAGAAATCATCAGTAAAATATTCATTCGATATTTTGTCCTTCTCATTCCAAATTGGAATTTGTCCCAATGATTTTGTAAATAAATGAAAGAAATGAAATTATGGAATCATATTCTCGAGGACTCGAGTCATTAAAATTCATTTCTTCCAAACTTGCTCGTCGCCAAACCATCATCAATAATCATCAATAATCCTTTCTTTCACTATTTCTATCGAATTGAAGAAAATTCATTCCAAATTGGTTGCAAATTAATTTGTAAATAAATGGAGGAAATGAAATTATGGAATCGAGTTGCAGTCTTAGCAAAATAATTCATCGATGCACGAATGGACTCGACCGATCGAAATTCATTCCTTCGAAAATTGCTTATCGCTAATCCATGAAATTATTAATAATACTTTCTTTCGTAATTCCTATCGAATCGAAAAAGATGTATTCCAAATTGGATGCAAATTAATTTGTAAATAAATGAAGGAAATGAAATTATGGAATCGAGTTGCATTCTCTGCAAAATAATTCATCGATGCACGAATGGACTCGACACATCGAAATTCATTCCTTCCAAAATTGCTCGATCCATAAAAATATCAAAATCCCTATTTAATGCGATAAGAAGATAAACATTGAAATAGAAGAGGGCAAAAAAAATGTTGTAAATAGAAAAAAGAATGATCATCTCACATTTTCAAAGGCCTCGCTTTTTTCTGACGAGAGAAATCAAGCGTAAAGAAAAATGATCATCATTTTTTTCATGCCCACGAAAATTCTACTCTTTTCCGATTGTCCTTTTCGTATGAAATCCGAAGAATAAGTGTACAATTTCGAAAAGGAGAAAAACCAGCAGAGTCGATAAATTCAAATGGAGCTATAGAATATGAGGGAAAAAAATCATAATGCAACTTTTTTTTTTCTCCACAGTTTTGGAAATTTCTCATGTCTCTTATCCGTGTTTTTCGGGTGAAAAATAAAATTCTTCCACGAGAATGGAATAAAATAGAATACGGACGACGTATGTACGTTTGCAAGGTGCAGAGAAATGATGAAAATCCAAAAAGTGACGTCCTGTAACTCGGTACCATTATTACAATAATGACCTAATCAATTAGTCGTATAATATATATTTCTTTAATCAACTATCAACATCATCCTGATTGTTTCATAATTTTTTTTTTCGCATTTTTTCGAATTATCTTTTACATTTTTTTTCGCATTTTTTCAATTTTTCTCTTATCACTAATAAGATAATATCTGTAATCCGGCCAACACCAAAGAACGCATTTATTATCAAGTAACTCTCTCTCTCTCTCTCTTCGCCCTTCTCTGTCGATTGATTGGATGTTACCAAAATTCCTGGAAATCGTCACGAATTTTTTCGAAAATTCCACTTTGTCCCTTTTCTCGCGAAGAAAAAAGGGGGAAAATCAATTTTTGAAAAATTCTGAACAGAAAAATATTCCATTATTTCGGGATATTTTTCGATTCGACGTAAACCTAATTTACTAATTCTAAAGTAACTAATATTATAGTAAAAATTACATTACAACGAAGAATTGCAGCAGCAATAATTATAATAATAATAATAATAATAGTTGTTATTATTATTATTACCATTATTGTTACAATAAAGAGTAGTGATAGTATAGTAACAATAGTATAGTAATAGTAGTAATAGTAATAATAGTAATAAAAGAAACTAAAATTAAAGTCCCTTCGCTCAGGGTAAAAAATACTTGAACAAAAGTAGAAAGAAAATCTTTTGTCTCCCGTTAAATTTTTTTTTCTTCTTACAAACTCATATTTATGTTATTGTCGTTAACTTTCATTTTAATTTTTGCGTTTTACCAACGCGAAGCAAAATTCGACGGGTGGAAAACGAATTTTACCGATTTTTTTTTTTTAAGAAAAACTCAAAGAAACGAATTAAATTGCCACGAAATAGTATTTTTCTAAACAAATCTCACGATTCTTCCCAATCGCGTTTTGCCGGAGAAAATCCTCCAAGAAAATATCAAAATTACACTGATTTTTACAATCTTTGAGACCAGTGTAAAAATATATAATTTTTCAGAAAATACGGTAAAAAGAGAAACAGACAAAAGATTTTACAATGTATTGCCTAACACATCCATCCGCGTGACTCTTTTGATACTTGCAAATTCAATATGAAATAAACATTTCGTTTCTTATCCATCTGATCTTTTCCGAATCGTAATTATTTTCAAATTGCAATTGAATTACTTTATTATTATTATTATTATTATTCCGATTTCAAGTAAGATTCGTGTGAAATCAATTCTGCAATTCCCCAAAAATATCAATCTACGTACAAGTATAAACAAAAGTCACGTGGAAGTACAAGAACAAGCCTAATTTGATTTTCATACCACTTCCATGGCTTACGAAAAAAAAAAAATGTTAGGAGTAATCGTAAAAGTAAGAATTATATAATGAAAGAAGCGATAATGGTAATATTGATTAACCCTATAATAATAGTAAACAGTAATTATAATCTAATAAAACAGAAACATAGAATAATTATTGGAAAAAGGTAGCATCCAAACTGCCACGTCTTAGTCAGCACAAAATCCAAAAAAGCAAGAAAAGAAAAACCTAATGGTTTCCAAAATCTTACATTTCATTTTATTTCGCTTATTTAATTATTTTTGTAATTTTGTAATTTTGTAATTTTGTAATTTTGCAATTTTGTAATTTTGTATTTCTTTTTTGGAATTTTACGCCGCCTAAGAATCAACACGAAAGAAGGTGAGTTTACCGATAATAAATATCTTTCCTGACTCTAATTACGAATTTTCAATGATTCTTCGCGACCTCAAAGGTGTTATTTCGAGATACGACAGTGATATCTATCGGTGATAGCAATGACAATAATAATCATAATAATGTGTTGTGGTTGTTGTTACATCAAAGTACCGTTGAAAAATTCGTTGCCACAGAATCTCTTCAAGATACGTCCGTGGGAGAAGGAGAAGAAGCTTTTTGTGAGCGAGATGTTATTCGACGGGAACTTAACATTAATTTTGCTTGTTCCTCCGTCGCACTTCCTTTTCAAGAGGATGAATTCCGTTTTCTTCCTTTCTAACTTTATCGAAAGCCTCCGTTATAATTTGTGTTTAGTTTAATACGCACGATGCAACGATTTCTACGATTTGTGTTATTATTTAATACCTCACAAATATTCTCTTTTTTTTTATTCATCGGAAATCTATAAAATTGAAGACCACCCTTTGACCTCTTTCTCATTTTTTGGGGGGGGGGGGGGGGGGGGATTATAAATGTATGTCAATCAAGAAATAATGATTTAAAAAATCGGTTATATTCAAAAAACGCGAAATGGTATTTTTTTTTTCAAAGAAATCTGACCATTCTTTCCAGTCGCTTTTTACTTGAAAAAAAATTTTTAAATACACTGATTTTTACAATTTTCCAAATCAGTGTAAAGTAGTTTTGAAAAAATACTGTAATAAAAAAATCAGACAAAAGATTTTTATCAGTTCGCGTGATTCTTTTGAAATTTGCAAATTCAATTTTCTTCAAAGTGCCTTACTTTAAAAAAAAAACCTAGAAACGGAGAATACTACAACGCTATTGACATGCCATAATATTAATAATGAAGGAGCGAATTCAATAAAAGTCCTAGGTTTCGTTACATTTCGGTGTCAAATTTCGGATCTTCAATTTTATATCTTGGATCGACCTATCTCATGCCTGTCTTTCTTCGCTTTCTCGAATTTAACGCGTTATTTCGAGTTATTTTTACTCTTTCTTTTTTTTTTTAACTACGGTGATAACTCGTTTTTAAATTTCATAGGTATGCCACGACTTTTCCCAGGCGAACTCCCTAATAATTTCAAATTCTCGAAGATTCAATTATTACAGAGTTCTTTCTCTCATTTCGAAAATTAATTCTGTCAAATGAATCGATGAATTCCACGCGGCACTTTCTCGCGGCAATTCATCACGGAATTAATTTTCCCGGGTGAGAAAATTCAGTAAAAATCGTATTCATTTCATCCTGCATTTCCAAATCCTGAAAAACTGGTAATTTGGAAAAGTGGGAATTTCAAAAGCATGTCCCGGATTTCCCTCGGTTGTGTCTATCATCACCTAAAACAAAGAACCCAGGAATGTAAAAAATAAAAAAACATAATGCATTTAAATTAATGGGTAACACCACTGTCAATTTTTGTAGGAAATCGATTTTTTTTTTGGTAATGGCTTTCATCTTTTCGAATGCGGAGCAAAAAATATGGTCTTGAGACGGCAGAGTAATGGTACAGATTTCTAAACAGCCAAATCTTTCATTTTTTCGTGTCCGTAGCAACAGATTTGAAAAATTTGAAAAATTAACATTTTAAAATAAATATTTTGGATCATTTGTATTTTATAAAATATATCAAAGTAGCGATTAAACATTTTCTTTAAAACAAAAATTATTAAAAAATATTAAAAATTGTAATAATATAAAAATATAAACAATTTTTAATAAAATAATTTACAAATTTGCAACAATTTTTATTCTCCTTCTCATTCTCTGGTTTTACCATTTTTTAATATTTATCGATTCTATAATTTTTATGCAATACCTAAATACGTCCTTGATAATGTCCCCGAATATTAACACTATGCCGTCCGGTGGCACCACGTTGGTGCCATGCGAAAACTATCGGGCAAGCGCCGGTGGCACCACTTTGATGTCGTACATAAAGATTTATACCGGCGCCAAACGAAGGAAACCCTAGCAAAACCCGATCAGACGTGCGGACGGCAAAGTGTTAATATTCCATTACCTTTTTTCCATCCGCAAAAAAAATTGACAAAACAAGAAAACGCCTATTTTTAGACTGTTACAGTGGTGATACCCCTTAAAATTTAACTGAAAATGAAAATTCGTGAGAAACTAAAAGATAACTTATTCTATGGAGGAAATTATATTGAAAACAAATGAAATTGTTTGATTCCTTCGGTTTTACAAAATTAGACTCTACAGAAAGAACAAAATTGCGTTTATGAAAATAAAAGGAAAAAATTATCCACCGAATTCCATTTCCTCATCAAATTTCGATTGCTCAAAATTTCAAAAGTCACGAGCTCCAAAGTAAAGCCCGAAACTGATAATTCATTTCTGATAATTCTGATAATTCAATTCGAAAAAAATTTCATTGCACTGAAATCGAAAATGTGCATTTCTTCAAATCCAAGTCCCTCCAAATTTCCGTATTGGCTGCGATAAACGGAAATTTAAAAAAATACGCTGTAAATTCGGTACTCTACCGTTATGGCTGCACATTTCTTCCGGGAAATAAAAATGTTCTTATCTAAGTCGGAATAACAATAATAATGAGAACGATGACAATCGAATAAAAATGCTTAATCATTGTCATCATCGTTATCGCTGTTATTGTAGTTTTCACAATTATATAAACGGATTGACGATTCTCCGATAAATGTAATAAAACTGTAACATAAGTAATATTTCAGTAACAAAATTAATAAATCGATTAAAAATAAGAAACTAGTGTCCGAACAATAATACAGTGGAACCTCGAGTAATCGTGGTGCGATTATCCTCGATCTTGATTAAACGAGGTCGAACCTCGATACATGTTCAATTGTGTATTCCCCAAATTTCGATAATCCAGTCGATCTCGATAAAACCTAGCTATCGACAGATTAGAAAATAATAAAATACAGCGAAAGCTCGATTAACCAGGTTGCGATTATCCTCGATCTCGATTAACCGAGGTCGAACTGTAACACATTTCCATTTGTTAATTCCCCAAAGGTCGATAATCCAGTCGATCCCAATGAGACTGGTTAATCGAGCTGCTACTGTCTGTAATTTGTTTAAAATTTATTGATAAATAAGCAAAGTGAACATTTTATCGTTATCGCAGTTATTTTTTGCCACGGAATTGGAAAGAGTTGGATGTGAAAAAAAATAATTTAATGGGTCATCTCAAAAACCTTTTAAGGTAAATTAAATTAATTGTACCTTACAACGTTTTTGAGGTGACCCATTCGATGTTGTGAAGTAAAGTAAAAAAATAATAATGAAGAATACCTACGCGTTAAATTTGGGAGAAACGGAAGGAAGACATCCGAATTAATACGGCGAAGAACATTACTCGATGACATAAAGCATGTATAGATTTCCGGCGTCACTACCTGGCGGTACCAAAGCATGATTAGGTGGAAGTACCGTGAATCCCAAGAACATGAAGGTACGAACCAGCATAGCTAAATTGTAACAATAAAATGTAGATTTAGTGGAGGTCACGGCGTGGGTATTACTGCCGTCGTCGTCATCGTCATCGTCACCGTCGTCGTCGTCAGTAATACCACAAAATGAGAATTTGTCAGATAATAACGATTCGCGATGATGCTCATCTTCGTTATCACCGAATCCAATTAAAAATGATGATAATTCTTGACAATTGCTACCTCGGTCCGAACGGTCTTTTCTCAGGCAAACGACGATGTTGGTACAGTGCAACGTTTCTTCGGCGTATTCGAGCAATGACACGAAACCTTCTTTGGATCCTTCTGGTAACAAACAGCTGGGCACGCGGATGTAGAGACATCCGCGCCATACCACGGTTTCCCATTCGACCGATGTGCTTTCCGTCAAACGCAAGGAGAAGGTCAATCGTAGAGACTCGCTGCTTCTAATAGCTTTCAATAATTCATCCTCCTGCAAACGATAGCATAACATTTTTAGCAAAAAAAACCAATGAGCACGCTGTTACTTTACATCGGATCGAGTGATTTTCTCTCGAAAGTATCGAGTTCCAATTTGACAAATGGCATGTACTTTATGTCTACGAGTGATTTTTGGAAATCGAGTTGGATTTCCAAAGATTAGAAATTCAGACTCGAAGAAATTCACCTTCTCGGAGGGGCATCGAAACCCAACGATAGCTATTCCAAGTTTCAATTTTCGAAAGGAATGGCTATCGATATCCGAGCTTAGGAATCGTATGGATTTTCGAATGCTCAGACTCGAAGAAATTGAGCTTCTCGGTTACATGAACAGCCAACGATAGCTATTCCAAGTTTCAATTTTCAAAAAGAATGGCCACCGATACCCGAGCTTAGGCATCGGAAGGGTTTTTAAATGCTCAAGCTCGAAGAAAGGAATTTCTATGCAATATTGAAACCCTACGACAGCTATTCCAAATGTCAATTTTCAAAAGGAATGGCTATCGATATCCAATCTTAGGAACCGTATGGATTTTCAAATGTTCAGGCTCGAAGAAATAAATTTCTCTGCAACACTGAAACCTAACGATAGCTATTCCAAGTTCTAATTTGCAAAAAGAATAGCTATCGATATCCGAGCTTAGGAAGCGTATGGATTTTCAAATGCTCAAACTAAAAGAAATTGAGCTTCTCGGTTACATAGTCACCGAACGATAGCTATTCCAAGTTCCAGTTTTCAGGAGGAATGGCTATCGATTTCGGAGTTAACAGAACCGGTGGATTTTCAAGTGCTCGGGCTCGAAGAACTTCAGCTTCTCGACTACATGAAAATCCAACGATAGCTATTCCAAGGTCCAATTTTCAGCAGGAATGAGTATCAACTTCTAAACTTGGGTATCCGACGGATTTTCAAATGCCCTTGGATATCTTTCGCTGCTCGAAAGCATCTGTTCGTGTTTCGCTGGAACTGTAATCGATCCCCGATGGTACTCGATACCTTCCTGGAGTGATTACATACTTGGACAATGTGGGAGCTCACAGAGAGCTGACTCTGCTTGATCCCCACGCCGCGGCTCTCTGTGTTGACTGTGGATACAGACAATGCGGCATGGGGCACATCAGGACCACCACAGAGGCCCCACACCCAGCGTTATACAGTAGTGCTGCTGGGGTCTGGAACTTTCTTCGATGCTGCTGTCCTCCATGCGTTTGTTCGTCATTGAGCTGGAAAAGAAAGAACAAGAGCCCCAAAAAATGGGGCCAGAATCAGTCAGGATCTGCAAATCCAGTATCGGCTTAGATTTTCCTGAAACAATGAAATTATTATCGTGTCTCATCTCCGATATCGAATCTTCAAAATTTTGGTACGAGAGCTGTTTCGAACTTCGAGAGCGATGGCTCGAAACGAAGAAGCGAGCTCGAATATGGAAACTTCAAGGGTCTGCGAGGGTTTCAATCGAGAATTCTGTTGGTTTCTGTTTTTTTTTAATGCTTCCGGTGGAAGCCAGATTTCCCCAGGATTTCGACCCCCATGATTTTCAGGGTGCTATCGATTGCAATGGTTCGATCGAAAGCAGCAGTCGACCAATTACCTTCTCCTGGGTGTCATAACTCCGAATGTAACACTAGCTTGGAAACTAGATAAGCTAAGAAACGATGCAACGAGAGTCCAGTGGAGGACGGTCTAATGATCCGGTGATAAGAACGGAGAACTATTTATACCCGAGTCGTCGTCGATATTCTTATCGATCAAAAGAGCATGAAAGTGAAGTGCGACTCGAACAAATATTCAGCCAAAAGAAACGATTCATCGGTTGGACGTTAGATGGGAGGGAACGTGCGAGCGATCAAAAAGGTAGTGAGAAGAACTGCTAAATAGGGAGTGAGTCCCGTGTTCTCAATTTATAAAGTCAAGTCAAGTCTCCCTTCCTTTCTCTTCGTCGCTCGTTCCATTCGAAGACGTATGCACAGTGGAAAACATACATGTCGCGACGTCATTTAAATGGGCTCCGCGCCAATTTTTCCGGGCTATATCGCGGATATCATCGCGAAAGAAGGTAGAAAGATGTGCCCTTGGATCCGAGAATTTTGGGAACGGCTTTCGCTGCGAGAGGCAGCCATTTCAGACTTTCATTTTCTCCGCGTATTTGTAAATACAGGGAAAACCACTGTATTTCTTATCTTATCAACTGCCAGTTGCTGCTTATCAGCGCTTTCTCTCTCTCTCTCTCTCTCTCTCCTAAGTGGAACAATGATAGAAATTGCTTTGTGCGTTTGATATCAGAGAGGTGATGACTTTGGATACGAAGTTGAAATTCTCGAAATTTCTAGAGTTAGTGAAATACCAATTTTGAATTTTGTAATAATAATTTTGAGAATACATCATTTGGCATCTTGCTCATCACTAATTTTTAGAAACCAGAAAAAAATCGGGTTGATGGTACCGAGAATCGAACCCGTGACTCCCGAGTGGAAGGCAACGACTCTAACCTCTATTTATCGCTTCCCCCATTTTAGCAACAGTTAGAATAAGTGTTTCCTAAAGAGCGAAAATTAGAAATACAGGAAATTTGCAAAAATGATTACATAATTAACCTTAACCATGGGAACAATTGAAATGTTACTGTTTTTATTTATATTTTGAATTCATTTATTTACCAATACAATACGAAATGTAAAACTCAAAGAAATGTAATATGAAATAATGCAAAAATTTTATTTCAAAGTTCGAATGTGACTCAAAGTCACACCGTGGCCGAATTAGGGTCAAAGTATATACAGGGTGTCCTACTTTAAATTACGCAGCGAAATATCTTCAAAAGCAAACGTGTTCGAGGAAAAGCCGCGCTGGTTATGACAAATGCAACAGCGTATACCATTGCGACCCACGCGGCTTGAATAGGGAGTCACGTAAATTGTTCGCGGCGGTAAACGCCTGTATCACACTATAGACGTTACCCCACGTCTGGCAACGCTGGTTACACCAGTTACAGGAGCCCGTCGCTAAATTCGGTTTTGATTTGTTTTTGAAAAATATGTGGGATGAGAATGCAATAAATTGAGGCAACGACGACCTAGAATACGATGTACGTACGTGTTACAAAGCAAAGATCGATTTTATGGTACTACAGCCTTCAGATTTTCCTGATAAAGTTTACTACGTCGCATCGTTCGCTTTGATAATCTTATCAATCATTAACGAGACTCACTCCGAGTTTAAGGCTCTAAATGGCTGGAATATTACCAATGAATTTGACACGACGCAGTTGACTTCCATTTCAATTTATCTTGCCAGTAGTTACCGCGAGTCGCTTTCAAGGATTCAGACTCACTGTAGCGGGTTTAGAAAAAAAAAATTCATTTTACAATCAGCGAGATGTTTCTAGGTAGGAAATACGGCACACGTGGTACGCGAATGCAAATTTCGGTGGAACAGAAGAGTCACCTTCCGATAGTCCAGCAAACATAATCTCATGCGATATTCCAAATTTTTACGCACTTGGATTTTGTCGATTATTGATTTATTAATAAGCAATTTATCGATTATTAGTTAGTATTTTTCTATTTCGAATCTGTTTGAAATTGATGGTTCCAATTTGGGTTTAATTAAACAAATACGCTCGACTTCCAAACCTTTTGTCAGCTTCAACCTTTTAACCGTTTTCTTTCAAGTCTTTTGACATTGACAACGCCTACTTCCGGCTGATATTTTCCGGCGCGAAATTTAAATGTGACGTAATATACGGAAAATAATGAAGCGCATAAAGGCGAGTCTTCACTGCACGCGAGCTTGGGGCGGATATTCTTTGCCCCGGCAGCCATTGACAGTGGCCCATGGGCGTGGTTTATTTTGTCAAAAGGTTCAAGAATATCTGGTCCACTTAAATTTTGATGATTAATAATTTATTAATAAGTCATCAACCAATTATTAATTCATAGAAGTTCATATTTATCTATTTCGAATATATTTGAAATTGACGCCATATTGCTGTTTTCATATTTTCGGGGCCCCGACAAACTTTATTAAAATAAGTGGAAATATTTCGAAATCGAAAATCGGTCGCCGTTCCGGCTTAAATAAATACCCTCGACTTCTAAATCTTTTGTCAGTTTCAACCGTTTTCTGTATTTTGTCAAAAGGTTCGAAAATCTCTGGCCCCAACAACAAAAGAAAAGCAAAATATGTTACTGAAATACATAAGCTTGACTATTCAATAGATTATAACGGAATAAAAATGTTGAAAGTTAAAAAAAAAATGGCATGGCCTTGAAAAGTTAACAAAATTGTCAAAAAAGCGATTATTGACATTTTCAAAGTTGTGCTGGTTTTTTTTTCTATTTTCAAGATTTCTTTTTCCTTCACAGTCTACCGGGTAGCAAAACTCACACATTTGAATAACATTATCACAAGAAATTGTCCCATACGACGTTTATATTTGTAATTTTAAACAATACCTGCATTATTTTGAAATAATAAAAATATAGCAGTAATATATAGAAAAAAAAAACCGTACTGCGGAGGACGTTATGATTTTCTTAAACTAATTGTAAAATCCTAAAAATTACTCGAAAAATCAGACCTGAAGAAGAGAGTTCCCCTTTAATTTGAAGAAGGAGATTGATAATGAAAAACAAATATTTGGCGTTATTTATCGAATCACATGTAAACTCGTAATACTTTGTAGATTTGATAAGAAATTATTTTCGTTGGAGTACCATTATGATTATTATTATTTTGGCTCTCAAAGCCAATTTGCACATCGACATGTATATGAAACCTGTTGTATAAATATTTATCATACACATATATGTATATTGGTAAACTAACAATAATAAGCTGTAGGGTTCTTGAAATTCAAGAAAATGTCTAACAAAAGGTAGCATTTATATGAAAATATGTATTTATAAATAGAAGTTAAAGCCAGTTGTGTGTATACACAAGTAAATACATATGCGAGAACGGTCTAATGTTGGTAAGAACAAATGCTCGTCGTTATTAAACAATCCAAGAAATATGTTGTATGTGTATAAATAGCAGGAGGAAAACGAGAATGTAAAGTAAACTTTCATTTACATAATCGGCGTAATTGGCATTCGCATAACTTTCTACACAAAAGATTTGTATATATATATATTCATTGTGTTTTTCAGGTGAAACGAATAAGATCAAATTTTGTCTCTCGACGGACAACAGGGATCTTAAATAGCTGAAAAGATTCCACTGGCTTTTTAGAATTCTGGCAAATCTTCTATTTTCAGAACCAGTGTATTCTTTGAAGAACATTATTATTACTGTTAGATTTCTTTCGTTATGTTCATGAAGAAATTTTAATGCAGATTATACCCGAATATGTGATTTCTGAATAATGGAATTACTTTGTTTTGTCGGTACTGAGATTTTATAATCGAAAGCTTCGCTACTGAAATCTTTGTATTTTCTGTGATATCGAATTAGCCAAAACCAATCGCATTCTTATTTTCTAATTTTGTCGAATCGAATATATTGTTTTAATATTTATTGAAAAATATTGTTTTGTTATTAACAAAATTATTTCTTTTAATAAACCCTGTGAAATTTAAATTTATGCAATTAACACCTTTTTTTTATTCCCTATCTTTCGCATGAAGAATCTTGAAAATTAAAAAAATAGTACGACCTTGAAAGTTATATATTGCTTTTTTCAAAGTTTCAACTTTTCAAGGTCGTGCTATTTTCTTTTTCTATTTGCAAAATTTCTATTATATAAAAATTACTCAAAAATTGCACCTCTAGGTGGGACGATATTGTAATAGCAACGTAACAATAATAATAGCAACAGCAATTGCTAGGATTTTGCAAAAATAATATTTTTAAATATTTTTGTCAGTTTTGTTTCATTCTTGATCTATCATTACTTCATTAATATGTCGCAGTTACTGTATCAACTAACAAATTACAATATTGTATTCGTACTTGATGCCATGGATTCGTGGGCCCAATAAAAAAAAATGTCCTTTAATTAATACAAATCCATCGATTTCAAATCGAACCATAGACATGCGAACTTGAAAGGAACGTCGATACTTTGCCTATGATTTTCCAAAAGGAATATCTTTTATTATTGGCATTTCTTTCGATAAATATAAAATTGCTAAAAGGCGTAAGGTCAACGCTGGCATTGGCACCAGAGAAGAGATAAATTCGATAAGTGTAAACGTTGTACTATGGTACCCTTATCTCACCAGTTAATTAAATAAATAGCCAATATCATCAACGGGATTGGAAGAGAAGATATTTTCAGAGCGAATAAATATAGATTTATATGGAAAGAAATCTCTATAAATAGAACTTTTTTCTCCTCAGGAGCAAGTTTCTGTATTTCCAGTAGAATAAAAGCAAGTGGTTGAAAGTCAAGGTCACATTTTTCTTGGATTCTCAAAGGAAAAGGTGATTTATTTATTTGTTTGTTTACCGACATTTATGACTATAATAAAACTTTCAAAGTCGGAATGTATCATGGCTGACTCCTGTAATTATATGTCTCATTATTGACATATGAATTATATGTAGATTGTAATTACATCAAATATATTATTAAAGATTTTATATTAATAGTATCAACGTTAATAATGGTTAGGTTATTTTATTTTTTGTTTACGAGTTACGATACGAAATTTCAAACGGATTAAATGCCAGGTGACCAGGTCACGGATGGTGGTTGATTTTAGAAAAATCAGGAGAAAGAAGGTTTCCACGATAAGTAACAGGTGTGCCTGATTAGGGTTTTTTATTTCTTTACCGTCACTCTTGGAACGACAATTTGAAATTTTGAAATCGCCGATGGAAGAGAAACAAAGGAAATTAAAGTTTCTAAAATGGAATAAACATCCAATGTTTTTTATGAGTTTGAAATTAATGGATACTTAGAGAAAGTGATAATGTATTTATTTATGTATTGATATTTATGACTATGATCAAACTTTCAAGGTCCTAATATATCATAGCTGAGTCCTGTAATTCTATGTCTCAGTATTGATGTATTGATTATATTTTAATTATATCAAACATATTGTTAAAGGTTGGATATTAATAATATCAAATAAAGTTTGATAAACATTAACAATATTAATAGCCACACATCAATAACAATTTACATTAACAATGTAACTGCTATGTATATGTATATATCCCAATTAATATAACATTTAATGTGGGACTTTTTTGGAATTCAAGGTCGTGGATGAAAACATTACCAAAATTCGCATCTTCTGATATTTGCATCGCCATAACTCAATTGTTTATATATAACAATAGGAGAATATATTTAAATGCATTTATATGTATGTACAATATATATATATATATATATATATATATATATATATATATATCCTATATACATATCCCAATTGATATATTCGCACTTAATGTGGGACTTTGAGGAATTCAAGATGGCGGATGAAAACATTGCCAAAATTCGTATATTATGTTATTCGCATGCCTATAATTGTATTGTTTATATATACAAAAATGAAATACATTTGAATGTATGTGTATACATAGACCATATACACAGGGTGTCACAAAAGTATTATTTTCAGCACCTTGTGAAAAATAAGATTCTTAGAGGAAAGTGTTTCAGACAAAAGTTGTAGGATTTTTCCGAAGCTATTAGATGATGATGGATGGCTTGATGGTGTATATGAAGTGCTGTAGGACGCGTGTGTGTGCGTGTTCTCTGATGCGTGCGTGCCTGCACGCACGCACGTACATTTGATGAAAAGGTAAAATGGCGTAACCATGGGTCGGTCGCTTGACTTGAGTCGACTCAATTCGAGTCGAGTCGACGATGTGATTCACACGTAATGAAAAATGGCGGACAAGGTTTTTTGCCCGTTTCTATGTACGGCGTATTCACGCTTTCGGGCAGGCGAGGAGGGCCAAGCGACGCGAAAAATGGAAATAAACGGCTAGTAAATGACAATTGAAAGAGCTACTCACCAATGACTTGAAATTAAACTTGGCATTATGTCGTCGTTTTTATTAACTTTACTACTACTCTCAAAATGATTTAATATCATACTACTCGATTTAATACTCATTCTTTTTTCTTCGTAAAATCTTGGCGGCTTTATAAAGACTCTTGACCACGAGATAATCCTCGTTCCTGCTAGAACAAGCGTATGGTTTTATCATGTAACTCTGTCTTGAACGATGTGTTCCGTTATAACAAATTCTACGCACGATGATGACTTATCTATCGACACACTCTTTCAACGTATATGTTCGTCGTCTTCCGTCTCATTCGGATTTCCCTTCGTATCTTTTCGCCCCGTTCCCCTCCTACAGACCTTTCCGTACATATATATATACATATGCGCGCGCACGAGTGTGTCACATCGCATCGAATGGGATCGGAAGGAACCGAATTGTATCGAATAATATCGTATCGTAGCGTGTCGTAATTTCGATAAATCGATCACCCTCTATTGAAAAGTGGACAAGTTTCTGATCGAGACGACCATATCCAGGATTTGTCCACAACTACAATAAGCAGCGATATCGGTGTTATATCCTGTGTATAAAAATGACGGAAATATTCCCCGAATTTCATAAATGTGGGATAATGTACAAATTCCGATAATGATTATGTACGGAAATATTACTTACAAGACAAACGAATTCTTAGAATAATAAAATAATCATTAAAATAGGAATAAGAACGATCATGTTAATAAATATTCTCACTTCACAGAATTATTTTGCTATGGTATATTACTATGGTATAATAACATTCACTTCCAGGTTATATAAATTGTGATATTCAGTTATATAGACCTTACATAGTTGACAAATAACTGTGTCGACTGAGTATGTAATTTCTGTATTCTTGGGGATCTTGTTCCGGAGCGTTAAATAAAATAACTTTAGCTCTAATAAATACGTTTATTTTCGGTAACCAAATTTTAAAAAAAGAAACAAATTTTTCCCAGGCGCGGTGCCGGTTGAGCTATAAACCTTTATCCAAAAGGAAAAAGCACCCGAATTTTCAAAAATTAACCCCTTGACATGCAAATTAAATGGAAGTTGATGCTTGATCTAACTTCGCTCAACTGAACAGTTACGTGAAGGCTGAGAAAGAGTACATTTTATTTTGAAATTCGGATTTTTATTAATCAGATTGATGTTAACAAAGAACATCTGAATAACATTAAAAAATAATAATTTAATAGTTTTGTACAGTAAAGCCATGAAATGAGTGAAGAGTCAGACTCGTCATTGTACGTCAAGGGGTTAATAATTAATTATTTTCCAGTTGATCAAAACTGATATCAATTCTATTCGTATATTTATAAACTTTTCGGTAAAAAAAATTTAATTTTTTTGATTTAACCTATTTTTCTTTGTTTGGGAGTTAGGATAGGGAATTTCGAACGGATAAAATGCCAGCTGACCAGGTCTCAGGTGATAGTGACGCTACAAAAATTAGGACAAAGAACGATTCTATGATAGGTAACAGGTGTGCCTGATTATGCGTGTTCGGGGTTTTTCATTTCTTTGCCGTCACCCTCGGAACGACGATTTGAAATTTTGAAATCGCTGGTGGAAGAGAAACACGGGAAATTAAAGTTTCTAAAACGGAATAAACGTCCAATGTTTTTAATGAGTTCGAAGTTAAGGTTCAAGGCACATTCCTACATTTCTAGATTACAAACTAGAGAAAAAAGGTAGGATTGGAATTGGAAAGACCTATGGCGCTCCCCTTTCAGACTATTCGTAGAAGAAATTTGAATCGCTTTTATTCGAAATTCAAAATTCAAACTCTTTCGATTTCCTTTTCGACTTTTTCTTACAACCCAATCTCAAATGAAAGCGACCACTCGCGGTGAATCGACGAAGCGATACTCGACATTGTTGAAATGCAAATATTGGAATCTTATATAAAAAAACTATGCGAGAACGATGATTTCGTCTACCTAGAAAATCGGTATCGAGATCTCGCAGAGAAGAAGAGAAAAGAGGAAAGAGGAATTGTCCCTAAAATTCTTAAATAAGTCTTAATCTTTAACAGAAACGAAGATTTCTGATATAAGCAATTTGGGTATACGTCGGTACGAATTTCGAGGGCGACGCTCGACCAAATTCAGCCGCACATTACTTGACGAACGAAATCTTCGTAGTTGATGTTTCCCTGTGAGTCCTCGTGTCCGGCCAAGAGGGTCTCAACTTCCTCGTCGCTGAGTTTTTCGCCTGAAAATTGACAGAAATGAAAAAGATATCAATAAAAATATGTAATTAAATAGAAGGAAAACAAAGAGAACAAAAATATAAGTAATTCTTCGTTAATCAGTATTTGATAATTTTTTTTTGTCAATTTCTTGTTTTCTATATCAGACCAATTCCAATAAATTTTAATAAAAGTCATTATAAGAAAGAATAAGTGATCCTATTTGTTATGCGAAATAATTGGAAATGATTTTGAATCGAAGAAGTAGAATTCTATGAAATTTCGGATACTCGACCGAAAATCATTGCATATTGGGTTCGCAAAAAATGAAAAAGAAGAGAATACGACATTTAAAAAAAAGCCTTTTCACTTTTTAAAAAAGACAAATGTGGAAGAAGGATTCTCACCAAGAGTCGTTAGCAAGTGTCTCAATTCAGCCGAGGAAATGAATCCATTGCCATCCTTGTCGAAGTGACGCAAGCCTTCGATGAAATCATCGGCTGTATCCGAAGTACGGGATTTACTGATGGCTTGGTATATCGGTAAAAAGACTTCAAAACTGATTCGCTCATCGGGTTTGTGCTGATGTGTGAATTTCTTCACGTCGGACTCCGTTGGATTTTGACCCAGTGCTCTCAGTGCATCGCCGATTTGCGTCACATGGATCTTTCCATCGCCACGACTGTCGAAGAGTTGGAATGCCTCCTGGAATTCTAGAAAGTAAAAGAAAAGTTACTTCGGGAACGAAATGACTCTTTTGATTTTAAGAATGAGGCGAAACCAACTACGAATTTCATGATATTTTCAGTTTTCGACTAAAATAAATGGAATCACAATTTTCAATAACGTATTTATCTATTTAACTATATATCACAATTTGTATAACCTGGAAGTGGATGTTATACTCTAATAATATTACACTTTGGCTCTCTTATGATTATTGTGACGATGTTGTACAAATATTACAAGTTATATGCACAATCGTGCAACTATTACCAATATGTTGATATTTATAAATATATCACGTCACAGAATTTTATGGTTGTAACATTACTACCGAACTTTTCAATAATATTACATCCATATATTTGTAATATTACAATGTAATACTGAGTTAATGTTTAAAGTTTTTCATCTTTACTCTCACGATATAACGACTGTAAATGTAGAAAACTGTTACAATGTGATACAACGTAGAACTGCATCATATAACTACTATATCGCTTTTGTTATATAAATTGTGATTTCTATGCTATGTAACAACTAATTTGCGTTGGCTGAGAATGAGTCAATGAAAATCTGGAAATTATCCAGAAGGTATGTCGCAAGGAACAACTTTTATGGATATACCAGAAATTATGGAAATTCCCTTGACCTCGATTTTTTTAAAAACCAAGATACAATCCAGAAGCTATGAGTTTATCGTTGCTACCGAAAACTTATCGACCTTGAAAAAGAAAATTGCAGATTTTCAGCGGATGAAAATTGAAGAAATTGATTTTTTTCCATTGACATACACAATGTATCGATTACCTTCCATGGATGACATCATTCTGTTAGTCAGCTCTTGATAACTGTATCCGTACATTTTTTGTAACTTTGTTACTAAACGATTCTTCGAAACAATGAAAATTTCCAAAGAAAGGTAGAAATCAGGTGGAAGAAAGCCGTGGCATAACTTAACGAAACGAACGAAGGAAGTTTAATCCAAACGAGTGTTTCTCGAGTCCAATGGGAAACGATAAAATTCGATGGAGACACAAAAGACTGCCGTTGGATTGGGATGAACGAATCGAAAAGCAGAGCAACCAAAACTGAAAGTCGACTGGAAGGTAAAAGGTAATTCCAAGTCCAGTTGGTTCGCGTAAGTAAGTCGACGGTAGTGGTGGCAACTATTTACAAAATACGTATACGTGTGATATATAAAGATACATATATATGTATATATCCTTAAAAAGGGTATATATGAAATGAAATTACAGCATCGCAGGGGTATGTCAGCAGGTTTACTTTCAAATGGATGGACATAAAAGGTGATCCTCATTGAAGCGACCCTGAAACTCACAATCAGGATAGTATGGGAGTTTCATCTACAAAAGGCAGGAGCGAGTACGTGGACGCCATGGCTACTCTTGACCTGAATCAAAGCATGTATGTATGTAAGTAAATAGTGGATATTGCGTTAAAAAGAAAAAAGGTACATATGTGTGTGAATGCGTGAATCTGGTGAAAGAGAAAATAAGAGCCAAGATAGACCCGAGAGAGACACATAAATGGCACATACGTCGTATGTGTAACATTGACGAGTTACCCACCCCACTTTTCGAAAATGGTGAAAAAAGTAAGGCATGATTATTACTCACCGGCCAACTGATCCTCGGAGTAAGATGCCTGTAAACAGTCAGTTTTCCTCGGATTAGTATGGAACGGTACCTTTTTGGCCGCCCGAGCGGGTCTAGCGGGTAAACAAAAGGTACGCGACGCATATTTACCATTTTCCCGTAGTTGCTCCTTCCCAGTTGCCAGCAGCGGATTGATCCCTGTGTAAAGTCGCCCAACTACCAACTGCCACCAACTATCACACGTATGACAGAAACGCAGGAACGTAAGTACAGGCGTGGCGACTGCCCGCTGACTCAGAACTTTAGAACTCACGAGTCACACAACTCGGAACTCGCTACTATAGGGTCTCTCGGTGAGCCAGTCGGTCCCTGCTGCCTGCCTGCCTGCCTGCCAACGGCGCGGTTGCGTTCGTGAATTCATCCAGCCAGTTCGCGATAACTCCTCTTTCTCTCTTGCACGCATCAAGAAAGCCATGGGAGGAGTGGCGTTACGTCTTGGAAAGGTTACTTTTTTAGTTGGGCTAAACGAAAAACTTGTGACTATATTTGAGTAATAAAAACGTTTATTGATTTGCAAATCTAAAAGAAAATACCTCCGGAATTTAAAAGTAGGTATACTCGTCTCGAGCTGCTGCTAAAGAAAACTGAACGAAAAGAAAAGAAAAGAAAAGTCTTCCTTCTGGGACGAAAATTTTTTGCTTCCAATAGAGGGAGGTGTAAACACTTGCACGTGCAGTTCAGTTCTTACAAAGGGTTTCTTTAACCCTTTCACTCCTGTCGGGATATATTTATCCCAAAGCAATGTTCAAAAAATCCTAATTTTTATAAATTCCATTGAAATAGAATTAATCCCATACAATTTTTTCGAAAAGTTTCAAAAATACAATTTTTTAGAATATATATTTTGTTTTATTACATCTACTGGAGTACATTCCAGTAATTTGTTTTTCTAAAATAAAAATCTTTAAAATCAGGAGTGAAAGGGTTAACGCTTTGCCGTCCGCACGTCTGATCGGAATTCTTTCGACTGGCGCCGGTATAAATCTTTATGGACGACCCCAACGTGGTGCCACCGGCGCTGGCCCGACAGTTTTCGCATGGCACCAACGTGGTATCACCGGATGGCATAGCGTTAATATACATATGTATCTAATTAAGCATAGGCCCGATGTTACATAGTTCACATATAATTGTGTC
This sequence comes from Gasteruption jaculator, assembly GCA_949825005.1. NCBI lineage: Eukaryota > Metazoa > Arthropoda > Insecta > Hymenoptera > Gasteruptiidae > Gasteruption > Gasteruption jaculator. The sequence continues at coordinate 4,982,699 of OX463764.1, read as the reverse complement.
GACTGGGATAAGTACTGTATAAAAAGAAACCTGCACATTTTATTCAAGTGATATGTCTCGTTTTTATTATAGTATCTTCGTTACATATACAATTAATTTAATTACACGTCTACTTTTCAATATCTATAATTACCCATGAAATCATACGACACCACCAACGTGTGTGTGTGTGTGTGTCAATAGCCTACTTTGACGACATTTTTTTGGTTGTATTGTATTGTTTGACGACTGTTGCCAAAGCTTTATGGACTGGCTGTATACTTTAACACGTTCACGCCGGCGTGACCCACCGGTGGGTCACGCCGGCACCACGACGACGACGACGTCACCAAACCATTTAAAATACATGTGAAAAAGGTCGTTTGACCGCTCCATGGTAGGTTTAGTGTTAAAAGTTCATTCTATCGTGGTTACATAAAATACTTTCCAGGTGTTTGGCCAATATTTAAAATTGAATTAACCTTGAAATGACCCTCAAATTCGACCCCAAGGTCAACGGGAAGGTCAGCATCTAATTTCCCTCTCAAAACCATACAACTTTTGCCAGAACATTTTTCATCGAACACGCTTGCTTTCAAAGATAGGCTGCCAAGTATGGCATAGTACCGTAGGGTACAGTATGTACCCTACGCCTGGTAACGCTGTGAGCCAAACACTGGAAAACCCCTGTATATGGTCACGAAGGAATGAACCTTATAACGTCCTCAAAGTAACTATTAGACCCGCGCGCGCGTGTGTGTGTTTGTATGCATGTATTTATGTATGTGTGTATGTATGTAGGTATATTGACTCTAAATCAGTTTGTCACATGATAGACTTCGTATTATTCGTAGACGTAAACCGCGTTTTTAGCTTTACCTTTCACCTTCTCTTGTTTATAAATTTCAAAGTGTATTTTACAGTAGAAACAAAACGAGGTGCTTCCTTAAAGGGTAGGACCACTGTAAATTTCTCAAAAAATCGATATTTTTTCAATATATACGAAAGGCGTAAATTCACGCCCTCTGCATTTTTTGCTGTAACACTTTCTACTGTTTTACCAATTGATTCAACATGGAATTTATCACTCTATGTAACATAACATAACAACCAAGTATCGATAATTGTTGGGACTATTTCCAAATATTATTGCAATTATTATTTGCTGTTATAAAATGGATATTTTAATTCATTTGCAATTAATATTTTCTTTTCACCCTAAAATTAGTATTAAATTTCCGGGTTCTCTTTTGGTCACTAGTCGGTAGACGATCGGTCGCAGCGATAACGCGCTATCCGTATTAACGGAGTCCTCCTAGAGCGCGCTGCGGTCGAAGGGTTAAAGACGTGTTTACTTTTTGCCTCTTTTACTCCAAGGAGGATTTGAAAAGAAAATTGATAAATCACATCATTGGTAAAAGTACCTATGTTCTTCGTGTGCTTAAATTCTAATAAAGTCCAACGTTCTTTTTCGCCATTTTCAATTTTTGAATGGAAATAGAATGAACTTCGTTCGATGGAGTCTCGCTTCTGCGCAATCCAATATAATTGCCATGTGCAAACCAACGTTTTGCACAGTTTTCGAAAATATAAAATTCACTCTTGAAATTGCACGTTTAGAGCCACGGTGGCATACATGTGTATATGTAACAGTAACAACAATATCGTAAACCTTATACGTACATACAATAAATAACAAACATCATGTTCTCGTTAATGATGAATCGTTGGCATGTCGATCAACCGGAGTTCAAATTTGCAAAATTTTCGAGATCGTTCAAAAAAAAAGGTCTGCCATCTTTGACTGTACATATTGCATTCGGACTCCTCTTATGCCCCTGGGAATCCATTTTTTGTTATTGTTATTTGCCGAAGTTGTAAAATCTACGTAGAAGTTTGGAGCGAACGAACGTGGGTCAATTCTCGCCGAGAAAATTGGTACGTATCGAAAGTGACGAAATTATTTATTTTTTTTTTCCCAGAACCATCGAGGGCACCTTGGATGCCGGATATATCCGGCGTTCGTCTCCAACGGACCATCAAGTGGATGTCGGATATATCCGGCGTTCGGCTCCGGTGAACATAAAGCGGATGACGGATACATACGTCGTCAGGAACGAAAGGGTTAATATCCAATTTGTTAAAAACTGTCTTTCGAAAATTGTAAGCTCCCCAAAGTTCATTCTGGTCAGTTGTGTAGTTTAAAAATTGCAATACAAAACAAGTATTCTAGACAATTTTGAAAAATCCGTTGAATGACGTTTGTATGTCAACAAAAACTACAGCGTATTGAAATTTGGACAAAATCGATGGTGTTACTTGAAAACTTAAATTTCGTTAGAAAAGTTAAACCCGAGGCAATTTGAATATGAGACAGTCCTGGGCCTGCAAGAGCCGATCGCCAGCTTGTCGACGAGCGGGACGCACAGAGGCGGAAGGGGAACGAAGGAGGTGGAGCGTTCGAAAATCGGCTGAAGTATACAAGTAAATTCGAGCACTCACTGATATAGAAAATTCACAATTGTTTGTTATTCTATGTCCCCTTAATTTCATTCGAAGTAGGTATAGTATATAGATAGTTATCCAAATTGTTTCCTCGCTTCGGTTCTCTCGATGTATACGTATGTATGTGTATATACCTACATATATATACATTATATCTACCAATGAGAGAGAGAGAGAGAGATTGTCAATACGCTTTTTTTTACTTAACTTAACGTCCAAGGTCGTATCGTTTGCTTTGTTTTCTCCCACCGGTTCTAATCTGGATACATACATAAGTACGTACTACACAAGACATACATAAGTTTAGAAATACGTCCAATCCAACCTTCGCCTTCGCTACATGTATGCACGTATGTACATGTAAATAAAATACACGCAGGAAGGATAATTATGAAATCAGTGCATCTCTTAACGACAACGTTACCCATATAATACATGTGAATGAAGTTTGGTCCACTTTCAGCATTTTAGACTTTACAATTAGGTATTTTACTCGTATATAAATAGTAAAAAATAAAAACGATTGAAAAGAATTCCCGGGTGAAAAACGATATTTCGTTTTGTGTCAAATTTCAATACACTCGAGCTTTAAATATTTTGCCTTCAAATCTCTTGACATTTTCGCTTCGAGTCCTTTGACATAGGCAACGCCCACTTCCAGTCGACATTTTCCGCGCGAAATTCAAATGTGACATACGTCTAAATGATCCTAGATTATATCGATAATATTTATGACGTCATTTACTGCCATTACGAATTTTGACAGGTTAGCTGTTTATATTATGCTTGAAAACAAATCAAGTAAAAACTGTATCTTACAGGATGTATTTACTCTTACACTATTGCTGACATTCATTTCGCCCATATTTTGCTAATTAAAGTTTAATACGGTAAAATAAAATGAAATACGGAATAGACGTAACTACGAGCATAACGGCGAGTGTCCAGCACGCGTGCGCTAGAGGCCCGGCAACCAATGACAGCGACCCGTGGGCGTGCTTTATTCCGTAAAAAGGTTTGAAGCTTCCGGACCCGTCTTGTCAAAAGATTCGAGTTTCGAGTGTACTGTATTTTTTCAAATTTGTTTTTTACCCTCGTTCCTTTTTGTCAGAATTTCTCTATTTACGAAACATTTTTCCCACCGGGACATTCTTTGCGTACAATAAATACAAAATTCACTCGTGTCGGTGCGGATTATTGTTATTGTTATTGTTGGAATTTCGATGAGGTCTTCCCCCTCTCCTTACAACCACGTGTCAGAGCAAAAACAAAATGCAGACAGAAAAAGAGAGATATTCGTATGTAAATACCTACCCGTACCTTTTTTTCCTTCTTCCTCTAAGAAGAACCGTTACTCATGTCGTCAGACAGTGCGAAAAGAACTCTGTGCAATCAATTCAATCGTTTTCGTAATTAGATGGCGCCACGCGACGCTCGACGCGAGGTTCTTTGGATCGAAGACCCAGGACTCGCTACTCCACACCCGTTTCGGTAGGCCTGTCACCGTGTATCAGCATACAGATGGCATTCCTCAGGTCTCTATTGGGTATTATCGAGGTGTTACTGAGCGCCTCGTTGGTCATGGGACTGGTGTACTTTCCACACAGGAACCATTCGTTTATCGCCGCTCGTTCGTAGGTAAAACCATCTGCAACAAGAATACTCTTTTGTTCCTGTATCGGAAATATCGTGCGCGCATGCGTGCATGCATATATACCGTAACGTTGTAAATCGTAAAGAAACGCGGGATGGTAAGTCTTGGGCAGCGTTGCCATGCGTAGGGTAAGTCTGAGAATCGCATCCAAAAGATACAAACCGATTTCTTGGAAATAGAGAGCTTTTGTAAAACTTAAACTTTAAATGGAATAACCTCCGTGATAGTGACTAATAAAATATAATATTAAGTTACCAGAGACTATATCCAGCGGTTATATCCAGGGCACAGGCATACATATGCATATGTATGTATGTGTATAATTATTTGTATACTCACAATCGAATATGTCGCTAATTAAGGGAAAAAGGTCACAAATGATCGGATATGACTGATATTTGAGTCACATCCAACACCTATCGGGTCACATTCCAATTATGTCATATATATACCCAGGAACACGGGTACCCACAACCCCAAATGCAATTATGCATTTCGACTCACCGGAACATACAACTGGCTCTCGCATGATTTCATGTGTAATCGGACAAAGAAACTCGTGCGGAATCTCGGTGTCTTCGGATAAATCCATGGCATTGCAGTCTTCCCGTTTCAACCAATATAATTGCCTCTTTAGTGCTTCGGCAGTCTGGAAGAAAGGTCAATAATAGTGGAAAATTGTTGACCCGGTAGTTTCTATTTCTATTTCTATTTCTACTCTGATCGTTAACTCTTTGCATGTACCTACACATAGTATATATATTTAACCCTTTAACGTGTTATCACATTGAACGACATTATAATTCACCCAATTATTATAATTTCGTTATTTTCAATATTTTTCAGGGAACAAATACTTTGATATTGTACGAGTACACATGTGCATATTTACTTCTTCGTCATTGATTCGAAGCTTCTCGACGACTTCTTCTTCCGGCGCTGTCAATAAATTTCGACCGGTCAGCGATATACGTTGAACTCGCTTCGCTAACATATCCAATCCAATCTCACCGAGCCATTTTAGTGTGTCGTCGACTTTCCAATCTGCAACCTGAAGATTAACGCGCGTATCAATCAATGCGATCAATGCAATCAATCGATTAAACTCTTATGGAGACCTTATGTATTATACGTATACTTGTGCAATTCATCACAACGGTGAAAGTTACCTTTCTTCTGTTGTGTCTCAGTCGGTCGATCAAAATACTTTGAGAAACCAATTGTTGGGGTAGTTTCCAAATTAAAACAGTCTTGTCCAAGGCACCTAATTTGAAAGGGAAAACAATGTCCTTTAAATCCAGAGTCGCGTGACGCGTAGGCAATCAACAAATTAAATTTAGTTCGTATGTAGTTAACTTTAAGGATGTTCTTGCGTTTGCAAAAATCAAAGATTAAATTCTGAAAAAATTTTGACTAATAAATCTAAAATAATAGACTTTAAATTATTTTTTTGAAAATTTTTCACCGTTTAGTTTGTGAGTAATCGACTTTCGAAAAATAACAATTTTACATGTTAAGTATAGGGAAAATAGAAGTCCACATGTTCTACTCAAGAATTCTAATTTGCTAAAAAAGATTTTTCAACCAAACAAATTTTAAAAATTGCATTATATTATTCTGCACTTAGCAAAACAAAAATGAAAATAATTGACCGTTTAGTTAATTGTTTATTAAGATTTGAACGTGATAAAAACGATGAAGTAATAAACAGGCGTAAGCAGCGTGGCAACATCGTATCGATAAGAGCGACATCTAGCGGTATAAATTCAAACTTTTTCACAGGGAAGTTTGAAATTTGCGTACTTGCATAAAGTACGACAGACAAGATTTGCACCACAACTCTTTGGCGATTTGGCTGATATTCACTATTCTTCGTCCTTCCACTACACATTCATTTTCCAAAAGACATTTTTTTCTTCTTTTAACAGCAACACTCACGTTATTTCGCCATTCAGTTTTCTTTTTTCTCGTTTCGAAACGACCTTTGTGACGATGTTGATCCATCTTTGCAGGTTATGTACGAATACGAAAAATATAGGTAACAGCCTTGCCAAGTGGTAAGAAATAAAAGTTTTATGGATAACGTTGCCAAATGTAAAGCGATTGAAATAATAGAAACAAATAATTTATATAAAGATAATTTAGAGGACTGTATCACGGTGCTCTTCTCAAATGTATTTTTAATGACTAAAAACATGTGTTGCATTGTATTTACGATTGAACGTTAAAATGTTTTCGGTTATAAGATTTACTTTTAGAAGATGGTACTTCAGTCAAATCAGTGATTGTAGCTTATTTTATTTTACCTATATTGCATATATTAATCGTAAAATTAATTGTTATTGATAAATTACGTTGTTTAATTGTATTATCTTATAGATATGCTCCTTAATTTTTTTTAATTTCCTATAAAAGAGAACCATTGTACGGATATTCATTTGACTAGATTGTCCCGCAAGAACATCCTTAATTGCTCGGTTGCCGTATACGTGTCATGCGACTCTAAAAAATCAAACACTATCGACTATGACATCTTTCAAAGACGATGTAATCCTTCAGATTGTTTTTCAAAGATAAGACATTGAAAATGTCAACCGAAAGTGGGCGTTGCCTATGTCAAAGGACTCGAAGCGAAAGTGTCAAGATAGATTTGAGGCATCGAAAGGTTTGAAGGCAAAAGATTTAAATAGCTCGAGTGTATTTCTATTTTCTTCTTTCTTTTGATTCGATTTCACAAGAACGTATGACGCAAGTCATAAAAAGCTGGATGTGTGTCATAACAATTTTATGAATTTGCTGAAATACCTGTTACAAATAGGGATGTATCTTCGGAAAAGGCACAGCCAGTTACAAGGCTCTCGTGATTTTCGAGCACGTGAAGACATATCCCGGAACACTGAAAACAAAGTACAAATTATGAATGCACGAATTTGGGAATGTCATTCTTCCAAATCGAGGGGAGTACATGTTACGTCTTGAGCTCGAACAGATGGCACGAAAGGCATAAACAGCGTGAAACGCAAACAGAACCATTTGTTTAAACTAAATAACTTACTTTTCTTTAGACTAATCTTGTCACGCGCATCGAATTGAATTGTAAATCTAAAGGAAATAACTTTCTAATACATTTGTTGTACAGGTGTGACGGTAAAGCTTCTCATGTAACGGGTGGTGTGGTTTATGTAACTAACAGTTAACAAATAGATTTTAGAAAAAGAATGCACTTAAAGAAACAGTATAAAAAAAAAGTGGACATGACTGGAAACAATAAAGTTACGAATGTCCGATCTGTTTTGGCTCAAGTTCACCGTTCCTGCCATAAACCCATATAAGGGGGGCCTCAAGACCCTTAAACCAGACTTCCTTGACTATTCATCCCTCCTACGAATCCTTGTTTTAAAAAGTCACCCCTAAGTTAAGGATAGACCGACTAGAGCGAATTTCAGCACTTCAGTTTCAGACTCGACACTCGAAAGAGCAATCGTCCAAAAGAACAAATATAGATTTGTAGTGCCAATCTGCCGTTTAGGGCCATAATTATAAAATAAATTAAATAACCTTTAATTGTGTGAGTCTATGTTAAAGTGCATATAAGTGCTTAATCAAACATTAGAACCCAATAAATTCGAATCTTCTCGGTAAACTGACTATAAAAATACTAGCGCTTCCGGGACGTAACATGCAATTGGGTTGAACGTTTGACCATTCAAATTGAAACCATTTTGTTTGAAAAATGAAATTGTTAACAAATACAACAATAGCAACAATAACAACAACAAAAGTGATACATAATAAAAATTATAATAAAGAAGAAGAACAAGAAGCAAAGAATTACCACACTCCAAATTCGAGCGGTCCTATCGGTAGCTACGCTTCCCACGATTTCCCCGTGTACCGGCGCGAATTTAACGCTCATAACGTTTCCTCCGTGTCCGGCTAAGGATCTCTTTTCTTGAAAGACAGTCCCGTTGTCGCTCGTTCCCATGCCCGTGTCATCATCGCCATCGCTCGAGATGTTGATCTGCCAGAATTTCACCAGAGAATCGTTTCCACAGGTTGCCATGAGATACATGTCCTTGAATTCCGCGAGACTGTTGTTTCTCGTTCCTGTACAGGAATATCATTGCTGCATTGATTTCAACGTTAGGGTTTTGCTAAGGATTCTGCCGGGGTCTTTCTCTATTTTGCCATTTTGCCATTAATGACGAATAATGCCATCGACTGACCGGACATCGTCAACGGACTGGTGCTGGGACTGAAGTCACAGCCTTGGACGCCCAAATCGTGACCGTTTTCGCAAGTTAAAACTGCCGAGGCTGCATCGCCCTTCTCGGCCAGGATGTCGAAAAGCCTCCAGGCTCCTTCGCTGCAGGCAGTCGCCAAATACCGGGAGTCCGGCGTGAAGGCCACGGCCGTGATGGCATCCGCGTGACCGTCGAAGACTCTGCAAGTATGCCTTGATGATTCGCAAGGTGGAAGACGAACGAATCGGTGAAATTTGCCAAGATACGGCGCGGAATCGATGACCGACGTCTGACCATCGATTCCGCGCCGTTAATAGGTCGTCGCCGATAGATAAAAATAGCGAATGGCAATCCATTGTTCCACGTTCCTTCTATGTATCGTGTGTATGAATACACAGGATACATGGAAGCTACCAGAGTTAGTACCACAACTCACTGTATTTCCTCCATGGATTCGACGTCCCAGAGAGTGGTTTTCTCGTCGTCGCCGGCCGTTGCGATTTTCTTGCCGTCAGGAGACCACCGGCAAACGCGAATCCCGCAGCCGGAGTTGACGAAAGAGGCTCTCGCTTGTCCTCCATTCTGCAAGGTATACCTCTTGAGTACATATGTTACCCCAAGAAACCTACTTATTGCTACGGCCAATTGACTTCGGTTTGGAGGCGCGCATTTCTTTCTTTCTTTTCGACCGTCAAATGTCAACGAAGAGGTCGACAAAGACAGACGCGCGGAAGGAAAGGAAAAAAGGAAGCCCTTTTTGCCTCAAGGATATTTTCGGCTCTTTCGGTTACGCCGGGCGTAACAATATTTTTTCTGGTATTCCATATTTTCTGACAATCGGTGTCGATGCAATTCCCGGTAACATTTACCCACCTCGGTGTCCCAAATGATCGTAGTTCCGTCCAACGAACACGAAGCCAACATCGTACCGCAGGGACTGAATTCCACGTAATTCACGCTGTATTTGTGACCGTCGAGAGGATTGAAGGGTTTTTCACAAAACCGGACTTCTTCCGCTCCGTCCTCGTCCTCTTGGCTCGTACCGGCTTCCCAGATTCGTACCAGTTTATCCCTGCGAATCGCATTACGCGCAATTGCCAAGTGTTTCCCTGGTAAGGGTTAACTTTGGTGATCCGACAGGAACAAAATTGCCACGCTTTCAGCGTGGCAAGGCCGTTGTCGAAAAATGAGTCAAATTAGAGTGAATTGAAACAATTTTGAATCAGGAATCACGTATCGAAGCAGGTAAGTTTGTTTTTAGCCGCACATTTTTCCAAATCACTACATACTACGCATACACATAGCATGTACATGTATACCATATGTATTTTTGGAAAGCGCTGTCGATTGGAAGCTGATAAGGGGAAATGATACGTGCATACGATACATAAATATGTAATAATATCGGTTGAAATAAAAGAATGAGGGAAAATATACGAAAAAAAGCCCCAATGTTGACTTGATTACTACCGTCAAGGAGGAACTAGTGTGAGAAAAAAACGTCGGAGAATCAAGTGTAGACGGACAGATAACGAGGCACGTACCCCGATCCAGATGCGATGAGGCGATTGGAAAAAAGGTCCACTCCGTTCACGGCACCACCATGGTCATCCAACCTTTGGAGCAACTTCACATCGTTTCCGCAGGATTCCGCGTGTTTCACCACTTCTTGTTCTTGCACGGTGTTGTCCTGTGACAGTCGTCAATGTCACCATTGAATTTCCCAATTGGAATTTGCGTATCAACGACATAGGTACCTATCTACGCGCGTGTGGTCTCTCCGGAAAGTACCCGACCTTGTACCATAACAACAGGAAAAAGAGCTAAATCCGATCAATGGCCCGTTCAAAGTAATCCCTTTCGGAGGCTATAACCCTCTACCAGTGATCTCTCCATTTTCGGAAACACTCCTTGCATTCAGCTTCTGGAATAGCTAACACCTGGTTCAAAGCGTTCCTTTTTGTTTCGAATCTTCCTTTAACGCGTTAACCGCCGTTTTAGTCACCGGTGACTGACGCTAAATTTTCCGTTCTGGCCGTAACGATCATGACGAATGCTAAAGTGTATACCACTGCGACCCACGCGGCGTAAATAGCTAGTCGTGTAAATTTGACGTAGCAATAATCGCATTTCTGCGCGAAAGGCCATCATTTCTTCCGAATTTTCAGCCTCGTCATTTTTATCGAAAATTTTGACGGATTTTGATAAAACTTGGTATCTTATTGGTTTTGGGTCTGCTCTTTTCAAATCCGTCATTGGTTTTTGGATTAATCAAATCAGTTTTTTTTTAGACCCTTTTATCCTAAAAAACGATGAAATTACAAGATCATTTGGTTACAATCTAATGTTTCTTATATGGAGTCACTGTTCGATCGAACATGGGGAGGTACGTTGTCGCGACGCAGCACCCAGTCGCCACTTTTCAGACGTTTCCTTGCTAATGAGCCACGTAACCGCTTCGAAACTTCTTTGTAATATTCTTTATTCACCCTCCGACCTTGAGAGCGCATTCGCGGTGTATAACTCCTTTCTGGTCGAATAAAAACCGCAAGCGGGCAAGGTCGGGAACTTTCCGGACAGACCACGCACTAGGTACGTTCATACGAACGATGTCAAATTCGATACGACGCGCAACTTCGCAAAAATCAACGTTTTACGAAATATTACCACCTCTGCATCCTCGGCTTGTTGATACGGCGGGGCATAATGTCGAACCAGTTCGGAATCCACGCTTAGGTTCCCATTCAAGTCCCAAACGATAACGGATTTGTCGTTGGATCCTGAATGTCGTTTGAATTCAAAGTTGAAAGGACAAAGGACAATTGTAGCAAATTGTGTATAGCAACAAGAAAATGTGCGATTCAAAAAAGGCATCACGAGTGGATTTGCAATAGGAGGGAGCGGACCAACCTGTGGCTAATAAATTTCCATCCCTCGAAAAGGCACAGCAGGCAACGTATCGATTGTGACCCGAAAGCACCGAAGATATTCTCCCGGTACTCTGAAAAAGACATTTTTTTCTTTTTTCTTTGAACAATTTTTCCACCGGCAAGGATTTTCAAAATATTGTGGAAATATTGTAGTTACCAACATTTCAAGGTATAAAACATTATTTATATTTTTTAACCTTTTTTTTTACTGTATTTTGAGGAACGGTGTTGTTCCGTGAAAGGATTATCCAAAACAGTGCTTGGAATTACTTATACGCTTCAGCCGATTTTCGAACACTCCTCCTCCTTGGTTCCCCTTCCGTCTTCGTGCGTCCCGCTGTTCTTCAAGCTAGCGATAGGTTCTTGCAGGTTAGGGTTACTGTCTCGTTATTCAAATTGCGCGTCGGGTTCAATTTTTCTAATGAAAATAATTTTACGTTTTCAAGTAACAGCTTGGATTTCGTCGAAATTTGAATACGTTGTGGGCTTTAGCCAAAGAAGGAGACGGAGCGTTCGAAAATCCTGCATGTAGGACACCTTCTGAGTCGAATGAGCCTAGTCTCGAGTTTCTGCGACCACGGGAAGTCGGAAATTTTGGATAAGGCCCAATTTTTTTGGGACGGTCCGGCTTGACAATACCATTTCTAGAAACTTCCACTCATTCTGAATACAGCCCATGTCATTCGGGGCGAAAAAATGTTGGACTTATTCTTGGTGTTTTTGCGATCAAAGTTTTTTTTTCGTGACACTTGTCAATTTTTGAAATCTCAAAATTGTCCGATCGGGTTTTGCTAGGGTTTTGCTAGGGCTTTGCTTGGGCCGACTTGACAATACCATTTCTAGAAACTTCCACTCATTCTGAATACAGCCCATGTCATTCGGGGCGAAAAATTTTTGGACTTATTCTTGGTGTTTTTGCGATTAAAGTTTTTTTTTCGTGACACTTGTCAATTTTTGAAATCTCAAAATTGTCCGATCGGGTTTTGCTAGGGCTTTGCTTGGGCCGGCTTGACAATACCATTTCTAGAAACTTCCACTCATTCTGAATACAGCCCATGTCATTCGGGGCGAACAAATTTTGGACTTATTCTTGGTGTTTTTGCGATCAAAGTTTTTTTTTCGTGACACTTGTCAATTTTTGGAATCTCTAAATTGTCCGATCGGGTTTTGCTAGGGCTTTGGTTGGGCCGGCTTGACAATACCATTTCTAGAAATTTCCACTCATTCTGAATACAGCCCATGTCATTCGGGGCGAAAAAATTTTGGACTTATTCTTGGTGTTTTTGCGATCAAAGTTTTTTTTTCGTGACACTTGTCAATTTTTGGAATCTCTAAATTGTCCGATCGGGTTTTGCTAGGGCTTTGGTTGGGCCGGCTTGACAATACCATTTCTAGAAACTTCCACTCATTTTGAATACAGCCCATGTCATTCGGGGCGAAAAAATTTTGGACTTATTCTTGGTGTTTTTGCGATCAAAGTTTTTTTTTCGTGACACTTGTCAATTTTTGAAATCTCACAATAGTCCGATCGGGTTTTGCTAGGGCTTTGCTTGGGCCGGCTTGACAATACCATTTCTAGAAACTTCCACTCATTCTGAATACAGCCCATGTCATTCAGGGCGAAAAAATTTTGGACTTATTCTTGGTGTTTTTGCGATCAAAGTTTTTTTTCGTGACACTTGTCAATTTTTGAAATCTCAAAATTGTCCGATCGGGTTTTGCTAGGGTTTTGCTGGGGTTTTGCTAGGGTTTTGTGTAGGTTGAAGTGTACAAGTAATTCCTGTTCTAAAAAATGTAGGTGCAGTGAAAAAACTGTGTAATAAAGACGAAACCTTATTGTTTCCTGAAGTTGCGGGTGCAAAATGTTTTGTAACTACATGCGATTACCCAGGAATTTGTACCTAACGTACAAGTTGAAGGTAAATATACAGAAATCCATATTCGTAAAATGTAAAACTTGAAGGAAAGTGGCAGTTTGAAAGACTCGTAAATATTTGAACCGAAAGAGAAATTACCGTCTCCCAAATAACCGCAGTTTTGTCCAAGCCAGTGCTGGCGGTGTAAAGACCATTTGAAGAAAATCGAACGCACGTTACAGCACTGCTATGCTTTTCCATGACTCTGCTCAAGCTTATCGATACCGAGACCGGCTGAATTTCACATTTTTCTTGTATCACCCTGATTTGCCATAACTTCACGTCGTGGTCGTTTCCGCAAGTCACCAGTTGGTAGTCCTTCGCAAACGGTTCGGTTCCTGAACGAGATAAAATGGTCAATTATCCTTCAAGGGAAAGGACATTTTCTTGAGGGTGACCCATTGGAAAATCAAATAAAGGGCACAGCGGAGCAAGTATGACGAAATATTTGATAAGGCCCAATTTTTTTTGGGACGGTCCGGCTTGACAATACCATTTCTAGAAACTTCCACTCATTCTGAATACAGACCATGTCATTCGGGGCGAAAAAATTTTGGACTTATTCTTGGTGTTTTTGCGATCAAAGTTTTTTTTTCGTGACACTTGTCAATTTTTGAAATCTCAAAACTGTCCGATCGGGTTTTGACCCAAAAAAACCTGAAATTATTGTCAGGAATTACTGACAATTGCTGTGCCGCGCAGAATTAAACAATTCATTTTTGTGGGAGTTACGGAGGGGAAAAGTCAAATCAAGAAATGCTTTTTTTTCTCGAAAACCACGGAACCGATTCCGCAGAAAAAAATATATGTTTTGTGGACCGACGAGACTATTTAAAAAAATTAATAATATTCAAAGATTTTCGTAAATGGAAGTAGGAAAAAAAATTTCAACAAAATTAAAGATTTTACTCAAAAAAAGAAAAAACATTTCCACTGGATTTATTTGCGAAAAAAAAATATATATATATCGGGAGAGGGGAGGAGAGGACTGAAGAGAATTATCACTCGATAACCGATGCATACCCTTGCACTTTTTTTCTATCTACAATATTTTACATCATCAGAGCCAACGAACCTGTGATTTCTTGATACGAAGAGAAATCGCAACAGACGACCCCCAAATCATGAGCGTCATCGACCGACGCGAACACGGTCATCGCCTCGTTATTCGAAATGCATGAATCCGTTAATTCGGCAGTGGAGAATAACTGAAGAACGCCGAAAGTGCAGCTCGTCACCAGCCAATTCGAGTCCGGCGAGAAGCAAACGCTTTGGATCGCCCCTTCGTGTTTCTGGAAACACCTGTCGAATCGCAATTGCACGAGACACGAGTTTTACCTGGATATTGCGTTATTATACACAGCTACTGTGAAACCGAACTCTGTCAATTTCGTACTTTCCAAGAAGTAACGCGTGCGTTTTCGAAAAATACGCGTTAACCATCGCGATACTTTGAGTTTGCGATAGTTTTTTGCGATAGAATCGATATGCTTTCGATCGATCGAAGCGAGCTAACGCGCAATGCAATTTTTCTTCATTTCACTCGGTCGTGCGTAAACCTACGTATACGTGGACATGTAATTACCGTATCCTATAATTACCTGATTACATTGCGTCTAACCAAATCCCATAAACATACTTGTCCATTGTCACCTGCCGTCACGAGAAGCGTGGAATCCGGTGAAAATCTGCAGACTCTTACCGCCTCGCCTCCGACTTGGACCATCGTGTGAATTTTGCTCCCGGTCTGTCGGCAAGGAGAAAAAGACATTTTTGTGAAATTATCTCTTATTTCGGGTGTAATACCCAGCCGACACATTTAATCTTCGTTATATAGCATCGATATCACAATTTATGCAACAAAAATGATATAACATTTGGATCACGTTCTGAGCCGTCCCATACTGGTTTTAAAAACAGTTTTTGCCACTGTATCGTCTCTCCGAGAGAGAAAGAGAGAGAGTTCCTCTTTTGCCTTTGGTTTATTTATTCATTTTGGTTCTATCAAAGAACGATTTTCTTTTCTTTTTGACACTGTGCCGTCCGGTGGCACCACGTTGGCGCCATGCGAGGACTATCGGGCAAGCGCCGGTGGCACCACGTTCGTGTCCTACACAAAGCTTTATACCGGCGCCAAACGGAAGGATCCCCATCAGACGTGCGGAGGGCAAAGTGTCAATTATTGAGTTCTTCTAGGCGTAATCGTGTTTCGATGTGTGTGCACGTATGATCGAAGGAGGTCGTGCTGGTGGTAATGGT
This sequence comes from Gasteruption jaculator, assembly GCA_949825005.1. Lineage (NCBI taxonomy): Eukaryota > Metazoa > Arthropoda > Insecta > Hymenoptera > Gasteruptiidae > Gasteruption > Gasteruption jaculator. The sequence goes on along the minus strand of OX463764.1, from coordinate 4,967,212 downwards.
ACAATACTTACCCGCAAATTCCATAGCTGGGTGGTGCCGTCGATACTCGAAGACGCCAACATCGTGGACTGAGGGCTGACTTTGACACAAGTTACCCCATACTTGTGTCCCATCAGGGGCGAAAACGACACTTCCGAGTATCCCGTGCCCTGTTTCCACTCCCATACTCGCACCTTTTTGTCTCTAGAAGGTATAACGTTTATTGTGTGTGGGTCAAAGTGGCCATACCTATACCTACCTAACAATAAGTGTACGCGTGTGTCAATGATAGGCCGCATACATGCATCTTATGTTAGCCTTATTCTCTTCACCTATACATACGTATTTATCTCATACATATATTAACGTACATATGTCTTATCGTGCATAATTGGTATGAATAACGCAAACCCTGTGTAAACGATCGCTACTTATAGAATTACCAAGCGCTAAACCGGTGCAAATACGCGTATTATGTACCAAGTGGTTGAACCACCACTTACTGTGTTCGTTTTTATCATCGTAATTATTATTCATTCAATTATTTTATTTATGAATCGTTGCCAACCCTTGTTATTGTTACTACTACTGGTGGTCGTACGTTTAACCGTTTGAGTGCCAGAGGTTTTTTTTTCGTTTCCAAATCAAAAATTGCCAAACGGTGCAGTAGCGCACTTTTCTTTCCGCGTTTCAAAAATGTAGCAGAAGAAGCGCGATTGCGCCGCTTGCCACTCAAACGGTTAAGACATTGAAGAGTAACGATCGAATAATTATAAATCTCAAATATATGTTGCTATTTAACGCGTTAACCCTTTCAGGGGCGGTGGGAAGTATACTTCCCACCTAGATTTTTTTGGTTTTTTCGTTATAACTCCGGTTATATTCATGATATAAACGCAAAATAAATTTTATTATATTCATGAATGATGTATTTACATATTAGAATATTATTTTTGCAACAATTATGTATTTTGCGATTGTTATGAAATAAAGAATGGCGAAATTTTCTCGTTTTTCACAATAAATTCGTCCATGAGGTCCCTAGAGCGTAAATCAACTTTAAAATTATGCTATTACATTCTCAGTATAATAATGAAAGCTACCCTTATTAAAAATTTAAAAAAAAATTATTGTTATTATTTTTTATTTACCAAAATATAGTGCAAAAAGGTCGATTTCATCCAAAAAATTCTTTTTTCTTTAGCTTTTATTTCATTATTTATTTATAATTATATTTGTAATAATAGTATAAGAAAAATGTTATTGAAAAATTTTTAATTTTCTTTGTTCGAGGTCCGCCATATTGGCGCCGCCATCTTGAATTTTTCAATTTCAACGCTAAACCTACCATGGAGCGGTCAAATGACCTTTTTCACATGTATTTTAAATGGCTTGGTGACGTCACGGTAGGTTTAGCGTTAACTTCAGATTCGTAATCAGCGACCCCGAAAACATAAGGATACCATAAGACCAGTTGCATAAAATTTCCAGTTTTAATGTGCCCCTGAAAGGGTTAAGCGCGTTGCTAAAATTTACGTGACAACCTATTTGCGCCGCGTGACTCGCAAGTGGTAGACATTATTGTACTTGACAAAACCGGCGAGGCCCGAACGGAAATCCCTGGGGACCGGCGTGGCGTTTAACGTGTTAAATGAATTCTCTTGTTTTATTTCCAAAACCATTTCATTTTTACTACTAGTCAGAGTAGGTGCACGAGGGGCGATGTGGTGCTACGTTATGCGATTCGTAGGAGGCCTCTTACCCCGATCCAGTGACCAAGATGCAATCACCGGCGAAATCAACACTGTTTACATCGCTGGAATGACTACGGAGAGTTTGCAGAGCTTGCACGTCGGCGATCATGATACAATTATAAATAAGTCATGGGCTACGCGTACATTAATCCACATTATTTGTCATTCGAGTGGAATCGTGGCTGACTGGTTGATTGGTCGGTCGGTCGGTCGGTCGATTGGTCGATCGGTTACTCAATCAATCGATTCGATATCGAATGCGCCTCGAGTAGAGGAGAACGGGCAGAAGGGCACAGCCGAAAGGGCCCGCATCACATCGATTCTTGCTTATCGAATGTATGTGGTACAACATCCATATGCGGTGTAAATAAGCGCGTTGGCCTACGACCAAAACGATTCGGCGGCAGCCGATTTTCTTGCTTCCGATCGCTCCCGAAGAGTCACGCTGCAACGACAAATCCACTGGGATCAATCTCCTTTCCGACAGACTCAATGTCGTTAGTGTCGTTAACTCGGTCTCGATCGGTGCCGATCAAGGGTAACCGATGCCACCGGACGCATATACGCGTCCTCCCATTGGATCGCTCATGGTCCAGTGAACAAACCGACGTGCGGCGAAATGCAAGCATTCGCGTATTGGTACGGAAGGCACCTACGATGTCGTCTCAATCGACCGGGCATGGGACGACGCGTATACGCGTCCACAATGGGGTTCGTTCTTTCAGCGTGATAGTCATAGGCGGGTATGACAACGATATGCGTGTATATGTATATATCGGTGGATCGTTATCCTCCTTTAACCGCAATCTACCGCCGACTCTACCGACTTTCCATTTTCGCTCCCACACATATACGTATACTCGTGTATTTGTGAAAATTGTAATCAGCGATTGATATCGTTACGTGAATGCACTTTCTGCGATTATGGTTATTACGATTATTTTGTTTGTGTACCAAAGCTTGTCCGTCCACCCATCGAATGAAGGAAAAAAATAAATGCACATGGAATTTTCGTCGGGTACGTCGGGCCGTCAGTGCTCAAATAAGGGTCGAGGGATGAAGATGAACCGTGTCGAATGCAAGTCCAAGTGCATTCGGATGCATAGGTGGGTGGAATATGGGTACGGTAACGTTGTTGTCGGTTATACATCACGAAAGGCTCCTGACGTAGTCCAATGAAAAACCGTCGTCGAGCCAGAGAAGCCACGTTAAGTGTCTAAGTTAGAAAATTCGGCGACGACATCGACGAGTACGACGACGTCGCCGTCGTTGTCGTCGAGATATACTACTCGCTATCTACTGCCCCTGCCTGTATCCCTCGCTTTGGAATTTATTAAACGCGCGATCCCTCCCTCTGCCCGAGCGCGTTGGAGAAAGAGAGAGGGAGGGGCGAGAGAGCGAGGGGAGGGAGACGGCGAGAGGGAGGGGAGGGAGACGGCGAGCACGGCGTAGGCTTATATGTATACGTACGTAAAAGTACCTAGGTAAAAGGAACATAATGTATTATTCACAGAATGGAAAATCAATTGCGTTCTGCGTGCGACGACGTCTCCTTCAATTTCAATGTGTTTGCCAACGGTTTTTTCCAATTTTTTTCATACCCTCCTCTGTTGGTTTTCTCACGAAGTCGTGGATAAATTTAATAACCGTTTGGGTGCCACGGGTTTTCGTTGTCTCCAAATCGAAAAGTGACAAGCGGCGCGGTAGCGCTTTCTTTATTCCGTGTTTCCAAAATGCTGGTATTTTTGGACACGAGACAAAAGAGAAGCCATTTATCGAAAAGAAAGTGGTCCCAGGAGGCCCTAACCTCCTGGGCCGGTACAAGTATTTATCGCATTCGTCGCTGTACATATAATATTCATAATTTTCACAAAAATTCTATATACAAGTTGAGGGTCGCTACGGTACAATGTTTCTCAGCAGGCCCACCCGAATGGGCCAGGGACATACATGTATTATTAAAGATGGGCCTCTGTGGCCATTTAACTATATATATCAGGTCGAGTCATAAATAACTTCCGACGCAGCTATAGATATCTGGTAAGAAAACGGAAGTTACTTATGACTCGACCTAATGAGAGAATAAAAAAATAATTAATATTTACAATTTTGCAGGCAGTACGCCGATCCTCCGCAACTACTTCTCCTCATTGCCATCAACAGCTCCTAAACGTATCTAATTTGCCAGTTTTCAGTAAACATTCGATATTTGAAAATGGTTCAAAAGTTTCGTGGAATTACCCTCAGAGTGGAATTAAATATAATTGAATATGGTATTTTTTTAAAAGTTATTGAAGATGTAAAGTACTCAATGGTATCCATAGTTGAGAAGTCGTAAAAGTAAATATAAATTTCTATACCTCTATTCCTATACTTATACGACACACAACCTTATCTGCTGATACGCGTGCTTATAAAACACACAAGTGTAGTATATGTATGTAGATATGTGTGTACCTACATATTTATAAGCCCACATCAGACATTGGGGTGAACTATCGACGATCCACTCTACAGGTGGACTAATGGGTGTTGAAACATTACGCAAGACCTTGGTATTGGACGTACGTGTCACAATTATACTGGGTATGTCGCAAAAACGACGTTTTTATTGATACCATTCAAAAAGGGTAAGTTGCGGCTTACGGTACTCGATAAAGCAGAAGTGTACGTAATACATATGGACGTAATTGCGAACTGGGTTGAACTTTCAAAGCAGAACTTTTCCTGCTCTGATGAATTATTTGTGGAAAGGTTTCCAACGCTATATGAACATAATGGGGTCGCACCATCTGGCGGCGAAACATCATATTAGAATAAGGAAAAAAGTTCACGGAAATTGTTGATTTTTCGTTAAAATGTTATTCATCGCAACAATGAAAATATAATCCATTAAATATTTAAATTATTGAGAATGGAGTTTTTTCGTCGTACAAAGTCCAAAAAAAGTCAGTTTGTGCTAAATACTTTAAGGTTAGAATCTAACCTGTTACGATATATTACAATGTTGCAATGATGTGTTTACATTGTAGTACAACTGACTCAGTTTTACAAACCTAGAAGCCATGGATGGAGATACGCGTCTTGCAATTCTCTTTCAAAAACATCTTCCAAAAGAATTGGATAAAATTTACAAAAGAGGTTGCAACGATCTTGCATTTCTCTTTTATAAGACGCTTTAGAAATTTTTGAGCGTATCTTCAGCAGATTTATCACAGTCTTTTGAAAACACTTGCAAAGAAAGCACTTGCAATTTATTTGTAAGGAGGTCCTGTGCATATATGTATGTATATATATGTGTGTATACATACATCGAGAATAGTATGTACGAAAAAAATACAGAATCATCATTCAAAGTAAACATAGTTATGAATAATTTTACGCGGTGACGTTGATGAGAACTGAAAGTCCTCAAGCATACGTATAGTACGGCAGCAACGTGTGCCTCTAGCACGGTAAATATTTCATATCAAAGATAATTGTGAATGTCAACTTTGATTACATAGCGTACACCAAGCCCCGATAAAATCAATTTGCGGCGTTTCTTCTATATTTGGCAACCAGCATTCTCCTATTGAAAGGAAATGGTGGATGAGTGATGCAAATAAATATTTATTACGAATTGCTTTCCATTATATTTCACTTTAACAAGTTTTACGCTGTCTATAAAGATAGATTCCCTTTTTAACATGGATGCACGGCATCGATATTATCGATACAGACGACACCATCGATATCGCTGGCATCAGCATAACCGCCAAATATGAATTGAATTATAATGCTTAACCATAAGACAATAATAGCGGTGAAGCATCACTGTAACATCTCCAACCGATAGCGAATCCCATTGTGCCCCAAAGGTTCACTTTTTTTTATGGTAGGGCCAGACTTGCTTTGGTCGACCAATAGAAAATAAGTTAATTAGGTCCTAATTTAGACGTAACTTAAAAATCCAATATTTGAATGGCTACTAGACCATTTATGCACGAATTTTGTATAATTCTAAAGAAGAAACAGTATAATTTACAATTTATAACTACTGAACAAAAGTTGACATATTGGAATACGGAAATGAAAAATTATCGATGGAATCGAAATTCAATCGCTTCGGGGAAATTTATTATTTGAATTTGGCGCCATGAATGTATACTTAAATTCATTAGAGACTAAAAATCCATATCCACAATCCTCAGCTCAAGTTATTTTTTATTTCTTTCTGTCTTTTTCTTTAACGAAATTCCATTATCTATTCAACTCTCTCTTTTCCTCAGATTCGACTCTAGATATACCACCGTAAGTTTGTAATAATAAAATAGTCTGGCAAAACTTCAAATATTGGCCCAAAAAAATTAAAGTTGCGATCGAAATCGTAATAAATTGTATACTTGGATAAAAGAACACACGTTTCACGTCTTCGACTTTGCAAGAAGCAGAATTTCAGTAACGTAGAAATTCAGTGCATGACCGAGAGATGGCACTACCAACACCATTGTTCAGGTCGCGGGGTTTGGGGTTTGAGAACCGACAAGATAGGACGCGGTTTTAATTGGAATGCTTTGCACAATGATACTTAATCGAATTTTATTACTTTGTTTGCAATTAAAAATAAAAAATTAGATACAATTTGCCGACCGTAGAATGTTTTATGCAATAGGCTTGGCAACAGCGCGTGGAAGTATGAATATAATTGTAAATAATCATTTCAAAACCTCCCGCTTTTCATGCAGTGCTGCCACATTCATTAGGCGCCAAACGTACTAACTTCCCTCCGCGGCTAATTGTTATATTGCCAATTTTTAATTTCTTTAAATAAATATTCTTCTGAAGCTATACGTGGATGTATATGTTTTACAATTTTTGTAATGTTCAAAAAGATTAAGGATTCGGATAAACAGTTTTTCAAACAGGCTCTAAATAATTCTGCGCATGTCACAGATAAAAATATATTCAAAATCTGCATTATTCAAAAAGATTTGTTTCGAGACGCACCAAATGACGGTATTGTCATAATTTGGCATACTATAAAATAAATGAGCCGTTCATTTTGAAAGTGGCCTGAGTCCATTTGTGAATTTTTCATCGTTAACTGTGTGGTACATGTGCCACTTGACAGTAGCTGTCATAAAAAACATTTTGCGAAATTCATAAAAAAATTGGACTTGGGCCGCTTTCAAAATAATCGGCTCAAATAGTTGACGTTGGGCACAATGTTATAAAAGTTTGTCTGTATTGTATATTCTAATTTCGTGCTTTAGGGGACTTCGATAGTTGAAACTTCCCGCCTGAAGTCTATGCGCGACCTCTAGCTTATTTCGTTGGAAGTTACAGTAACTACATAGCAAAATAAGTTCTTTTTTTTCCAGAAAATTGTACAGTAAATGGGTAAGAGCAACCACACATATAAAAGGAGTCTGCATTAACACAGTAGATCACAGTAGATCGTACGGTTATGTGGAACGGACGCTCGACCCGATATCGTTTTCATCGTTTAAGGCTTAATTTTAAACAAAACAACATCTAGACCAGCCAGTGTTTAATAAGTTTCATAAAACGGCAGTATACTATCATAAGACGAACCTTGTGTTGCGATTGAACGTTAAATACATTTGTTAAAAATAGGGAGTATTTTTTAGTTGGTGCCTACACGGTTATACATAAAATTAATAGGTTTATATATATATATACATATATATATGTATATTATATGTAACGGGAGAAGAAGAATCAATTAACGGAGTTTGTTCATATTAATGAAAAGTAGTTCAAGGAAGAATCATGAAGCTGACGCGAAAGTGTTTTGGTAACATCACGAAGATGTTAGATTTTTATTCTCAGTTTAATCCTTCACCGCTCTCGATAAAACAGTTCATCGATTTCGGTAAGAATATATATATGTATATACATAATATAGCAACATGCATCCATATATACCTATGTGTATACATATACGCACACATACATACGCATACATTCAGATATTACTTTCAAATGTCTTATGTACTTATCAACAGTAAATACATGTCATTATTAAATACATAGTCATTATACATAATGAAATATATTAATGTGTAATTATACTTTACCTATAACATAATAATGTGAAAACAATTTTCAACTTATCTTAAAATACATATTTTGCGAGAACTATTTGGAAATTGTTAAAGTATAAGAATGTTTAAAACAATTTTATGTATAACGATTAAATAGAAAATTATCTCGAAAAAGATCCGAAACGATAGATAAAGAAAATTGTAATTTGGAGCGTCGTTATTGGTCAAAGACAGCAACGAAAGGAATTAAAATGCACTAATCTTAAAATTAATCTTACTGTTATTGCTTTGTTTTGATTTTCGAAAGAGCGTTTTATTGTCCTGATAGTATTCGTGTTTGAAAATTCTGTGTATATGTATACGTATATATATTTATATTTACAATTCTTCATCTTTAATTTTTCTTAAGGTTTCTTTATTCCTTCAAATTTGACATAAATTTCAAACAGAATTTTTGTCCATCTTGGGTGTCGCTTTTTAATTCACAATTATTTGATAGAATAGGGACTAAAACAAAAAATAATTTCTTTAATATATATAAAAAAAATCATTTTTAAAGAAAAATGTTAATCGGTTATTTCTACAATAAAACAGTTTTCTTCTTTTTAATCTTACAATTATTTAAACATATTGTATTTCATAAAGGAGTGAATCGTTGATTTCGAGTCCGCGAAAATAAAGGCGGCATCCACAACGCATTTTCAAAATTGGCAAATTGAGGGCACCCATCGAAAAGTTATCAAATCAGAATGTGTCTAAACAAACGCGACCTTAGAAAACCGTTGTGTGGGAACAATGGAATAAACCTTGAGCGTCTCCAAAGTTCCCGAACAATTTGTTCAATTTTTTTAAATATTTAAAATTTCATAATTCTTTGTAATTTTTTAAATTTGCGAAATTAGTTGTCCGCCCTTAAAGTATACGAACGTCTTCTAACGATACAACTCGTTATATTATCTGCTCCAAAATGGCTACGGACAAATTTGCGCGTGCATGTGTGTTTAGATACATGTATATGCGCATATGTATGCAATAACAGGGGAAGTCACGAGACCACAATACATACCCGGTAATCTTCGTTGGGCTTGGAGATACGAAAAAGTGTTACAAACAAAATTAGGATGAATTTACGGGGCGATCAGAGTTGTTACATTTTTCCCTTCAAACTCGTTCTTTTTTCCGGGTTATCAAGGTTATTAACCCTTTTGGTGCCCTTTTGGTGAAAACCGATATATCGATTGGAAAACGACGATATATCGTTAATTGGCACTAAAGGGGTTGAGGTTTTTTTTTTGAAATGGTTTTGCATACTTTTTTCAACCTTTGGATACTGTAACTGATATTGAACAAGTTGAACCGTGTGACATGGCGTGACCTTCAAATGACCTTGAATCTAGAAACGCGGAGTAAAACAAATTAAACGTATAAGACTAATTTGCGTTGTTACACGGTCACGGTAAATGTTCAGATGAGTTGTGTCCTTGAACTTCGATACGTTTAAACGGAACAACAACAACAACATTATCTTTGTTCGATTCAATGACGACAAAAAGGGATTCGCGAATTGCCCTCGGTCAGGTGTTTGTACGTGGAAAAAAAAATGCTCTAGATGTCAACTAGATTAGTCCATCTGTGAAAAATAAAATTGATGCAATAAACAATAACAATGCGTCAAATACTTGATATACAATTGTTTAAGGAATTTTTGTCGTTGGATCAGTGGCAAAATTAGATAGAAAACACTTAAAAAATATTTCTGGCATCCCGACATAATTTTGTTCTTGAATCAATATTATTTTTTTCTGTGTACACAATCTTGTTTGTACATAATCTCAAGATTAATCATTTTTGTATGTACAAACTTTGTTGACTCGAGATTTAAATATAATCTAATAAATATCAAAAGGGAAAATACAGGCATAGTCGAACTACTAATGTAGGCGTGTATAAAATATTTTACATTTTTAAATTGTTATAGTCTCATTAATATTTTTCTAAAATTCATAATCATGATTTTGACAGATTTGTCGAACTTTTCTGTCCAAAATGTTAAGAAATTCGTATGATTTATAAATATTTAAAATGAATACTAAAGTCATTTACCGTAACTAAAATGTACTGGCTCGCAAACTGAGGGAACATTAATATATTCAATGAACATTGGAGGGGCACAAAAATAGGGGCAACGATTTCGTCTTTAATTATAATCGAAAGTCAATAAAAAGTTAATATTTTTTAAAATTCTGTTGAACAGTTTCATTTCCAGAATTTTTTACAGATCATTTACTCTTGATTTCTCTTATACAAAAATATTTTCAATGATTTTTTTTCTTTTAAAATTTTGAATAAAATTCAATAAATCCATTTTTTGAATATCAAAATACAAGAAATCAACCTATGAGCGGAATATTCAGTGGAGGATAGGAAAAACAGGAAATCGTGCTTTTACCAGACACGTTGTTTACTTGAAATGCAAATTGGTAATGATGATCTAAACATGTGCTGGTAGACTTTCGCCTCTGTGTGTGTGTGTGTGTATTTGTGACCTCGAGAATTTAATGCCGCTCACTTCCAATGGAATCATTACCATTGCGACTCTCATTTTCCATACTTAGACTTGATTAGATAATTATTGATATTAGTTTATCATGAAAAGTATAATCATTATCAGGGAAAAAATGTCTACTCCTGTAATTAAAAAAGACATGTCTTTAAAAAAATATGTAGCGTTTAGATTATATCGAAGAGATATAGTTGAAAGTGGTCGATTTCTCGCCTCCTACTCCTTCTCTACGAGAGGTCAAAAATGATTATAGTTTTAAACTTCGAAGATAGCAACTTGTATTGTATAAGCGATACTTTTACAGAGGAAGTTAAACCAAACACATGCATATGTATTTTATTGCACATCGAAGCAATGATATTTCAACGCTTTAGCTTCGATATCTCATTTTTTTTTAAGAAAATTTGAATGTTAAAAAATTCAGGACCAAAGCCTTTAGTACCCAGAGCGAACGCATTTGTTCACTCGTTTTCAACCTTACGTAATCTACTTCCTTTCAAATATTTCATAACATATTATTATTATTGTTGTTGTTATTATTGTATCAAAAAATTGCATAGTTTAATTTGAAAAACACATGTGAATGCAATACTGCACTTGCAAGATTGTGGAAAACGATAAAGTTTGGTCATCAACAGATGACCCAGCATTCAACTTTCGGTATCTTTGTATGGAAAAGAGCTAGTTTGTCCTAGTTTCTAGAATTATCCCGTATCAGTATCATCATGCCAATTTAACATTATTTCTACCGCGCAAATTATACGTAATCAAAAATGCAAAAGCAAAAGTACATAATTTGAATTAAAATATATTTTCTTAATTATACCAAATTTTTTAGAGACGCGTAATTGCTTCACCAAGCACCTCCCGTTTGTGGATTTCAGAAAAAGATCCAATTAAATCTCGAAAATAATTGAAATTCAAATTCTAAGAGGCGTCTCTTCACATGCCTTCGGTAGAAAAAGCGTAAATTAACAACACTGTGCCGTCCGGTGGCACCAAGTTGGTGCCATGCGAAATCTATCGGGCAATCTCCGGTGGCACCACGTTGGTGTCGTACATAAAGATTTATATCGGCGCCAAACGAAAGGACGTACGACACCAACGGGGTGCCACTGGCGCTTGCCCGATAGTTTTCCCATGGCACCAACTTGGTGCCACCGGAAATGGACCACTCTCAAAATAAAGGACTCATTTGTCCGGCAAAATATTTATTTTTTATTATGGAAGTGACTCACAAATATTTTATTGTTTTTTACAAGACTGCGAAAATTATATCAATAAAATCATCAAAGAAGAAATCAACACAGGATTTTTATTGTAAAAAGTATAGAAGCATGGGGTTACAATTCAAATTACGATTAATTTTATAAATTAGGTTTATTGCGTATCCGAGGAAATAACATTAATTAATTTAAAAAAAGGAAACGGTATTAATTTAAAACACCGTTTGTTTACAGCAGTAAAAGAAACAAATGAAAGTGTTGTGCATGAAGTGGTATATTACACACACCACCATTGGAATCTATTTATCGAAAGATAAAATTAAGTATGTACTCACATTCCAAACAACGTGTAAACATAAAAATGATTGAAGTGTTTTATTATGACGACCCAACTTTATTTTGTTTTGGCAGAAAGCTCTAGAGTATCAAAGATAGATAAGGATTTCATTTCACAATTCAGATCATAGCAATGAGTCAGTGATTCCAACCGGAATGAGCTATCCCTCTTTCCCACTTTCTCATGGAAGAAAGAAAGAATAAGTGTTTATTGGATAAATGTGACTACCCTTGACGTCATAAACCATTATTGCACTACAAAATTTTTTTTAAAAAACATAATCGCTCCTGTTTGTGAATTTCCCAAAAAAAAAGGATTAAATTAAACCTCCAAAATAATTCCAATTGTAAGTTAAAATTGTAAAAGGCGTCTTTTGACAACTTTGGTAGAAATAGTGTTAATTCAAAGGATGTGGGTCCATATGTACAGCCCTATTGTTGCAACTGGTGTACTACATCCTCTTCAGCCATCAGCACCATGCAGTAATCTGACCGAGGACTCGTATGATGCACTTGTGCATTCTTCCCTACCCTCACTTGACCTCTTTAACTTACTCTACTTACAATTAGTATACTTGCTGCACTTGACTTTAAGGTTCCCAGGTAATCTCAAATAAAAAAATTCGAATTTTTTGGGGGTAGCTATCATCGGAGCCTCAATTGTAATACAATTTTAATTGAAACTTATTTTTTTGCCCCAAAAGCTCGATGAAAAGTTTTTTAATTGGTAAAATAAATTAATAATAATAGTATGTCAATATGTTTGTACGTTTTGCACACTTTGGGTATTTTGATTATTTATAAAACACAAACGGTTAGTCACCGGTTCCATTGTTGAATAAAAATCATTTTTAGACCTTGTAAAACATTCTACAGAGAACATATGTCAAATAGAAGAGTCATCGTGCTCATGTTCAAGTCAATACTATGACAAGATAGAGTAAACTTGCACGGTTTCACAATAATGCGTATGGAAGGCTGAAATTCTTTATATTTATCGTTGCTAAACGTATTCCATAGATAATATGTTAAAAGAAGTACTCCGAGTAAAATAAGGAAATTCCGATTTCAAAAAATATTGCGACAAACGTAATTTGAAACATCTGTAACAGAATTTATTACGTCAACAGACACACTAATAAGATTAAACACCATTTTTGGTAATGCTTTGAGGAAAAATTTGAGATTTTTAGCTGAAAGCTATTTGTGTAATCTATTGATTACTTTCAATTCGTTATTTTTCCTACGTTGAAGAAACTTTGAATAATTCTAAATCGAAAGGCATTAAAATTGACGTTTGTTAATATTGATGACATTTAAAAAAAAAAGAAAGAGAAATTCCGATCTCAAAAGACATTTGGTCAAACTTAATTTCTTTACACCTGTTTTGTTCTCACTCAAAAAAAAATACAGAAATTCCGATTTCAAAAAATATTTCCTCAAATTTAATTTATCATACCTGTTTTATTTTTAATTCCAAAAAAGTACAGAAATTACGTTTTCGCCAATTATTTCTTCAATCTTAATTTCTTTACACCTGTTTTATTTTCAATTCCAAAAAAATACAAAAGCTACGATGTCGAAAATTATTTCCTCAAATGTAATTTCTTTATACCTCTTTTATTTCCAATTTTTCAAAAACACAATTATTCCGATTTCAACAAATATTTCCTCAAACACAATTTCTTCACACCTGTTTTATTTTCAATATAAAAAAAAATAAAGAAATGACGATTGCAAAAAATATTTCCTCAAATTTAATTTATCAAACCCGTTTTATTTTCAACTCAAAAAAAAATACATTTCAAAAAATATTTCCCCAAACTCAATTTATCACACCTGACACAGAATTTATCGCGTCCACGGACACACTAATAGGATTAAAAACAATTTTTGCTACTATTTTGGGGGAAAATTCGAGATTTTGGGTGATGTCCATTTACGTAACCTATCGATTCGTCCTAATGAATTAATTATTTCATCCACGTTAAACGCTCTCTTAAAACTTCTAAATGAAAAAGCTTTGATACTCTGAAGGTACTGTAGTAGGCAAGTAGGTGAAGGTTACAACCTTTTCATGTCCTTCTCAATCTCTATTCCCACCGTTTGCTACATTTATTTTTGAAAGATGCGGAAACAACATTATTAATAGAACGGAGATATAATCACTGATATTTAGGTATGTTTATATGAAATGAAGGTGATCGAAATTTTATATCAAGGCAGTTCTCCCACGGGAGCATTTTTTCAAGAATTTTCTGAAATTCTTACAAGATGTTGAATATAATTTTTTTTTTTTTTTCTATCGATCAGTAAAATTTGAGGTTGATCGTTCGTTTGAAAATGGAAATATGTGCGAATCAAAACAGCAATTATTATGTAGCGGACATAGGGGGGGGGGGGGGGGGGCACCCCTCTTACAAAATATAAATGTACCAACGAACCACCCAAAGTTTCGAAAATGACTTCTTTTACGATTTTTGCACAAACAATTATTTATAAACAATTTATTTTACAGCGGATCGCTAAATAAACTTTGGGACTATAAACTATGATAGTGTACAAGTATGCCAGAATTTTTTCAGATTTTTTGAACACTGTTTATTGAGTCATAATGGCGACACAGGACGTTTACGACCCAGTTTACGGGCGGTGCCATACAAATTGTGGTTTACGGGCGAAGGGTTAATTATAAATCTTCTTGGATAGTTAACGAACGGTGTAAAAAAAGATTTATGGAAACCTAATACTTTGATTTAAACTCCGTTGAAATTACATTTGTAACTAACTGCAGAATAAATTGCTTGATGGACGGGTAGAATAGGATGGAATGGGATAAAGCGAAATTCACTTCTACTTGTTTCTACCTACATCTTCTGCGCTAATTCAGTTTGTTGCCTGTAAGTGAAAAAGAATTTGTTCAATTCAGAGAACAGCTACTCCTTCGATTCGAACAGGAATGAGTTTTGTTCGGAACTACAGTTGATTTCAATGCTTGCTCGTGTATTTGAATCTACCTCGTATATGGGATATATGGGATTTGCCAGTCCTGACAACGGGGTCGACGCTTGGCCCGGTCACGATAACCAGTTATTGGCAAGCCAGTATCGAAATATTGTTGGCCATTGATTAATGGCAAAGCAATGACGGCCGGTTATGGGCCATTATTGGGCCATTACCTGCGTGCCATATTACTTTTTGTATTACAAATGCACGCTTTTTCGCTTCGATTTTTACCTTTTTCTTCACTCTAGGCCCGCGGGCAGTAATTTAGCTTGAGCGGTCCAGTACAGGCGCACTTCCCCTAATACTCCAGGAGGAAGTGACAAAACTTTGTAAATATGAGAGATAGAAAAATCTCTTTCGGTACAAGTCCAGGTTGAACCATCATCTTACGCAGTAATACAGTGCGTTTGAACTCAATCGATGTTTTTCTATCGTTTTGTGACTGGGCAAAAGTAAACACTTCGTGTTTGTCATGTTATCTTGCAACTTGTACCTTTACAAACATTGACGCTCATTCATTAGCCTTCTCGGTAGTAGATAAAAAGTGATACCTTTTATAATAATTAGTTTTAGCAACACAACATGTGTGTTGGTTAAACGCTTGAGGGAAGACTAAACTGAAAAATGAAAATTCGCTGCTGTTGTCTTTAAACCTTTTTTTTTTTATGGTTCCCTAGGAGTAAAATGAGGTTTTTAAGAGATTCCACCTAGTGACAGCCCCCAATGCAAAGATTTATAGCCTACAACCTAAATTTTATACGTAAAACAGGTGTCAGAGAGAATAAGCCCATGCGCAAAGTGAGAAGGTATATGTGACTGCTGGGCATCTAAAATAATTTAAAAAAGCCCTAAAAAATAATATCTCCAGATTGGAATTTCACTTTGTACCTTATTTCAAGAAAAAAAAAGAGAAGAAAATTTTTCTTATAAAAACCTGAAAATTTTCCTATTTTGTCAGTTTAGTCTTCCCTTAAGGGAGTTCCCAAAATGTATAGTAAATAATACACGCTGATGCACTAAGGGCGCATCATGATTTTTCTCACGTTCGCTATTCCAACGTCTGAAACTAATCGCAAGATTCCTAGATTTTTCATTATTATTTGAGAACAAGAATTTAGTAAAAATGGACAGATTCCAAATGTTATGAGATTTTTCAGGGGAAGTCAATTTCAATTGGCGCGCCTTACAGGTTCAATGTGTTTGATCGGCAAACTTTCGAGGTGGAGGCTAAAAAGATTGTTATCGGGAGGTAATTTCGCGTCTTATAGAGAGAGATTGTTATATAGCGATATTACTATAGCGAGGTCCTATTGTATTTACAAAATAATGGAAAGATGATACTGTGGATTTTAATAAACTCAATATTAAAATAAATTTCACTGGTGCCTGTTTACTGTAGCAACGAAACTCACTATTATTGTATCATTTACCACCGATACAACGGGATATCCTATTTTCGGAGCATTCGGCTTTTTATTCATAAAAATAATTGTTACCCTAGAAAAGTGGTCGTCCAAATACCAATGCTGGAATTATTTTTGCAACTATTTTAGAGAGTATTGGCATCTTCCATTCCATCAAGACTGTTAGTGGAGACTCTAGCCGGACTGGTATATTTTTTATTTTGTTCTTACAGTCAGTATTTCTACATACGTGGTAATTATTATGACACCCTTTATCGTGATCGTTTTTTTTCCTCTTTGGCACCGAACATATTACTTTTTACTGCCTCTTTCTCATTATCATCCTCGGGTTGATGTTCACGCGTTTTATAATTAACATTTATATCTTAAGCTGTTGAAAATTATGCAATAAGCATTACGTTTATTTATATTCCACAGCATGAAACTACTTTCTGATGATTCGGAGTCATTGGTTTCATTCATCCCACGTATAATAATTTTTTAATTGCGTATATTATATTATATTATATTATATTATATTATATTATATTATATTATATTATATATTGCGTATATTATAATATAGCCTATTTCCATTGCTTCAATATTGCTGTCCTTAACACTAGAACTACCGACAGTTGAGACGTAGCTATCTCTACTTTAAAAAAAATAACTTTTATTTTAAATTAATAAAACAAAATTAAAGTTCATTATATTAGTCATTTAGCTATCTCTCCAAAAATCATTACATCATTGAGAAGAAAAAATGTAACATGAAGTGGGGATAATAAAATAAAATTGTCAAACCAGTCAAAATGACTGGTGTGGTAGTTCTAGTGTTAAGGAGGTGGTGCCATGGGATTCTTGGTTCATATCCAATAAATCCTGAACCATAAAACAATTTCATTATCACCAACGAAATCCCCAATGATATTCGTAAGGTCTTTGAGCAAAGAAAATCATTCGTGACGTCTTGCCTTATTTTCTGCTGGAACCTTAGCACCTGAGCCATGATTTACCTTCTATAGAAGCACATTTTTCCATCTCACGAAAGGAAAACCTTTTTCGGTCACTCACCCTTGATTAACTTTAAAAAACATATTCTATGTGAGAATAAAGCATGGCTCGGTTTCTTAGATCACTGCAACGCATCCCAACCCAACCCAACCCATCCCATCCACTCGCTCCAGCTCCATGCATGGTCCAATGGATTCCATTAAAATCTAGAATCCAATAGGATTGAAAAAGTGGGTCATGAGCTTCGCTAAAGCTTCGCCAAAGTGTGAGCCCAGTCGTGAAGGAACAATTTCGTAATATCGGTACGCTGTACTACATGTACCTAACTAAATTTGAAATGCTTCCACGGTGTTGGCGAGATTGCTAGGTTTTAAAACTCTTCTCGATCTTGCGAATCTTGAAGATATTTTCATGAAAAATATTTGCCATAACGTATGGCGTAGGTGTGGAAACGGCCGTCAGGTGTAAAATGTCAGTTGAATGATTAAAATGTGCAATTATTTTCCCTTTGTTCTGTAACATTGTTTCCTTCCAAGCAAAACCCAGGGAGACTCGACTTCTAAATCTAATATTGCTAGAACATATTGATTTTCAAAACTTTGTAAACAAGAAAAAAATCGAAAACGAGAGTTATGGATTTTTGAAAAATGGATAAAAAGAAGATACAAAATGAAGGAAATTAGTACACGTGATAAAGTAGAATTTTCTAATAATGCTAGAGCATATTGATTTCCAAAACTTCATTAGCAAGGAAAAAAACGGAAACAAAACTAAGAAAAACGATAAATTCAATGGTTTTTTTTGTCTCATAACTTGGGAAAATGATGAAAACAATTGTTCTTTGTATCAAAAAAATAATGAAATTAATGAAATTAATGGTTTTTTAAAAGTCAAAACTACCAGATACGATAAAAACAATGATTCTTTGTATCAAAACAACAAAAAACAATGATATTAATGGTTTTTTAAAAATCACAACTACTAGAAAAGACGAAATCAATTGTTTTTTTTTTTATGGAAACTACGGAAAACCATGAAATCAAAGATTGTTATGTATCAAAACTTTGAAAAATAATGAATTCAATGGTTTTTTGTATCAAAACTTCGGAAAACGATAAAAACAATGGTTCTTTGTATCAAAAAAAAACAAAAATAATGAAATTAATGGTTTTTTAAAAGTCAAAACTACTAGAAACGAAGAAAACAATGATTCTTTGTATCAAAACAACAAAAAACAATGATGTTAATGGTTTTTTAAAAATCACAACTACTAGAAAAAACGAAATCAATTGTTTTTTTTTATGGATACTACGAAAAACCATGAAATCAAAGGTTTTTATGTATCAAAACTTTGAAAAATAATGAATTCAATGGTTTTTTGTATGAAAACTTCGGAAAATGATAAAAACAATGGTTCTTTGTATAAAAAAAAAACAAAAATAATGAAATTAATGGTTTTTTTAATAATCAAAACTACTAGAAACGATAAAAACAATAATTCTTTGTATCAAAACAACAAAAAACAATGATAATAATAGTTTTAAAAAAGTCAAAACTACTAGAAACGATGAAAACAATGGTTGTTTGTACCAAAATAACAAACAATGAAGTCCATGGTTTTTTTTTTAAATCAAAACTACTAGAAACGATGGAATCAATTGTTGTTTTGTATCGAAACTACGAAAAACGATGAAATCAATGGTTTCTATGTATCAAAACAACAAAAAACAATGAAATTAATGGTTTTTTAAAATCAAAACTACTAAAAACGATAAAAACAATGTTTCTTTGTATCAAAGCAACAAAAAACAATGCTATTAATAGTTTTAAAAAAACCAAAACTACTAGAAACGATGAAAACAATGGTTCTTTGTATCAAAACAACAAAAAACAATGAAATTAATGGTTTCTTAAAATCAAAACTACTAGAAACGATAAAATCAATGATTTAAAAAGAAAATCAAAACTACTAGAAACGATGAAATCAATTGTTTTCTTGTATCGAAACTACGAAAAATCGATGAAATCAATGGTTGTTCCAAACTATGCGGACATTTAAACGCTTGTAGGAAGTTTCGATCAAATTTTTTGTGGATTGATGGAGAAAGATTAGGAAAGATCCAAATTGAAAATAACGTAAGAATTCCAAGAATACTACAGAATCGAGCCTCCACTGTTATTAAAATTAGAATCGTCGACACGTCAGAATTGAAACGTACGTCGGACACTTGTTCGTTGATGTTGTCGTAGCTGTCGCTGACGTTTCAACGAGATTATAGACGTATGTACGTACATGAATAACAGGAAACGCCGAAAGAACACTGTAATTGCACGTTTCAAAGATAAATTAATAATCCGCAATCAACACGCATTGACGTTGAATTTAACGAACAGACACCGAAAAGAGTTTATTGACTTTCATTTGTGACTCAGCTCTTGCAATTCATCATGAAAATAATCAATTTCATCGCTTATTTCAATTCATTTTTTTGCCTTTCGTGGAAAATTGGATCTTGAAACCGTGTAAAATATGGCTCTGAATTGAGCCGTTTATTTTGAAAGTGGCCTAAATCCATTTAAAAAAAAAATGAAAATCTCGAAAATTTATAATTAAATTGCTGAAAACTAATTATTTATGTCGATATATGATGACTCTTTAAAAATGGACTTAGGCCACTTTCAAAATAAACGGCTCAATTATGAAAAGAGAGCATTTCTCATTTTTTTTTTAAATTTTATTGACACGTGAGAGATGGGCCGTTTATTTTGAAAGTGGTGTAAGTCCATTTTCTCTGGTTTTCGAGAAAATTAGAAGTTAGCGAATCGGTCAGTGAAAAAATTCAGGTTAATTATATATCAAACCTGGCCATCGATTAAAATGGATTTTCTTAATTAATGATACCAAATTTTGTACAGACGCATAATAAATTGCTCTACTGAGCACCTGCCGTTTGTGGATTGAAAAAAAAATGAAATTGAATCTCGAAAATAATTCCAAATTAAGATTCTAAAAGGTGTCTCTTTTGACACACTTGGTAGAAATAGTGCCAATATCAAAATTCAATGTATTCTGGCCGAACGAAAAAATCAAGGAAAATTATATAAACTAATAACAACCTTTAAATAACAATAGTATATAATTTTTTTAATAAAGAATAATTTTAAAAATTACAAGATTTTCTGATTTTTGAATTTTCAGGGGATTAACAAACACAATGGTACTTTCTTCATTGAATCAATATCAAAATTGGTCAAATTTTGAAAATTCCCTTTGAATCTCATTAACAATATTATTAACAATATTAGTACCAAATTTTATAAACATTATTTTTTATTTTTCTGCGTTCTGCTAAATAAAGTCCGAATATTATGACGTTCATTCGTTGTTTTTGTTTAATTTTTTGAACGAGTACTGCTTGCAACAAATATTGTATTTTAAAGACTCATAAATTGCTAAATAGCTTAATCGCGGAAAATAACTTTCGGCGACATGTCCGACCGAGTGGACTTTACACCAAAGCAGCAGACAAAAAAATATTACTTAAGCTGTACGATTATTTTGACACAAACACAGGCATTAAGATACGGTGACTGCATCACCAGGGAAATCCAACAGTCCAAAGTTCGTCCAAGTATTGCGAGAAAAAAGCAATTCACTTTTCACGTAGTGTTTTTAGATTAAATTTACTGTTTCATTTCACGTGTAGGTATGAAAATAATCTTTATGTGCGCTGTCAAACAAACGCCTTAAACATTTTTGCATTTTTTACAACATTGCACGAGTTTCCAGGAAAACTTTTATGTAATAATAAATGCTTTTATAAATAAATACTTTTTACGACGTACAAATTTTTTTTAGAGAAAATTACAGTGTAACAAAAATTTCAATAGCACTTTGTACAGTTATTAATATATAATTTTAATATATAATTAATATATAAATGATATATAACTAATACATAATTAATATATAGATAATATATAATTAATATATAATTTTAAACAATTTCTAATATATTATAGATTTCCTGAACCTTCGTTTCCTCTTCAATCGGTTTCTACTTTAAGTAAATAATAAAATTTCTCTATAAAAAAAACAAGATGTTCTACTGAAATTTTATCAACTTTCGATATTTCCTAAAAACATAAAAAATAGCTATGAAGCTGTTTCAAATAAATGCTTTTTTTTATTGTGAGCTATTTCCATATTATTAGTGGGCTCCAACTTGCATCAATTAACGCTACTTCTACCAAAAGTGCCAAAAGACACCTTTTAGAATTTTAATTAAGAATTATTTTCGAGCTCTAATTTAACCTTTTTTTTTAAATCCACAAACTTGATTACTTATAATTAGCGTGGTAGAAATAGTGATAATTAATCTACACGACACAGACAATTTTTGTCAATTTATTGCACATTAATATGCCGTTACGCTTCCTAATTACCATACAAGTAAGATGTCAATTTGTATTTGATCTTCTTTTTATCTATAAGTGCTATTGATCACTGTCAATGATCTACAAAAAGCGTATTAGGACAGTGGGACCTCGTTATAACAATCTTTTCGGAATCAAACAAACGCTTTATAAAAATCTTCCCCTTAATGCGCAGAAGAAAGATTTTCTCTATATGTTCTGTTTACTGTTACAAGGTGTTTGATAAGTCTCGAAGAGATTGTTATAACGAGGTCCTCTTGTATTACAATTATTATAAGAGAAATAATTAAATCTCGAAAAGAATTGTCATTGATTGTAAAATTATAGTTGTTATTTGGAACCAGAGCAAAATACGTTTTATTCTATTGTGACAATTTTACAAAAATATTCTGAAAGAACTGAAATTCCATAAAACGACGTTTGAAAATAAAACGTATATTGTAAATACTTGTCCTTTTTCTCAATAGCACATTTCGTCAAAGAATTCAAAGTTTCAAATTTTCAGAAAACTAATTCTCGCAGAGTGGCATTCAAAGTTTTCTTTTACGATTTCAGTAGGACCTCGTTATAACAATCTTTTTGAGATCAAATAAACACGTTACAACAATCTTCTCCTGAATTCTAACTCCGCGTGACTAGGTTACAACTTTAATGCGCAGGAGTATGCGCAGAAAAAAGTATCACATTCGCATAACCTCAAATGTCATGTATATTGAGATTTTTTTACATATGCAATCTGTCAAAAATAAATATATCATACATATAAATAAATTCGCAATTTGAGAGAGAGATCCTTATCAGTCGTTTTTTTTTTTTTAGTGGGATATGTAAAACCCTCGATCTTCAATGAATTGCCCTCTTTTATTTGTTTTTCAAGCACATTCAATGTTGGGTATTTATTGTTTTGTTGCCATTATGAACTTATCTGATCATCGCATGACGAATCTTATTTACGTCTGAAGCTTTAGCTCTTATCGCTAAAATTTCGTACCAATATACACAATGTAGACACTCTCCTTGAAATGCAGTCTACACCCAACGAATTATCTCATTGAGACCAATTTTCTACATATACAGGGTGTGCGGTGTAAGCTGTCAAAGTTGAGAGGTGGTGGTAGATGGTGAAAAAATGAGAAGAAAAGTTATTTACCATTTTTTGAAAATCTTAATAATTACCGAGTAATTAAGTAAAATGTCCCACGATGGTGCCATGCGAAAACTATCGGGCAAGCGCCGGTGGCACCACGTCGGTGTCGTACATAGAGATTTATACCGGCGCCAAACGAAAGTGTTTCAAAAAAGTTTATGGAAAAATTAGACCTCCGACTTCTGAACCTTTTGACACGTCGAGACCGGAAACGCTCGAACCTTTCGACGGGATAACCCACGCCCACGGGCGGTTGCCATTTAGGATTTATTTTAAACTTTGTGCATATAATTTCGATAGTCGAGTGCTATTTACAGTGTTGACACTATTTCTATGGGGCCAATTATACGTAATCGAAAATTCAAAAGCAGAAATATAGAATTATGATTAAAATAGATTTTCTAAATTAATACCAAATTTTTTTGAAACGCATAATTGCTCTACTAAGAACTTCCCGTTTACGAATTTAAAAACAGGATTAAATTAAACATCGAAAATAATTCTAAGTTGAAATTCCGATTGGTGTCTTTTGGCACTTTTGGTAGAAACAGTATTAATATTATTTCAAAAAGTTTGATATAACATATATATTGTATTCATAGAATTAATGTTTCTTACAAGTTTTATTATTTTGTTGTTTCAGGGTTGAGCGCCTGTGAAAGAAAATCTTTTATTTTCTTAAGAAAAGAATTACCGGTGAGACTGGCAAATATTATGAAGGAAATCCATTTATTACCGGAACATTTATTAAGAATGCCGAGTGTTGGTATTGTTAACAATTTATATGTTACCTCCTTTGAAGAAATTATTCATTTTGAAAAGGCTGAATGCAACGAAAGTACGTTGGACAGGTGAGTAAGACAAATGTCGACATTTTCTTAATTTAATATAATAATTTTTAAACCCAACGTAATGATATAATAATTGACATAAATATATTTTTTTTTCTTTAATCTTTCGGTCTTACAATTATTTATTTCAATGTTTCTGTTGACACTTCGACAACTAATATGTTGTCATCTTCAGAACTCTATGAACAAATACTATATTTACTATAACAATAATATGGTATAAGTAAAAAACTATTTTGGATCAATACAGTTCTATGTATATGTGCCCATAATTATAAAAGTGGTCTAACATAAGTCAAGATTTGAAAAAGATGAGATTTTCAGTTATCTTGCATCATTTTATCTTGCAATACTTTTTTTTTTGTACAGCATGACCAATAAAACTCCAACTTTCAATGTTGCAGAATGTAAAAACATTTTTTATTTTATTTAAAACAAATCCTTTAAATTGATCAACACAAAACAAATATGACTTAGACCACTTTCATAATTATGGACACATATTTAATTACAACCCATGGTCAATATTTCGAGAAATTGTCGTTTTGGAATTTATTAGTATCATTTTTACAAAAATTGCCTCTAGACATGGAAGTTTTTTTTTTTTAATTTTTCATAAATTGGAAAAAATTTAGATTTTTATAAAAATACTCAATCTGTTTCACATGAAGTATCTAAAACACATTCCTCGCCTCAACTTTCCTCCACATAAACGAATGCTGTAAATGAAAATTTCGCAAGTTGCAAAAATATCTTTTTTGTTTTTTTTTTAGATTTTGCCAGGCTTTGGTAAAGATACGGAACAGACATACGGATGTAGTACAAACAATGGCACAAGGCATACTGGAGCTGAAAGAATCTCATGACGTTGACGTTCAAACAGAAAACAGCATTCAATATTTTCTCGATAGATTTTTCATGTCACGTATTTCTATACGTATGCTAATAAATCAGCACAGTAAGTATTTCAAACCTGATAAAATTGTTTCTTTCTCGATTTTTATTGGCAGAAATAAATTAAGAAAAAAATACTCAACAAAATATGAAACCAATACTACCCAGGCGCACTAAAAAATTAAAAAAAGTTTTTTTTTTGGAAATTAGTTTTTCAAGTACTAAGCAATGAATCAAAATAAAGTTTCGAGACTTTATTCTGTGGGTATTCAGGTGTACAAAAATATTTTTTATTTACATTTAAGATACAAAAAAAATTTTTTTTTCTCAATTTACATTACTTCTTCTCTGGAAATACCAAAGATTTAAAGTTAGTTTTGAAGATTCGCAAATTGACATCAGTTTTAATTTTTTTTCTTCGTTTTTTCATTACAAAAAATAATATAATATCAAAAATAAGCTCAGTAAAATAATAAAATATTAAAAACATGCTCCATTTTTTCACTTTTTAGACGTAAAATCCTGTAAAATTGCAAAAAATGGGCAAGGACTGGATGTTTTCTATTTTCAAACAAGGATTAACTTGGAAAAAAAATCGCATAGATTAAAACACATTTTTCAAAAGAGTGAAATCAGTATTTTTGGTTGCAAAATAATATTCGTTAAATGTTACAATATCGATTTGATTAAAATCGAATGCCAAGTAGCTATTTACTCAAAGACAGATAATTGTTTCGTAACTATTATCAATATACTTCTGCTGTGGCAAAATACATTTGTTATCATTTTTATATTTTTACCATTCGTTACGTAGCTATAAAGAAGAGCTTTTCTTGTAATACTCTGAGAAAAAAGGAATCCTACAAATAATGAAAATTGTTGCAAAGAAATAATAAAAAGGCGCTGGTGACGTTAAATAATGAAACAAACTAATATAGATAATCATTGAAAATTAATGATCTACTGCATTTTTATAATAAATCTGGGTTTATAAAGAAATTTCTATATCTTAGAAAATTTCTTGTAACTCTTGTATTATTTTTATTATTATTATTACTACTTTACTTACTATTTCACTTTTTTACTTTATTTTTTATTATTATAACTATTTTATTATTATTATTTTTCATCATGAGCACGTGTTTCTTTATTTATTTTTTTAGCGAATTTCGCAATTATTATTTATTTTATTAATATTATTTTTCCGATGTAGTCATTAAAAAAGTACCAAATATATCCAAAAAAAACTCAGTATTGTAAAATTACATATTACAAGTGAACCATTCTCATAAATTATAAGATGAAAAGAATAATTTGAAAAATACTTTTATGTGTAGTGCTGCTACGTTGCTATAATAGCAATAATTGCTTCAAACCGTTGGAAAATTTAATAAAATATTTTTTTTTTAATTTCAGCGCTGTTATTTGGTGGAATGTTGAACGGGCACAGTAGACACGTGGGCTGTATAGATCCATCGTGTGACGTTATTGGGGTGGTAAAAGACGCATACGAGAACGCAAGATTTTTGTGTGATCAATATTATTTGGCTAGTCCGGAATTGGTTGTCAAACATCACAATGGCAAGTTTGAAACTGTTGTTTAAGTAACACAAAAGTGTAGAAAAATATAAATCTTTTCTATTACTTGAATATTCATAGTAAGTAGAACCTCGAATTATATTTACAATTACCATAAATTTAGAGTGAAGTCTAGTTTTAGCAATATTTATTATTTACAACAAAATTTATGATAAATCATTTATTATACTGTAACACAATAGATAATACTTCATTTTTTGTATTATAATATAACAAATAACAGGCAAATAAATGATTTATTATCATATATTATTTATAAATAATAAAAATTTTAAGATCCGAAAACGTTAGAGATGCCGCTACTTTTTTATTAACTCTAGGTATTTGACTCTTCGCAGGGTTTTGAAGCACGGTAAAATGTAGATAATATTAAATTATCGTTTGGAGAATGATTTCGTGGCGTAAATATTATAATACTAAGGGACGTACAATTTGCTAATATGGGGCTTTTCCTTCTTTCTTTTTCAGAACACGGTGGTGGACATGGCGGTGGAATAAGGATTATTTATGTACCCAGTCATTTGTATCACATGCTTTTTGAACTATTCAAGAATAGTATGCGTGCCGTTATGGAACATCATGGGTCTGAATCCGATTGTTTACCACCCCTTGAAGTTACGGTTGTAAGTGGAAAGGAGGATATTTGCGTTAAGGTGTGTGTGTGTGTGTAAAATCATTTATCTACCGGATAATACATTAACCGTTTTTAGTGCCAAGCGGCGCGATCGCGCTTCTTCTGTTCCATGTCCAAAAATGCCAGGATTTTTGAAATAAGGAACGAAAAGAGCTCTATCGCGCCGCTTGGCAATTTTTTATTTGCATACAAAAAAAGACCTCTGGCACTAAAACGGTTAAAGAAAACTATTGTCGAACTAAGACAATAGTTCATTTTGTTCTAAATCAAACGAGAGAAAAGTTGGTGAATCGACATAAGCGACCAATATTGTAATTTTACCTGTGCTGTATAAAATTTCATTTCACTGAAAAGACGCACGATCAATGACACAAAGGGTGATCGCAAAAAAGCCAGAATTCGTGGGATATTCTGACAGATATCCAACGTCCAAAAGGACAGAACCTCTCGCAACCGCTAAAGTTTCTTTGACATTAATTTCCCTTCGTATTTCATTCAAGATGTCCGATCGAGGAGGAGGTATTCCACGTTCGCAAATGGATCATCTTTTTAAATACATGTACAGTACAGCTCCGCAACCAAGTAAATCGGATGCTCATACGGTTCCTTTAGCTGGATACGGTTACGGTCTTCCACTGTCGCGATTGTATGCCAGATATTTCCACGGTGATATCGTTTTATTGAGCTGCGAAGGCTACGGAACCGACGCTATTATATATCTCAAAGTAAGTTATGTTTTCTGACAATTAAACGATAAAAAAAGGTAGCTTCGAAGAACCAGGAGAGAAGGGGGTCAATTGAACAAAAATTCTTTAGTACAGTAAGACCCCGATTAAAGCATCATTTGCATTGTCACACTCGCAATGAAAATTCCAAAATCCCGACAAAGAAGAATATATGTGTCCATAATTTTGAAAGTGGTCTAAGTCATATTTTTTTGTGTTGATAAATTTAATACTAGAACTACCGACGGTTGAGACGTAGCTATCTCTACTTGAAAAAAATGGCTTTTATTTTAAATGAATAAAACAAAATTAAAGTTCATTATAATCCTTTAGCTATCCCTCCAAAAATCATTACATCATTGCGAAGAAAAAATGTAACATGAAGTAGGAATAATAAAATAAAGTTGCCAAACCAGTCAAAATGACTGGTGTGGTAGCTCTAGTGTTAAAGAATTTGTTTTAAATAAGATAAAAAATGTTTTTACATTCCGCAACATTGAAAGTTGCAGTTTTATTGGTCTTGATTAATGAAGAAAAAAATGTATTGCAAGGTAAAATGATGCGAGATAACTGAAAATCTCATCTTTTTGAAAACTTGACTTAGACCACTTTCATAATTATGGGCACATATGCATTTAAAATTCGAAAAATTATTTGTTTGCTAAAACTACAATAGCAACCCAAATTTCTAAAAAATAATCAATAAGTTTCAGAATGTAAAAGACTATTAAAGTGACGAATAAAATAATTTATTAAAGTTCCTCCGACCCGATGCACATTGTAATTAGTAACGTACGTTAACACTGTACCGTCCGGTGGCACCGCGTTGGTGCCATGCGAAAACTACCGGGCAAGCGCCGCTGGCACCACGTTGGTGTCGTGCATAAAGATCTATACCGGCGCCAAACGAAAGAATCCCGATCAGACGCGCGGACGGCAAAGTGTTAACATAATTAACTTTGAAATTTATTGAATTAAACCTCAAAAATAATTCTAAATTGAAATTCTAGAGGGTGTCTTTTGATACCTTCGGTAGAAATAGTGTTGAACAAAATTCAGGTCCGAAGGGGTTGAAACTTACATCGTACCACCTATTTATAACGGAAACTGTGCAACGACTGAAATTGATATGTAATCTTTGTCTGTTGATTCTAGGCACTCTCGACCGAGGCTAATGAATTGCTACCGGTATTTAATAAGACTTCATCGAAGTTTTATCGGACGCCAGTGCCAACCGCTGATTGGAGCAGTCAATGCGGTGGTGGTATGGCCACTAGACAATTAAGTATGAGTAATACACAGGGACATAGATTGCCACATGGTATGCAAGTTGAGAATTGCTAGCGAAAGGGACTGTGTTGGATCATTCTCACTAACATTCAACTCAAAAACCATTTAGTGAGTTACAAACAATTTTCTAAATTTCTGCGTGGGCTTAAGTGCTTTTTCAAATCTAAGGCTATTCTTAGCGAGTAGCTTGAAGTAGATTCAATTAACCCTTAATGGTCACACGTTCGAAAAATAACGTATTGGTCACACGGGGTCAGAATGACCCCAGCCATGTTTAAACAATTACCGCGTTGCCAATATCATTCCGAGCGACTCATAAAAATTCAGGATATTAGTTTGAACCTTTCAGAATGAGAACGTCATCGCAAGAAATTTTTATCAAATTTCCAAAATGGCGAAAAAAAAATCAGGAAGGAGGCAATCCGTAAAAAATACCATTTTTTTTTACTAAAAAAATCAAAACTCTGGCAATTTTTAATATTTTTTCATAAAATTTTAGGGTGATATTCTTGAGATATCGGGGTGTAAAACAAAAAATAACTTCATAGCGGGCGCTTCAAAAAAGATATTTATTTTGACATTTGAAGAGGGTTTTCCCGACGTTAATCTTATCTTACAAAGGAAATCCCAAAGCACTGTTAGAGGGAAGGCTAGACCAATCGGGTGCCAATGACTTATAGTAATTCCAGTTAAAGATTCCGTTGGGGTTATTTTGACCCCGGGTGACCATTAAGGGTTAAGAATTGTTCAATGTACATACGTAACACGTGCATCGAAACCTTTGACGCTTTTGTTCAAGTCTTTTGTCATAGGCAAAGTCTACTTCCGGGTGAAATTTCTTGTTTTTTATTTTTTATAAATTAAGTATCTTTTTTTTTAAGTCATGAAACGTTGAATAACATATCCTCTAGGAACCCTGTTGCTCTGCTGGATTGCTCTGTTTCATTATCATTATCAGTACTGTCATTTTCAATTTTTTCAGTTGCTTCTAAATCCGTGCCTCATACCTGAAGCATCGTCATCGTTATTGTATTGTTATTATATTATTATTGCATTTTTATTTGTTTACTAAATTTTTGCGCTAAATAGAAACCAATTTTATTCTATAAATAAATAATTACTCGAAAGTTGATTTCTTATAGATAAACCACGTCAAAAAATTTATATTTAAAAAAATGAAAAATTTTAACGCTACATTCCTTCTTTCCAGGGCTGTGGCGACCGCGTGAAAAAGAAAGGACACGCCTCGACAACACAAAACCCGACTTGTAAACGTGCTGGAGGACTTGACATAACGTAAAAAGAGAAAGCAGGGAAAAACCATGTTTAACATATCTTCCATTTGACATTGTTTGACAAGAACGGTAATGAAAACGAAAAGGGGAATCTTGCTACGCGTGACCTAAAAGTTCTTTTCATTTGTTTTTCTTTTTCCTTTGAAGCGTCCTCGGTGATTAGTAAAAATTGGAAAAATGTGTGATCAAACGAGGCGACGTAGAGAATTTTTAATTGAAATGCCACGAAATTTAGCGTAAACTGTGATGTGATATGCAATTTTATTTTCATTTTTGTTTTGTTTGGAAAATTTCTATATTTTTTACTTTGAAATTAATCATACGACCAGAAATTGCTATCGGTTAAATTACACTATGATGATAAATTTAATAAAGTCTCGACAAGTTGATGGATTCACGACAAATAGTAGTTAAATAATTTATTAGAATAATCGCAAACATTATACGTTGAACGTATAGCAAACATTACCGCATCGTTCGGCATTATTGTAAGACCAAAAAGCTAGTTTCGTACTCGGTTTCTGTTAAACATTTACTTTTCAGACATTTTCTTTCGATTTTTAGAGCATATTATTATTATTATTATTAGTTATGGCTTTAAAAACAGACATTATAATTTTTTTTTTGCTGATTCGTGTCTTTTTAGGGTATACTTTTGGAAATTAGAGTGACTTTCGTAAATGTTGATTTTGCACAGTATTTCTTCTGAAATTGTCATTAAATGTTAACGAAGATTGAATCACACTTGAAGATCGATTCATGCTTTTCATATATTTTTTCGAATCTTTTGAAAAAATCGGAAAACCTTTTTCAATTTTGTAATACACAAGCAATATCTGTCCTTTGTTGGATAATACAAATTTTTCATGGGCTCTAAAATTACCAATTCCATTGCAAATTGAAGTGTAAAAATGTAACTTGGTTGAGCGATCATTTCGAAGTTGCCACTTGAGAAAGGAGTAAGTACCGTGTACTCAAGAGCAAACTTTATTATCCGCAAATTCAAAGATAACTGACAATTTTTTTTTTGAGCAAAAAAATATATATATTTTTTTAATATATATATATTTTCAAATAAATATATATATATTTTATTTACATATTTAAATAAATATATATATTTTATTTTTATAAATATATATATATATATATTTTTTTTTCTTTAGTCTTTCGGTCTTAAAATTATTTATTTCAATATTTGTATAATTCTTTTTGAGATTTAATATTTTCTCTTACAATATCTGTAATACAGTAGGACCTCGTTATAACAATCTCTTTGACTGAGACTCAACAAACGCCTTCTATCAATTAACAGAACGCATGGAGAAAATGTTTCTTCTGCGCATGCTCATGCGCAATTAAACTTGCAACTCAGTCGCGCAGAGTGGGAATTGAGGGGAAAATTGTTATAAAGCGTTTCTTCGATCTGGACGAGTTTGTTATAACCAGGTCCTACTGTAGTCGTATATAAAAAGTTTGAATATGCTAATAAAAAAAGGACAAATTTTTGCAATATACACTTTTGTTTTCAAACGTTGTTTTTGGAATTTCAGTGTTTTGAAAAATTTTTGTATTATAATTGTCATATTAAAAGAACGCATTTTGTTCTTATTCCAAATAACAATTACAATTCTACAATCGATGACGATTCCTCGCGGGTGCGGTTTATGGCCAAACACTGTTATTCTATATTACAATGATCGACAAAAAGCGAAAAGATTAAACTGAAATGTTCATATTTCCGTCTTTTTCTTCGTTTTATTTAGAAATTAAGAATCCTTAAGTTATTCCATAAAGAGACATGCGAGTTGGATATTTGAAAAAAAGTACGATAAGGAAAATGAAGCGCTGAAGTAATGTTGCGACGCGATATGTTATGTATGTATAATTGAATACGTTATTAATGGATTATTATAATAAAATAATGGATAAACAAAATCTACGTTGAGTTCTTATGAGCAGGAATAATTTCTTTTTTTTTTTGGTCTATCCCCAACTTAGGCATAATTGAGTAAATCTAGGAAATCTTTAATTTTTAACAATTTTCGAATAACAATGTATCACACTCGAGACTCGAATCTTTTGACGAGTCGGGAGCGGGAGCTTCAAATCCTTTGACGAAATAAACCACGCCCACGGGCCGCTGCCATTGGCTACCGGGGCAGGATCATTCACAGACGTACGTCACATTTGAATTTCGCGCGGAAAGTGTCAACCGGAAATGGGCGGTGCCTATGGCAAAGGACTCGAAACAAAAGTGTCAAGAGGTTCGAGGCGTCAAAAGCTTCCAAGGCAAAGATTTCAAGCGCGAGTGTATATAAAATTTTCAATTTCCACAAAAATACCTATAGTTTTCTTCGGTAACAACCTAAAGAAAAAAAGCATTTTTTTTGTTATTTTTTTGGATGGAATGAAAGGCTTTGGATAGAATAATAATAATAATAATACAAAGAAAAGTTATTAAGCGCACACACTCGACTTTTAAACCTTTTGACAACTCCGGAGCGAACCAGCTGGAACTTTCGCCCATGGGCCGCTGCCATTGGCTGCCGGGGCGGTGAATATTCGCCTCAAGCTCGCGTGTAGTGGAAACTCGCCTTCGTGCTTTTCATTACTTGTCGTATATGATGTCACATTTAAATTTCCCCCGGAAAATATCAGCCGGCCGGAAGTGGGTATTAGCAATGTCGAGATGTTCGATGACAAAATGTTTGAAAAATCGAACGTAAATAAAATATACAAATTTTATTTGTACTTTTAAATCTTCTGTTCAAAAAATTCATGACTACTTTTTTTTTAGTGTCTTAAAACTTTTGAAAAATCTAACTCTTATTTGCTTTTAATTTTAAAGTCAATTCCTAAAGATATGCGTTTTTTTTCACGTCCTAAGCGACAATTCTCCCTTTAGTAACCAATCACTTCACCAATTACTAAAATCTTCTGTTCGGAAAGTCATAACTGCTATTTTTAATACAACCCTAAAGGGTAATCCTTATACAAAAAAAAAAGGAGACAGCCAAGGAAAATAAGAAGAAATTCATTGAACGCATCGATTTTGATATTTATTTATTGCGCTGAGCTAATCACACTACAACTACTCCTTCTGCTTAAAACAATGATTGTAAAGTGTTTCGGTCTTATCACACCGTGATCATC
This sequence comes from Gasteruption jaculator, assembly GCA_949825005.1. Lineage (NCBI taxonomy): Eukaryota > Metazoa > Arthropoda > Insecta > Hymenoptera > Gasteruptiidae > Gasteruption > Gasteruption jaculator. Next base: position 4,933,850 of record OX463764.1, on the reverse strand, counting down.
GATCTTTTTTCCTTGTTTGTAACAAGTATTTTTTTTTTTACCAAGTAGTATTTTCTTTGAATTTTATTTTCATAAACCAAAACAAAGATAACGTTATTCTAGGCTGTTACAATAATATTAATGGTAATGGTGGTAAATAATAATAATAATAATAATAATAATAATAATAATACGACTATTTCTGTATTGCCTTTTTTTCTTCTTCTTCTGTTTTTATAAAATAATCCTGCGTATCGTTATTTATAATATTTATATATGTATATATATATATATGATTGTTTCTCTATGTACACGTTATACCCATTTTTCATTTCTATACTGGACTATTTACAACGGTTAATCGTGTATGCCAACGTTTTTATGCCGTACACACACCTCCCGTGTATGGGAAACGTTACGGCATTAACGAAATGACATATCGTTTTTCGAATTTCATTATCGATACTCTTGATTGGCATGAAACCGAATAGAAAAGGAAAAATGAACGAAAAAAGAAGGTCGGTTGATTTCTTGAAATTGGCAATTTTTTTTTTTTTTCTTTACTGACACAGCGTTCGTCGATAAAAACATTTGTAGTGACGTTTTTCTCTTGAAATAAAAAAATAGTTCAACGCGTTCGATTTCCACGTTCAAAAATATATAATCTGTTTTTTTTTCTTTTCTTTTTTTTTTCAATAAATATTTACGGGGGAGAAACACGACGCTCTTGAAAGACCCACTTTCGACGTCCGACAATGAGACAACGGAAACGTTGAAACGAATTTTCAATTAACGAGAAACCAGTGAAATGAACGAAAATAAAATATTTTGCGCTCGATAGTTGACACGGAAAGCGTTGAAAAAAAAAATGATACGAAATGTTTGAAATTTACAAGTAAAACGTTTCCAAAGAAGCATTTCCTATTTACTTCCGTTTATCGTACAATTATTGAACGTTTTTGTTTTTTTCTTTTTTTTTTTTTTATTAATTCGTGGGTTCTCGATCACGCTTTTATCGATAACCATTATTATCACCAGAAATTGATTTATATATTTACATTTTTATGGCAGTGTTTTCACACTCTAAAATCCCATTTTTCTTCTCTTACGGACAATTTTCTCCTTCACATAATTTCACTTACAAATCGTAACGGTTCGTTGACAATTTTTTACAAATTATTATCATTACTCCTTTCCAATGGACACCAAATTTTCAAATACCACCCGATAAAGTATCACTTTTTTCTTTTTACATCTTTCAATGCTACCGAAACGTATCGGCTTCAAATAAAACCCAAGTTAATCGAAATTATTTCATTGAACGTTGAAGTAATTTATAAACGAACAATGCTACAATAAAATTTCGCATCGAATTTCCAAAGATAAACAGTAACAGTTTCCAAACAATAATTTTTTTTTTTTAACAGAAAATATCGCCAAATTGTTAAATTAATTCGTTGATGATTTATTTTTCTTTCTACCGATTCGCGTCTTATAATTTTTTAATATATTCATTTCCTCCACTTCCACCATTACTTCTTCCTTTAATAATGAATCATTGAAACACGCGATTAAGGTGCGTCATTTAATTTTAATCACAAGAAGGGTTACACCACAAGAAATAATGAGATTATTGCCTCGAAAACACATTTTCAAATGTTCTTCTAAATCTTAAAGTGGACCGTCTCATTTTTATACTCTTCCTTTGCTTCATTTTCTCTTTGAACATATAACTTTTCCACGTTTCATCAATAATCAATTTCTCCTTCTCCTTTTTACAATAATATTTTTGACGTGACTCTAAAAGCTAACATTATCTCAGATACTTTTTCACATTCGTCTTATTTTTCTTTTTCTTTTTTTTTTCATTATTTCTCTTTTTTATTTCAAAATATATTACGGTTGTTTTCACGAAAATAAATTTTAAACGCAAGATTTATCGATTTACAACACAAATCATTGAGTTTGCTGTAAATTTTTATCTCATCTTTAATATCACAAATATTTATCATTTTCCATCTCATTTTTTTGCCTTTCGTTTCTTTCTTCTCTCCTCGCGCGTCAACTTCAAACACAAGCAATCCCGTGTAAGAAAATTTCCTCGGTTTCCAATAATCCAATACCGCCACGTAACAATTGAGCCGTTTATTTTGAAAATGGCCCAAATCAATTTTCAAAATTTGAACAAAAACGGACTCGGGCCACTTTCGAAATAAACGCGATTCAATTATTCGAATTTTTGCACGTATTTAAAATTAACGCGCGGAATCGTTTCGTTTTTTTTTTTTTTTTTTCATAGGTTTTAGGAACTCTGATGTCACTCAATGATTACAACTCCCTTTTCCCAATCTGGGAAATCAAATTGGAGCGTTACCCCGGCACTCGAAAATCCGAAGGATTTTTTTTTTCCTCTTCTCGACTCTCGCGAACTTTGATTTCTTTCTTTTTGTAGGCAAAAAAATTCGAGATGTTTCAATTCGAAAACCTTTCTCCCCGATGCAAAATTGAATTTTCGTCTGTTCTGCATAAAGTTGCCGCTGCGTGAAGCAATTTGACCTTTTCATTTGAATTGCAATTGTTTGTTCTTTTTCTTCCAAAAAAATATTATTACTATTTTCGAATGAAACGCTTACCTAGTTATCGTTAAATATTTTTTTAAAATTTCCGTAACTCTAAATATTCATCACAGTACTACAGACACAAGTAAATTGTGTTCTTTATTTTCATTAATCTTTTTTTTTTTGTATTGTTATTCCGAGTTTTACGCTTTCCTTTAATTTATTTTTCCATTAAACTACGCATTACGCTCGCATATAATTCTTTCTCTTCGCGTTTATTTATTTATAGACTATAACGTGTTCGTGCAATATATTTTCTTATTTGTAAATAATGAGTTCTCTCTGTTCTTTCTCTCATCCCTCTTCTCGTCGAGCGGGAAAACTGGAAAAACCTCAAACTCGAATTTTCAGTCGAATTTTCACCTGAATTCCACGTTTTTCCCACTCAACAAATTCCTTGCGTTTCACCGCTTCATCGAGTTTCTTTATAGGCAGTATTATTTTACATTCCGCTTTCTAATCCTCAAAACGACTCCCTTTAGTTTACTTAAACTTTCTATTGTTCCTTTGTACATGACTATGTTTGTAACGAACCATTTCTCCACGTCTGCGCAATTTTGCTTTTTCCCTTTTTCAAAACGATCATCCAATTTCAGAAAATAAAATAATAAGATTATCATTAAGCAAAAGAATTAACGAGGGTCCGTAATTTTCTCTTCTCGGAGATTGGTTCCGTTTATTATTTCGAATATTTTGTCGAAAGGTACCCGGGTACGCTTTCCCTTCTTTCCATTTCGGGTTATCCTTGTCTTTTTGGCTCCAGGGGTGAATTTCCAAAATATCGTAACTTTCGTCTTTCGAAATTTCCTCAAATTCTTCGTGATTTTGACCAATTTAAACTTGGACGGGAGAGGGACTAGGTGGCCAAAGTACTATCGGTTGGCAACAACCCCATGGAAAAAGCCACGTGGCTCAGCACCTTGGTGAAAATTTTGGATTTGTAGGACCATGAATGTAACTTCTCAATTCTTTAGCTGACTCTGAGCCAAAGTCAAATGCCGTGTCCACGTCGGATTTGCGACAAATGATCATACGTATATCTGTATGTAAATAAATACGTCCCGATTTGCCAGACATAAATCTGAAAAGAGAAGAATAAATATGTTAAAAAGTCTGTTAAAATGGAAAGCAAAATAAAATAATGAAAAATGAAGTTAATCTTTCTTAAATTTAGTGGCGATAGACGGTTCGAAAACGTCACAATCTTGTAACGATTGCAAGTACACGGTTAGAAAATTAAAAAAGTCCAAAAAAAATAAGGAAAAAAATGTAATTTTATATTATTTATCCATTTTTGTTCAATTTTTTTTAATTGTTTCTACACTGAAACCTGATTTGTGCGACTGCTCGAGTCCCACCGTCTAACAACGAATTCGATTAAATAATAATTATTTTGTTTATTTTTCTGCATGAATCCGCGATACCTTTATCAATAAGAAAAATAACAATTTTTTTATGACCTAAATTCCTGTGCCGCAAAGAGTTAAATTCTCACATTATTGTATTTTTACTTTGCCCCATGGATCCCAGGGCATAATAAACCAGTTAAAAAAAAAAATTGGTATCGGAAACACACTTTACATTAGAATGTATTATATTATGGTAAATGATAGAGCTATTGATCGATGCGTAAATAATGATTTTATGTACCGAAATAAAATTTTATTTTATGCGCAATGCCGTAAAAATCGTATTTATAATAATTAAAATCATATGTATAATGATATCTTTTGTCTCGACGACTAAAATTGTATTTTTCAATTTTTATGCCGAAAATGGGCATAACAATACAAAAGATAAGGAAAGGTCATTATAATCGGGTGAAAAGATACATAAAAAAATGATTAAATTGAGACCGACAAAGAATCGCTTATCAATTTTTTTATTTTCAAAGTAAATTATTCGGTTAGCATTTTCAATAAGGGAAATTTAATGAGAGCGTAATCAAAATTACGAATTTTAATGTTCCAAGGAAGGTTGCAATGGATTTTTCGTCGACTTTAAGTTCAAAGATATTTAAAAGTAGGACTTATTAAAAGTAAGTTTTTTGATCTTTTCTGCCATTATTTTTCTTTTTTTTATTTTAAAATGTAATACAGTTATTTTCGTGAAACCAAATTTTAAACGCATGATTTATCACTTTAGAACACAAATTATTGAGTTTTCCGTAAATTTGTCTGTAATTTTTAATACCACAAATTAAAATTGTCCATCTCATTTTTTTTGCCTTTTGTTTTTTTCTTTTTTTCTGAGAATTCTCCATTGACTTAAAGTTCCAAGAAAATATCAAAGTAGATTCGTGCATAAAAGATAAAATTCTTTGTATCTGGGTTCTCGAAAGGGCCTCGTATAAGTTAATATCGCATAAAAAAAAAAAAAAGTAAACCACAGTGAAATGATCTTACCTAAGGTGTACGAGGTAGCGTAGAGTTTTGTCCCGTAATGTTCTTTGACGTAAAAAAGTATGAGATCGCGGTGGCATGTCGGAAAGATCATACAAAACTACAAACATTTTAACGACTGTGCCTAATGGATTTAGGAGTGTTACTTGTATGGTACCACTTCGTGGTACTAGGTAACCCTTCTTACCCAAGTTTATATGAGCCTAAAATGAAGAAATTCCATATTAAACAAAATTCCATATTAGCATTTCAACAACAGAGATCTGCAGAAAAGGAAAGAACAAATGAAATATTCTGAATTAATTAATGAAATTGCTATTTTATAAATTTACTGTTCTACAAAACAGCAATTTGTCAAAATACTGCATTTCAGTTAAAAAATTCTCTAGTTTGATAGATAAATACAGAAAAAGGTAAACCATCCTCTGTCCTTTTCTGCAGAAATTATTTATAGAAAAACTTCAGTTCTTAGTTATTCAATATTTTTGTCGTTAAATTGAAATTGTTTTTTTATTTATTCTTATACAAAGCAGCAATTTTTCTAAACACCCTATTTTAGTGGAAATTTCTCTAGTTTGGTAGATAAATACAGAAAAAGGTAAATCTTTCTCTATCCTTTTCTACAGAAATTATTTATAGAAAAACTTAAGTTCTTAGTTATTCAACATTTTTGTCGTTAAATTGAAATTGCTTTTTTATTTATTCTTATACAAAGCAGCAATTTTTCTAAACACCCTATTTTAGTGGAAATTTCTCTAGTTTGGTAGATAAATACAGAAAAAGGTAAATCTTTCTCTATCCTTTTCTACAGAAATTATTTATAGAAAAACTTAAGTTCTTAGTTATTCAATATTTTTGTCGTTAAATTGAAATTGCTTTTTTATTTATTCTTATACAAAGCAGCAATTTTTCTAAACACCCTATTTTAGTGGAAATTTTTCTAGTTTGGTAGATAAATACAGAAAAAGGTAAACCTTTCTCTGTCCTTTTCTACAGAAATTATATTATAGAAAAACTTAAGTTCTTAGTTATTCAATATTTTTGTTTAATAACGTGGTTAACTTATTAAAATTAATAATAAAAGTTGGTAATAAAATTAATAGCAGAATTATTAAAACTTCATTTTGCTTTATAATAGTTTTGTAATGGATAAATATTGGGTTGGCAACTAAGTAATTGCGGATTTTGTCATTTATTTGCTTTGAAAAATCCGCAATTACTTAGTTGCCAACCCAATAACCTAAAGGTAGCTTGAAGTTGTTCTGCACTCATACACTTTCTAATCTGTGAAATGATTAGTGATTGAACGGCACTATTGCGTGACGCATCATTTCAAAAAATGTCTTCACCGGCAAGTAAGCAACAAATGCAGGGAAACAACGGTTGCAATGAAAAACCGTGCTGGAAGAAGATGAATAAGCATTCGTCTTTTCTCTCAAATGCATTTTTTTTTCTCTTTACGTTAAAACGAAATTGCGGCAACGACATTAAGCCAACGAACTGCGTCTCTCGTGTCCTACTTTTCAGGCAGACATGACTAGTATTCGCGGATGGAATTGAGAGAAATTATTTCAATTCCCAATATATGAGAATAATTACGAAATTTGACTGTATCAAATGTTACAGATATTTCTTGAAAAATATTTGCTCGAAAAATTTATACGGGAAGTGTCATTAAAAAGTTGTGAATGAACCAGTATTTGAGAGAATAATATTATTATTATGAAAAAAATAGTGCAAATTCGTACTGGAAGAAAATCATACTAAGCTGATGCAAAAATGATCTGGAATTTGATCGTACGAAACAGCCGATTTAATTAAAATATATTTTCAATTATATTATATTCAAATATATTTTTTATAATTAGTGGTTTTTATTTTTCCTTTTATTGATTCAAGAATAAAATTGTCACGGGCTGCCACGAACATTCGATAGTTGGTGCATCTAATTTTGTCACTGAACCAATGACAAAATTTCTTAAACAAAACTATCGAATGTTTGACGCATCGTCATCGCTATCGAATCAATTTTATTTTTTCCAATTACGCTGATTTAGTTGAAATCCAGAGCATTTTTTTCTTTTCGGTGTAAGGAAAGCGATTTAATGGGGCCAACTTTTCGGTCGTAATGGATAAACAAGCAACTAGAGAACGTATGAGTGCAAGACAAGGAAAATATTTGTCAATTAGTGACTTCTTAACGTAGCAACTCACGAGATAAGGTGTGGAGACTTTATCGTTGTCTCCTAAAGTATAGAAGAACACTGTAACTGGAAGTTTCCGATGTTTTGGACAAAAGGAACCACTTGCACCGAGTTCGGCAGTGAAACCGTGAACGGTTGAAACGGGCTCGAGCCTTCCATTAAGAGCAGATTCTTCGAAGCTACCTAGCAAGGCATGGCTTTGAGGTCTCTGTCGCGACGTTGGTCTCCTTCTCGGCGTTTCCTCTCCAATATTTTCAGTTTCCCTGTCGGTTTCCTCCAGGGAAACAGCTCCTGGACTGGGCGGGGTGTTTAACTCGAACAAAGCACTGGAAAATATTAATTCTTCAGATTTTTTTTTCAGACTCTCATAAATTTTAGGGGCCCGAACTCAATTCCAATTCGGAAATAAATTTCCAAATCGATCGATCTGTTATGAGAATGGTCCCTTTAAGGGTTACCCTCAATGGTCACCCGGGGTCAAAATGACCCCAACCGAAAGTTTAACTAGAATTACTATAAGTTATTGGCGCCCGATCCGGTCTAGCCTCCCCTCTAATGGTGCTTTGGACCTCTTCAAATGTCAAAATAAATACCATTTTTGAAGCGCCCAATATGAAGTTATTTTTTTTTTATACACTCCGATATCTCAAGAATATCACCCTAAAATTTTACGAAAAAATATTAAAAATTGCCAGAGTTATGATTTTTTTAGTAAAAAAATGGTATTTTTTACGGATTGCCTCCTTCCTGATTTTTTTTCGCCATTTTGAAAATTTGACAAAAATTTTTTGCGATAACGTTCTCATTTCAAAAGGTTCAAACTAATATCCTGAATTTTTATGAGTCGCTCGGAATGATATTGGCAACGCGGTAATTGTTTAAACATGGCTGGGGTCATTCTGACCCCGTGTGACCAATACGTTATTTTTAGAACGTGTGACCATTAAGGGTTAAAAATGTCGAGAGTGACTCGACGAAGGAGCTTCTGAGAGATAAACAAACCAATGTCGAGTCGCACTCGACAAAGAAAAATGTGCCCCTGAAAGGGTTAAGGGAAGACTAAACTGAAAAATGAAAATTCGCTGCTGTTGTCTTTAAACCTTTTTTTTTATGGTTCCCTAGAAGTAAAATGAGGTTTTCAAGAGATTCCACCTAGTGACGGCCTCCAGAACAAAGATTTATACCCTACAACCTAAATTTTATACGTAAAACATATCACTGCTCGACATCTAAAATAATTAAAAAAGCCCTAAAAAATAATAACTCCAGATTGGAATTTCAATTTATACCTTATTTCAAGAGAAAAAAAAAAATGCAAAAAACTGAAATTTGGAAATTTCGTCGAAAATCGCGATTTCTTCAGTTTAGCCTTTCCTTGAACCGTGAGAAAAAAAAATGCAAAAAAACTGAAATTTGAAAATTTCGTCGAAAATCGCGATTTCTTCAGTTTAGTCTTCCCTTAAACCGTGAGAAAAAAAATGTAAAAAAACTGAAATTTGAAAATTTCGTCTAAAATCGCGATTTCTTCAGTTTGGTCTTCCCTTAAACCCTGAGAAAAAAAATGCAAAAAAACTGAAATTTGAAAATTTCGTCGAAAATCGCGATTTCTTCGGTTTAGCCTTCCCTTGAACCGTGAAAAAAAAAATTCAAAAAACTCAAATTTGGAAATTTCGTCTAAAATCGCGATTTCTTCAGTTTAGCCTTTCCTTGAACCGTGAAAAAAAAAATTCAAAAAACTCAAATTTGGAAATTTCGTCTAAAATCGCGATTTCTTCAGTTTAGTCTTCCCTTAAACCGTGAGAAAAAAACGCAAAAAAACTGAAATTTGAAAATTTCATCTAAAATCGCGATTTCTTCGGTTTAGCCTTTCCTTAAACCGTGAAAAAAAAAATGCAAAAAACTCAAATTTGAAAATTTCATCTAAAATCGCGATTTCTTCGGTTTAGCCTTCCCTTAAACCTTGGAAAAAAAAAAAAAAATATTTTTAAAGGTCCGGTCAGTTCGAGTTTGCATTTCACCTTCGTTTTGACGAGACCGAATTAAGGCTGCTGTCGTAATCGAAACAGCAGCTTCCGCGTCTTAGAGGCGCCGGGCTCGAGGTCAAGGGCAACCCCGTTCGGCTGTGAAACACCATGGAGGCGGCATTTTCCAATGACCTACGAAACCTCTCTTGCTCGATGGCGGACGGCACTCCTTTGTCGACCGTGTCATCCTCCACCGCGAGATTCTTCTTGTCGTCGCCCACGGACGATTGCATTTTCGTAGCTTTCTTGTCCACCCGATGACGCGCTCGAAAATCGTTGCGTATAGGAAGAACAACGCAGCCGACGTTCTCGTCCTCATCGTTGTCATCCTCCTCCTCGTCCTCCGCTTCGTCGTTGTCGTCGTCATCCACGTCCACGTCCTCGAGGTTCGATAAACCTCCGTTCGCCTCATTTTTCGTCTTATCCCTCGCCTCCAAACCGTTGGAAAAATCGCATCCCTCGTCCTTCGCCTCGAACAGGATTTTACGCTTGACCAACCCACGGTGGTCCTTGGCGGCGCCACTTCGCGGGTGGTCCTCCTTGGTCTCGTTCAACTGCGACACCTGTTCCTTCTTGAAGAGTCTGCGAAAGCGAAAAGCGAGTCTGCGATTCAGGGGCGACGGTGCCGACGAACAAGCGGAATTCTCGGTGCAAGAATTCTTGTCGTAATTCCCGAGGTGACTCTCGATTTTCTCGGGCGAGGCCTGGTTGTTCCAAGGGGACGACGACGCGCCTTTCGTCGCGGACCCGTTCGAAATGTCCGTCAAGCCTTTGCGGTCCTTGCTCGTTCGTAAAATGGCACCCAAGAGAACGTCGGCTTTGTTCGAAACGCACTCGTCGTTTTTCCTCGCCAGCAGCGTCGCCCTGGCCGGCGGCGGCCTGGAACCCTGACGGCTCTCGAAGTACGACTTGAGGTCGTTCCGCTTGCACGTTTTGCAGGTGCAACTGTTGTTCTCGTAGATTCTGTTGCCCTTGTCCGAGGCGTCGCGCGACTTCCTCGTCGATTTCACGGGCGTCGTGGTGACGGACGACGTCGTCGACGAGGAACTGTTCCTCCTCCGGCCGGGTGTCTTCGCGCAAAGCACCGCCAGGACTTCGTCGAACTCGCGCTGGCTCAGCTCCAGGTTGCAGTTCTTCTTGGTCTCCACGTTTTTCGCAGTCCCGTTGCCCGTTACCGCGGCGGGAGAACCCGGCGACGAGGAAACGCCGTTCGCGTTGTTCATGGAATTCGTCGCGGCCGCGACACCCAACACCCTACCGGGCACTTTGCTGAACCAATCGAAAATCCCATAATCCTCCTTACTCGGTCTATGGTTTTCCTCCGGGAACGACAGCTTGGACATCAAATTGATTAGATTGCTACTGGAATTGTTCCCCGCGTTGGCGATCGTGGCTGACGCATTTTTGACGGTGTCCTTGTTTCGCGTTACTTCGTACTCGTCGTTTCTTCTTGGATGCGTTTGATTGTTCTTCGAGACGCAGCTTTGGTGCACGGTGCACTTGTCGTTGTCCAACACCCGACGACGATACGTCGAGGGGCCGGGGTTCGATTCGTGAAAGGGACTGGGTTCGTGGAATGGGTTTGCGTGGAGGTTTCTCTCGTTGACTTTCGCGTTATCCCGCGAAATTTCATCGCTTCTGGGGCTCTTCGAGTAATTGACGTTCGAGTGCTTGTCAATCGGGTCGTGGTAATGTGTGCGCTTTTGACGTTCGGCGGCGACGCGGTAATCGTCCTTCGGGTCGTTCGGTGACTTCGAATGAGCGTCCAGGGTGTTCTGACGGAGCGGAGGCGGTTTCGCAGGATCCGTCGCGGTCGTACCGTTTTGAAAATTCGAGCAAGCCAACGAAGTTGACGTGGAATTTGTTGATGTTGAATTTGTTGTTGATGCTGTTGTTGTTGTTGTTGTGTTTATTGGAAAGTTCGCTTTCCTTCGTTCCTCCTTTTCCTTGTCTTTTGTCTCGTAGAGCGACGGCATGGGCACGGAATGATGATTGTTGACTATTGCTGGTTCGTTGGATGGTCCACAAGGCAGGGATCTACGTCGTTTTCTCTCGCTCGTCGGTTGGATACACGGCGATGGGGGACAACCGTCCTCCTCTTCGCAGCGACAATGGTGTTTTCCAGGTTTATTGCAGGGTGTTTGCAGCCGGTCGTCCACCAAAACTGCGAAAGATTTCAAGAAAAAGATATAGTACACGCCTAATACGAATTTTTTTACACGAATTTGATTTAACACGAGTTAAAAATTAAAAAAAAAATTTTCTCTTTTCACACGAATTCTTTTGTTTTAGCACGATTTCCAATATTCTATGAATTTTTCTTGAATCTCAGAGAGCAAATATTTTTGTTATGTTTATCACGTTGACTGCCGCGTCACCCATATTCGAGTGCCAGCAAAGTTTCTGATCGGGCCGCGTCACCCGTATTCGGGTGACGCTTATTTGACGACTTGCGAAGGATCGTCGTAGGTATTTGAAAAGGTATTCCACAGGAAGTAAAAAACTATTAAATTGGTGTGGGCACTCGTGGCCTGAAGGAGATTTCAATGGAAATACACGTGGCAGTCAACGTGTTATATTATTTTAACTTTTTTTGTATCAATGAATTTCAAATGTTATTTTCTCTTTCTCAAAGTATAATTTACATTTTATAATATATTTAATGATTTAAAGTGCGTAAGCACGAAAGAAATTAAGTGAACTCTAACAAGAATTTTTTAATTTTTTGTTTACACCTAATTCTCTTTTTACACGAATTTTTTTTTTACACGAATTTTTTGGGAACGTATTTATCGTGTAAAAAGAGAATTAGGTGTATTATGTTTCGTGTTTTTCTCAGGGTTTGTTTGTGGAATAAAATTAGAGAAACGAGCCACACCGAATTTTATTAGGTTGGGCAAAAAGTAATTTCGGCTTTTCACACGGTTTTCAATGGGATAAACCGAAATTACTTTTTCCCCAACCCAATATTTTCAAGTGATCGTGTTGTGAAATATAATTACAATTGGAATAATGTTTGTATTGATATTTCCATCAATTTTATTTGTAGTGCAAATATTGTTTCGGTATTTGTATTATTATTGATATTAACCCTTAATGGTCACACGTTTTAAAAATAAAGTATTGGTCACGCGGGGTCAGAATGACCCCGGCCATGTTTAAACAATTACCGCGTTGCCAATATCGTTCCGAGCGACTCATAAAAATTCAGGATATTAGTTTGAACCTTTCGGAATGAGAACGTCATCGCAAAAAATTTTTGTCAAATTTTCAAAATGGCGAATAAAAATCAGGAAGGAGGCTATCCGTAAAAAATACCATTTTTTTTACTTAAAAAATCATAACTGGCAATTTTTGATATTTTTTCATAAAATTTTAGGGTGATATTCTTGAGGTATCGGAGTGTATAAAAAAAAAATAACTTCATAGTGGGCGCTTCGAAAAAGGTATTTATTTTGACATTTCAAGAGGGTCTTCCCGACGTTAATCTTATCTTACAAAGGAAATCCCAAAGCACCATTAGAGGGAAGGCTAGAGACCAATCGGGCGCCAATAACTTATGGTAATTCTAGTTAAAGTTTCCGTTGGGGTCATTTTCACCCCGGGTGACCGACCATTAAGGGTTAATATTTACAAAACCCTAAAGTTACTGAATTTTAAATGTAGTTTGGAAATGGTAATTATGTCGAAACGCAGAAATTTCAGCAAAATTCCCATTTCTTCAACAATACGTATTTTGTAAGACTATTCGCATTTTACACACACACACACACACACACACACACTCTCTCTCTCTCTCTCTCCCTCTCTCTCTCCTGTGCTTTCATCGAAAAGCAGTCGGAGTCAGAGAAAAGCAGCTTCAGCGTTTATTATAGTTTCATGTACCTTACACATCAAGGGAAACATGGATTCGCACCAGAAGGTGACCTACATTCTAGCAAAAATATACTGGAGTCCAAACTTGATCCGTAAAGACTTTTTGAAGTGATATTTGGTAGAACGAAACTTGCAGCTTTCCTTATACATTAACCGTTTTGGCGCCAAGCGGCGCGATCGCGCTTCCTCCGTTCCATTTCCAAAAATGCCGGTATTTTTGAAATAAGGAACGTGAAAAAAGCGCTAACGAAATTCGAATGAGAGTGAAACATTTGGAAATGACCGATTTACAAGTAAAATGTCGGTTTTATGTTATTTCTCTTAAAATCTAGCGGCACTTTCTCTCGAGTTTTCCGTCTGGGTGTTTACCTGGCAGGAGTAGAGTCTCCGTGGACGTTTGTAAAACCGACGAAGCTTGCGATGGAGAATGTTTCGTTGGCGTTAAAGCTCTGGCAACGCCAATTTCATCGTCTAGTTCTTTAGTCGGATGCATCGGACACACCAATACCGGAACATTTTCCATCCTCGGTAAGGCCCACACAGTTACCTGCAATTCATCGTCAAGAGAAACCTTTGTACTCGTCTTCCGAGTAAAGGCATTTATTTATCTTTTTTTTTTGCGCTTCGGGTTCCGTTCAAAAGGTGCAGTGGCAAAGAGGAACAATTCTGAATATTTAAATTTGTATATTATCATATTTATATGCCATTATATGTGTATAATGAATTATATATAATTTACATTAAATATAATAATAATATTAATAATAATAATAATAATAATAATAATAATAATAATAATAATAATAATAATAATCCATCGTTGACCAACTAAGAATTCAACAAATTAACAACAACAACAACAACAACAACAATAAATCAAATTATTATTATTATTATTATTATTATTATTATTATTATTATTATTATTATTACTATTATTATTATTACTATTACTATTACTATTACTATTATTACTATTATTATTACTATTATTATTACTATTACTATTACTATTATTATTATTATTATTATTATTATTATTATTATTATTATTATTATTATTATTATTATTATTACTATTATTATTACTATTACTATTACTGTTACTATTACTATTATTATTATTATTATTATTATTATTATTATTATTATTATTAAATATAACAATAATATTGTATCAAATATAATAAATTGTAATTGAATATAATAAATGCACGTTCAGATTAACTCTGAACATGAAATTATATATATATATATATTTACCTTGATCGAATGTCCATCGCCACTAGCTGCCATGGGGAAAGTGTGTTCAACGGGAGTCTCGCGAAATCTCCCAAGATTTTCCTCGCTATGGGAAACAACCCGCGTGGCAATATAATTGGGATTAGTGCCGCTACTTCGAGACCACCAAGCTGCTACTTGACTAAAGTGCAATCTGGAACGCACCGCTTGGTACAGACCTTGGCAATTCATCGTTTCCGAACCTCTGAGGAGACAATCACAAAGTCACGGGATTAGTATATAAAAGCCGCAATTATTAAACGGCTACACATACACACCTAGCGATAAAATTACAGTTTATCCTCGACTTATACTACGAATATCTATTATTTTACTAATTTTTTTTTCATTATTTTAGCTTTTCTTTGGGGGAAGGGACAATTTATTTTGGTTGCATTTTTAATAAAGTCACGAAATAATCCATTAAAAACAAAAATAAAATTTAGTAAAAAAAAATAATTATAATAAAGAAGCACCCGTGGCGAAAAGCAATAAAATCGTGTAAGAAAAGTAATACGAATTACAAGAAATTTTGAAATTTCCAAGTTTTTTCACAGACTCGCATTTTGGTGTCAAAAGACACATTTTGAAATTTGAAAAAACTTTACTATATTTTTTTGCATTTTTGGTCAAACTCGGTTTCTTATATTTTATGACAAACACATGTGTCCTTTTTTAAAAATGTTTATTCGACTCAAAACTTAACACTTCTCTCACCAAAGGTGTCAAATCACACCTTTGCGGCAGTGCTTCTAAATTTTGTTATTATATTTTTAGTTATTATGATTTTCAATTATTCTCCCGAAAATCCACTTACTTGCTTGGTAAAATTCCAATACACCAGTATTCCAACAATATTTCTGACGAATGCTCCCAAGGTGGCATCGAAATTGATGGTATGGGTAACACTGGATTTTTCGCCGTGGCTTTTGTTAATCCACATGGGCAGCTACTGCACAACAGGACTTCCACGCATAGATATGAACCAACCATAGTTCGATCAGAAATTTCACGAATTAATACGAGATAACGTTCGCACTGAAATATTCAAATAATTTCGTGATTACAATTTTTCATTGAAATTCATTTCGATAAAGTTACAACAACCCATCCTGAGTCGATGATACAAAAGAATAAAATTCCAGTTGTCAAAAACTGTAATATTGAAAATCTACGGGTATCAAATTTTTATTTTATACACATAATATGTGCCCATAATTGTGCCCATAATTATGAAAGTGGTCTAAGTCATATTTTTTTTTGTGTTGATAAATTTAAAGGATTTCTTTTAAATAAAATAAAAAATCTTTTTTACATTCTGCAACATTGAAATTTGGAATTTTATAGGTTTTGATTAAGGAAGAGCAAAAAATGTATTGCGAGATAAAATGATGCGAGATAACTGAAAACCTCATCTTTTTCAAATCTTGACTTGGACCACTTTCATAATTATGGGCACAATTATGAAACTGGTCTAAGTCATATTTTTTTTTGTGTTGATAAATTTCAAGGATTTCTTTTAAATAAAATGAAAAAAGTTTTTACATTCTGCAACATTGAAATTTGGAATTTTATAGGTTTTGATTAATGAAGAAAAAAAAATGTATTGCAAGATAAAATGATGTGAGATAACTGAAAATCTCATCTTTTTTTAAATCTTGACTTGGACCACTTTCATAATTATGGGCACAATTATGAAACTGGTCTAAGTCATATTTTTTTTGTGTTGATAAATTTCAAGGATTTCTTTTAAATAAAATAAAAAATGTTTTTTACTTTCTGCAACATTGAAAGTTGGAATTTTATTGGTCTTGATTAAGGAAGAGCAAAAAATGCATTGCGAGATAAAATGATGCGAGATAACTGAAAATCTCATTTTCTTCAAATCTTGTCTTGGACCATTTTCATAATTATGGGCACAATTATGAAACTGGTCTAAGTCATATTTTTTTTGTGTTGATAAATTTCAAGGATTTCTTTTTAAAAAAATAAAAAATCTTTTTACATTCTGCAATATTGAAATTTGAAATTTTTTTGGTCTTGATTAATGAAGAGCAGAAAATGTATTGCAAGATAAAATGATGTGAGATAACTGAAAATCTCATCTTTTTTTAAATCTTGACTTAGACCACTTTCATAATTATGGGCACACATATTTAATTATTAATATCCTCATCGCCTGTCTGTGTTCCGAAAATGACAACGCATTGGTTGTCGAAACAACTGTAAAATAAAGAAAAAAAAAAACAACACAATATTGAAATAAATAATTTTAAGACCGACAGACCGAAGAAAGGACACATATTTCAGCCGTTTATTTTGAAAGTGGCCTAAGTCCATTTGCGAATTTTTTCTTGTTAACCGTAGTAACATGTGTCACTTGACATTAGCTGTCATAGAAAGATATTTTGCGAAATTCATAAAAAATTGGACTCAGGCCACTTTAAAAATAATCGGCTCATTTATTTGGAACCTACGGTCAAAGAAGGGATAATTCAAGAATTTTAATAAATATCGAAAAAACAATACTCACCAAGTAATTGTTCTCCTCACAAACGTGGTTGTTGTGTGTCGCTTGTAGGGGTGCGGCACAGTGTGGACCTTCCTTATATCCACGCGGAGGACCTTGAATCCTCCCTTCGCAAACAAGGACTCCAAGGGCTCGGAACACATTCATAACGCTACCGGTGCCAGCTCCAGTGCCAGTGCCAGTGGTAGTACTACCACCACTAGTGGCAGTACTGCCAGTACCATTGCTACTACCGCTACGGTTTCCAACCCCGCTGGAGGAGGATGGCCCAGCGGCAGCTCCTCCTGACACTGCGCCCAAGCAATGCATGCCTAAGACAGAAAAAGGAAACAATTGTTTCTTCGGAAAATACGAGCGTACAGTGGTGGCCAAAAATATAGGACCACCCTCTAAAAAAAGCACAACTACACCTATAGAGCCGCTTCCGCCACAGGTATCGAAAAACCGACTACACCGATAGAAAAATCACGCAAGAGAAGCCCTTGGGTCCAATTTTGGCTTCGATCTGCCGGATTCGTACCGCGTGGGGTCGATCAACGACTTTTAGCATTTTTGCCAAAATCGTACGTATTTGATTTCCCGGAGAAATCAAAAAACTGTTTCTGAAAATAAAAGGTGCCTGGTCTCGTGTAAAAATGTACAACGTTTTCGAAAAAAAAAAAAATACTTCGGTTTAATATTTCTTAAAGTTTTCAAGCCACGGCACGAAAACGTGGCTCGCGGTGACGATCGGTAACAAAAATATGTACGATTTTGACAAAAATGCTAAAAGTCATTGATCGACCCCACGCGGTACAAAACTGGCGGATTTCAACCAAAATTGGACCTACGGGGTCCTCTCGCGTGATCTTTCCATTGGCGTAGTCGGTTTTTCGATACCCGTGGCGGAAGTGGGCTCTATCGGTATACATATGCTTTTTTAGAAGGTGGTCCTATATTTTTGGCCACTACTGTACATATAAGTCGTTTATTTTGAAAGTGGCCTAAGTCCATTTGCGAGTCGTTTGTTGTTAAGTGTGGTGTCCCTTGAACTTAGTTGTCATAGAAAAAAAAAACATTTTGCGAAATTTAAATATAGATGGATACATATGCTTTTTTAGAGGGTGGTCCTAAATTTTTGGCCACTAATGTACCGGAAGATCGGGCGGATTTAGGTGGCGACCGAAATGGCGACAAAGAAGCAGCGTCACCTGAGGCCACGGTTTGCACGGAAATTCAACAAGGAAAGAATCGATTCGTTCCATTCTTGGCAAGCGTGCCGGTTATCTTACGACGTGTGCAACTTTTGGTTTGAACAATTCAAAGAAGCGGATTTCGACCTTAGTGACCGTGAACGTAGCTAAGCTGCTCGGAAGAAGAGCACGAACGCCGAGTCGCAAGAGTTGGTCGACGAAACTTCGCAGAACGGTTGGGTGCGAGCCAACAAACTGTCTTCGCTCGCTTACGTGGCACGGACGAAATTCTCAAAGAGAGAAAGTGCTTTCCACTCCAATTGATTCAAAAACACAGCGGTAACCGGGCCAAAGTGTATTTTTTTTTTCTCTTGCTACGCCTATCGAGCGGGGAAAAAGCGCCTATATTGGAACACTTAAAGGAAAATTACGTGCCCGCGGGGGCCTTTGTTTTCAACGCGTTGAGCGCTATGTGAATTTACTCCCTATTCACGCCGCGTGGGGCGTAATGGTATACGCCATCGCATTTGTCACAACCGGCGCGGCCTCTACGGAAAATTATTAGTGTCGGTCACCGGTAACCAAACCTGGCGGTCAAAGTGTTGATAAGAACCCGGGCCACCAATCCTGGCCCATTAACGGCCCTGTTGCTCTTCCCTACAAGGGGAATCGTCGCCTGTGATGAAAAATGGAAACGCTGCGATGATCCCAAACGAAGGATTTGATGAGTAAGCCCAGGCCATCCCAATCAAGTGGATCAACGCCACATTACGGTAGTGGCCCAAAATATAGGACCACCCTCTAAAAAAGCGTATCTATACCTATAGAGCCGCTTCCGCCACGGGTATCGAAAAACCGACTACGCCAATGGAAAGATCACGCGAGAGGACCCCGTAGGTCCAATTTTGGTTGAAATCTGCCAGTTTTGTACCGCGTGGGGTCAATTAATGACTTTGAGCATTTTTGTCAAAATCGTACATATTTTTGTTACCGATCGTCACCGCGAGCCACGTTTTCGTGCCGCGGCTTGAAAACTTTAAGAAATATTAAACCGAAGTATTTTTTTTTTTCGAAAACGTTGTACATTTTTACACGAGACCAGGCGCCTTTTATTTTCAGAAACAGTTTTTTGATTTCTCCGAGAAATCAAATACGTACGATTTTGGCAAAAATGCTAAAAGTCATTGATCGACCGCACGCGGTACAAATCCGGCGGATCGAAACCAAAATTGGACCTAAGGGCTTCTCTTGCGCGATTTTTCTATCGGTGTAGTCGGTTTTTCGATACCTGCGGCGGAAGCGGCTCCATAGGTGTAGTTATGCTTTTTTAGAGGGCGGTCCTATATTTTTGGCCACTACTGTAACTTATTTGTATTTTGGTATATTATTTTGATAAAAAAGCACGAGAGTTTGCTTAACCGTCCATCCATTGGTGCAATTACCCTATTTCGAGTGAGCGAAAGCAGCTAAAGGTCTGAAGTTTATCGAAGGTACGGAACGAAAAAGTTAAAAATACGTTTCAGGGACAAATAAGAGTAAGTGGAATAGGTACGTTTTGGGGGAGGGCTTGTCATTTTGTAACATCGATGCCGCGGATGAAGTTTAAACGTCATAAGGCACTTTGCCAAGGCAGCAAGATGTCGGCGTCAAAGGAAAAGATTTGAACAACTATTGGCTAAACGAATCACCAGGATGACCAGGATTCACGTTGATTCACGCCGCGTGGGTCGCAGTGGTATGGGCTATTGCATTTGTCCTAACCGGCTCGGCCCGAACGGAAAGTTCAGTGCCGGTCACCGGTGACCGACGCGGCGTTGAACGCATTAAGGAACATTTCGGACAATTGCGGACCAAGAAAGGGCATCGAGGAAAGACGGGATCCAAATAATTATTTGAAATCACGAGAGAGACGTCAACTGCGCTAAATACGGTGCATCGAACAAGCCGAGCGAAGCTAGCGAACGACGGAGAAATGCGACAAACCAGTTCTCGTACTAATTAACGCTCTACGATGAAATGAACAAACCACAAGCTCATAGCCAAAATGTGTTTTGAGTTCAAACGGCATTTTTCTCGAACGCCCTCGGAGGAGAGAGAGAGAGAGAGAGAGAGAAAGAGAGAAATTGTATAACGCACGAAGTGAACGATCTTTCCGTTGAAAGACGAAGAAGGTGGAGGTGGGGTAAGCTTTAACGTAAAAGGTAAAAGAGAATATGAAGAAAGGGTCGCTAACCCATGGAGGATGGAACAAACTGGCTCTACGCGAACAACCTTTTCTTTTTTTTTTCTTGCTTTTCTTTTATTTTAACCGGGCACGAAGCGACTCGGTACGTACAAAAGAGAGCCATAGGAGTTACAGTTGCTTATCGATATTTTTTGGGATCCGATTATTTTTAATTTCGACAAATCCTGATACGCGAAGTAGCGGCGATTTTTGTACCTTGAGACTTACGCGAAACAAGTACACTCGAGCTTTGAACCTTTTGCCTTCAAAACGTTTTTGATGCCTCGAATTTCTTGACACTTTTGTTTTTTGTTTTCGAATCCTTTGGTAACGCCTACTTCCGGGTGACGTTTTCCGCGCGAAATCGAAACGTGACATACAGTAGTAGCCAAAAATATAGGACCACCCTTTAAAAAAGCATATCTATACCTATAGAGCCGCTTCCGCCACAGGTATCGAAAAACCGACTACGCCAATGGAAAGATCGTGCGAGAGAACCCCATAGGTCCAATTTTGGTTGAAATCCGCCAGTTTTGTACCGCGTGGGGTCAATTAATGACTTTTAGCATTTTTGTCGAAATCGTACATATTTTTGTTACCGATCGTCACCGCGAGCCAGGTTTTTGTGCCGTGGCTTGAAAACTTTGAGAAATATTAAACCGAAGTATTTTTTTTTTTTTTCGAAAACGTTGTACATTCTTACACGAGACCAGGCGCCTTTTATTTTCAGAAACAGTTTTTTGATTTCTCCAGGAAATCAAATACGTACGATTTTGGCAAAAATGCTAAAAGTCATTGATCGACCCCACGCGGTACAAATCCGGCGGATCGAAACCAAAATTGGACCTAAGGGCTTCTCTTGCATGATTTTTCTATCAGTGTAGTCGGTTTTTCGATACCTGTGGCGGAAGCGGCTCTATAGGTATAGTTATGCTCTTTTAGAGGGTGGTCCTATATTTTTGGCCACTACTGTACGTATAAGTGGTTTATTTTGAAAGTGGCCTAAGTCCATTTGCGAGTCTCTTGTTGTTCGATTCAAGGCTTGCGATCGATTGTTACCTCGCTATAACAATTTCACTTTATGACAATCCTTCTGTATAAGGCCCAAAATTACCTCCCGATAACAATCGAGTCCGTTTGAGGTCGATCTTTTAAGAACGTCAACATATGACGCACCGATTTCAAAGCATGAGAAGTTTAGTAGCTAACCATGCGAGCGACGGCTAATGTCCGTCGTGTTTCTGGAAATAGACATGGAGATTGAGACGAGGGTCCAACAATTTCAACCGTTAAGAAAAAGAGGGATACGACTTCGATCATTACCCTATAGTTCCTCTTATTTTCCTTGATTTTTTCTTTACAACTCTGTGATGTTATCTTGGCTTTAAATAGGTTTGCTTTTTTCCCACACATATTAAGGTAATTGTCCCTATTCGTGGCTATGCCCCTATTCGCGATCACTAGCGAATTTTTGTTAAATTAATCATAATAAGTTTCAAACCACTGGACCTATTGGGGCCATATTCGCACCATACGTTATCAAGATGGCGAGTAAGGTTTTTAATTATGTCTCATTCCGATAGGTGGCACTGGGGTAAACCGCATCATCACTTACTAACCACTGAACATATTGGGACCATATTCGCACCATACGTTATCAAGATGGCGAGTAAGGTTTTTAATTACGTTCCATTCCGATAGGTGGCGTTGAGGTAAACCGCATCATCACTTACTAACCACTGGACATATTGGGACCATATTCGCACCATGCGTTATCAAGATGGCGAGTAAGGTTTTTAATTACGTTCCATTCCGATAGATGGCGCTGGAGTAAACCGCATCATCACTTACAAACCACTGGACATATTGGGACCATATTCGCACCATACGTTATCAAGATGGCGAGTAAGGTTTTTAATTACGTTCCATTCCGATAGATGGCGCTGAAGTAAACCGCATCATCACTTACTAACCACTGGACCTATTGGGACGATATTCGCCTCACACGTTATGAAGACGGCGAGTAAGGTTTCTAATTATGTTTTATTCCGATAGGTGGCACTGGGGTAAACCGCATCATCACTTACTAACCACTGGACCTATTGGGACCATATTCGCACCATATGTTATCGAGATGGCAAGTAAGGTTTTTAATTACGTTCCATTCCGATAGGTGGCGCTGAGGTAAACCGCACCATCACTTACAAACCGCTGGACCTATTGGGACCGTCTTCGCGCTATATGTTATTAAGATGGCGAGCAAGGTTTTTAGTTGTTATTGAGATTGAGTTGCATCCATAAGATGAAACAAAAATTTCGAAAACGAGGGAGGAAGAGGTCCTGAAACTTGAATCATCCACAAAGTGCGATTACACGAATGCGCAAGTGGAGTCGAAAAAGGCGAAAGTAACGTGAACTGACGGCGGTAAAGAGGACTCGGCGGGTTTTCTGTACGTAACAACAGCCGTGACACCAGTAACGAATTCCCGTCTCCCGTTTCAATTGTGAACGTACTGCCGCGCACTTTTCTCCAATGTTTCTACGTGGAAAACAGTCGCTGCTAACAGTCAAGAGAAGTATGCTACGTATATACGATTTCACCTTATCTCGGTGTTACGATAAAGTGAAACTTTGATCCTCGCACGGCAAGGGAACTGAAGACCCCGGACGATACAAATTCACTACGCACGCCGTGCGACACGGGGAAAAAGAGATAAAGAAAAATGTGTATCGGTGACTCGGAGTGAGATAACGCACGGTGACGCCGAAAAATTTTCTCGATGAAAACTTCGCGAGTGGAAGAAAAGATTATGAGTTTGAAATTCAATATAGAGCAGAAGAGAAAAGAAGGGACGCGGGATACGCGGTAGACGCGATGGTAATCTGCGAAGCCCCAATTCAAAGCTTTATATAGCGGCGACTATCGTAAAGTCTGTTGAACCTTTAGGGCAATTTCGTTGAGGAGCTATGTAATATAAGAAGGGTGGGTTCCGTGTGTAGTCTAGACACAGAAAGTCGACCGGGCTGAGACGACGACCCCGTCGGGCTCGAAGGACGAGAAAGAAGGAAAGAAAATGGATTCAAAGGAATCGCACGTACGTATGTGTCTATGCGTGTACGTATGTACCTTCCAGAAGAGTAATGACTCGGATACTGACACGAAAGCGAAAGGATCGCGTTTTCTCTAGCCGCTTAATTAACTCACACGGAGAATCGACTTTTGTCGAGCCAGCGAAATTTTCCGCTATCGAGATCATACCGCTTCTTACGGTACATTTCATTCGACGATAAACACACATTTTACAGCAGGACCTCGTTCCCATACGGGGTTTTACAATTGGCCCAAAATGGGGCCATTAATGACGGCCAAGCTTCCAGTGGGTAATGGCGCGGTATTGGCAACCGGTGTCAGCGCGGTAACGGCTGTGTCATGGAATGATAACTCGGGCCCAACGATGGCTCACCCTGCCGGTCCAACAACGGCAATTACGTTGATGTCCCATCAGTCGCGGCCAGTATTTATGGCCCAGGTTTGGCGATTGTTCGTCGGCCGGCTACGATACGCGTTCGCGGTCCTATCGCGGTGAACATCGACGAGCCGGTTGTCGGTAATCGTTCGTGACTCGCGTTCGGACGATCGTTCAGGGAAGTTAAAGAAAGACGCGAGCTTTTCACCAACCGACGATAGCTTCGGCTGTCGTCAGTCATTGTCGGTGAACATGAGTTGTACCATACGACCTTTGCCGTAAAGATCGTCAAGGTTTTAGACGCGAGAGCAGTCGTAGCTAATGGAAAACTGTTAAAATGAAAACGGCAATGAAAAAGTAAATGACATTAAGTGGAACAAAGCCCGGCAAATCAAGAGATTAGCGATAAAGCCAAGTATCCTCGTGTGACATAAGTGTGCATTTTAAGTCGAGGAATGGAACGTTCAATGGCAAACCCACACGCGATAAGATGACGTAGCGCGCGAGCGATGGTTATTATACGAAGTTCGGCGATGGAAAAAATTGCTTGCTAAAAAAATATAGAGACAATTTTGCCAATTTACGTGAGGATGTACACTCGAGACTCGAATCTTTTGACAAGTCGGGACTGAAAGCTTCAAATCTTTGGACAAAATAAACCACGCCCACGGCACGTCTGCCAGCAGGAGACAGCCAATGGGCTGTCTCCTGCGACTACATATTTTTAGTAATTTTAACTACATTTATTGTTATTTCAAGTACTTTCATGATTAACAGGTGACAGCCATGTCGGTCACCGGTGACCGGCACTAAACTTTCCGTTCAGGCCGCGCTGGTTATGACAAATACAATAGCACGTACCATTACGACCCACGCGGCGTGAATGGGGAGTCACGTAAGTTGTTCGTGGCAGTCAAGCAGAAGTTAGATATTCAGTGCCTTCATTTTTTTTCATCGCCTTGCCTCGTGCAACTGGTGCAACTTAAAATGTATAGGAAAGAAAACTTTTTGCATTCTGATTTTTATATTTTGAGAATGAAATATTGGAAATATTATGAATGTTATATTTTTATGGGAAAACGAATGACTTCCAAAAAAAGACTCTTGTAAAAATTTTGTAAGTGTAGTCGGTATAAAGTTATACAGTAGTGGCCAAAAATATAGGACCACCGTCTAAAAAAGCATATAAATATTTTATTCCCTGGAGAAATCAAAAAACTGTTTCTGAAAATAAAAGGTGCCTGGTCTCGTGTAAAAATGTACGTTTTCGAAAAAAAAAAATACTTCGGTTTAATATTTCTTAAAGTTTTCAAGCCACGGCACAAAAACGTGGCTCGCGGTGACGATCGGTAACAAAAATATGTACGATTTTGACAAAAATGCTAAAAGTCATTAATTGACCCCACGCGGTACAAAACTGGCAGATTTGAA